>PVLA01003526.1:138779-151234 GCA_004027455.1 Hydrochoerus hydrochaeris | reverse complement strand
CTGAGAACGGACACACAGACTCAGGGATGGGGGGTCTTCAGAACGGCTGAAGAACTGTGGGTTTCAGGGGGAGCAGCCGAGATGGAGAGGCCTGGGAGGAACCCGGGGCCACAGATTCCTTCAGAGAGCAGAAGCCTGGGCACCCTCAGACAGGGAGCACCAAGGGGGCGTCTCAGGTCCCGCCTTTCTCTGCCCGTTTTCTTGGGTAGCCTCATCCTGGCCTGCCTTAGTGTTCAAAGCTCTGACAAGTCCTGCAGGAAGGGGTCCCCTGCTTCTCTGCCCCAACATGATGACCAGGGGCCTAAGTCCTCAGGGGCCAGGCTGATGGGACAGGGCTGTGTATGGAGTGGGAAGTCACCCCGCTGTCCTCCTCCCTCAGACACAGTGACTCTGTCAAGGGAACCAGTGGACCACAACTCCCCGGGTGGGAGCAGCCAGCGTAGACGGGGCAGACAGACAGCGCGCAGGGTACCAAGAAGAGCCTGCCCGAGCACTGCGGACGGGCATGTGCAGACAGAGCGCCGGGAAGGCAGAGGCAGCTGTTGTGGAGAAAATGTTCACTCCTGGGGGAGCCAGGGTGACAACTCGGGGGACAGTGGCAGCACAGAGGGCATCCTGGTGAAGTTGGGGAAATGCAGACAGGCTGCGAGCACACACCTGTGCAATCACCCCTGGAATGGCCAGCGTGGACAGGTGGGAGCTTAGACCTGTGCTGTCCAACACAGCCCGTGACCCTTGCATGCTCGAGCCACGGCTGCTCTGAAATTCACAGCAGATTTCAAAGGCTTGTGATGACAAGATGGGTGCTAACGAGTGTAAGAATGATTTTTAAAAACCAGTTACTTGTTAAAATGATAATGCTCTGGATACACTGATTTCCATAAAATCTACTATGAAAATAAACTTCTTTTCTCTCGGTCTGTCTGTCTGTCTCTGTCTCTCTCGGCAGTGCTGGGGATGGAACCCCAGGCCTCTATATGCTGCACAAGTGCTCTACCATTCAGCTGCACCCCCACCCCTTTTTATTTTTGAGACAGGGTCTCACTCAGTTGCTCAGGTGGGCCTTGAACTTGCGATCCCCCTGCCTCAGCCTCCTGAGTAGCTGGCATTACAGGCGTGAGCCACTTTGGTCAGCTCCATGTCTCAACTGTCTTTAAATGGGTGGCTAGTGGAAAACTGAAAATCACACCTGTGGCTGTATCGTCCTCCTGCTGGGCAGAGCAGGGAGAGCCCCGGGGCTGTCACTGTGGCTAGATCTGTGGGTGTAGATGATGGCGACAACCTACGGGCAGCTGCAGGGGGACCCAGAGTGGGAGGCTGGGGTCAGACAGTGTGGGGCTGTGTAGCCAGAACCCAGGGAAACAGCATGGGCTGTGGGAGGGGATGAGACAGCCCGTGGATTGGACAGTGTAGCCTGCACTGGGCAGAGGACAGTGTAGACACTGCCCCCAGAGACACCGGAAGAATGTGGGGTAGCTCCGTAAAGCCGGAACGCGCTGAGGCAGCTGGTACAGACAGTACGGGGGGTTCAGAGTGAACAACCTGGGGGGCATTTCAGAGAGTACCTGGGAGAACTGGAGGAGAAAGCATAGGGTCACAGGGCCAGTGTAGACGACCTGGAAACCGTGACAACGCCCCACAGCCAGGGGCCTACTTGGCAAGTGTGGACAGCGCCGCCCGATGTCCAGGGGAGCCGGTGCAGACGGTGGGGGTGGGGTGCAGGGCCGCTGCCCGTACTCACAGAGCATGGAGAGGGTGACGTTCAGCAGGGCTGGCTCTGCCAGACTGTCGTGCTCCACTCTGCAGGTGGCACTCTTGCCATCTATGCTCCTGGAAGGCACCATCAGCAGGAGGCTGGTGACGTTGACTGTGCCCGACAGGGGATCCCGCTTTTGCTGCTGGATCGTCTCATTTAGGTCCAAGTCGTCGAGGTGCCAGGAGACCTTGGCGGGCGGCCAGCCCCTCTTCGAGACACAGATGGCCACAGGCACAGGGTTCCCGGGGGTCACAGGAGGCGACACCTCCTGGAGCTCCACCGTGTTCTGAGGCGAGGCTGGGAGAGGGTGACAGGGACAGGTCACCTCCTGCCGACAGTCACCACACAGACCCTCAGCAGCCGAGGGGGTTACCCAAGGTCAGCCAGGATCAAATCCCTGCCCCGTTCCTGAGCAGCTGGGTGACCTTGGGCAAGTCTGTGCCTCAGTTTCCTTAAGTGTCAGCCTCGGATACTGAAGGGGTTATGGGCAAAGAGAAGATGAGGGGAAGTTGTCAGAGTGGCCCCTGGCACATGAGAAGTGCTCAGTAAGTGCAGCATGGCGGCCCTGCCGGGGACCCAGCAACAAGCATCACCCCTCGGCCCTGCCCTCGTGGGGTGCCTAGGCAAGGAGGGGCGCAAGCCTCAGGTAAGATGACTCCAAGGTGGGAAGAGCTGCGGGTTGCAGTCTGCTGCGGGGGCAGGAGGACCGAACCTGGGCATCCCGCAGCAGGGGACTGGCCCAGTGTCACATAGCTGCGGGCCACGGAGTCAGGCTTTTGAGCACAAGAGGTCGGTCTGATTCCAAAGGCCCCGACCGCCTCTTCCCGTCACATCCTGACTCATGGCTGCTGAGTCACCTCCACCTGACTCACAGGGTCCTTGACTGAGTGGACAGGAGTCCCCCTCAGTGGTGCCAAGTCCCACACTCTTCTCAGCACTTGACATTTTGTGAGTGACTCATGAGAAGGCCCAGGACAGTTCCGGGCACAGCAGGGGCCTGGGAGGGGACTGCAAGGGGGACTGGGAAGGGACCCAGGCTTCCTGCTCCAGTTCCAAGTGGAAGAAGCCCTCTGTCAGATTTTCCAGGCACTAGGGGCAATCAGAAATCACTGGCTGTGGTGGGCACGCCTGTAATCTCAGCACGCTGGGAGGCTGAGGCAAGAGGATCCCAAATTCGAGTCCAGCCCCAGCAACTTAGCAAGACCTTGTCTCAAAATAAGAAAGAAAAAGAAAACGGTCTGGAGATGTGTGAAGGTTCTGGGTCCAATCCCAGTAACCCCGAAAGAAAGGGAGGGGGCGCGGAGTTTGGTGAGCCCGGGCGGGGCGAGCGGGGCAGGGGTGGGAGACGGGCTCACCGAACACCAGCAGCTGGGTTTTGAAGGTGGTGGTGCCCAGTGGGAAGACTGCTATGTGGCACTCGTAGGTCCCTCCATCCTCAACGCGCAGGTCTGACAGCCGCAGGCTGGCGTCCGTCAGGTTCCCGCTGGCCTCGGCAGCCACGAACCTCATTCGCTCGGGTTCCCTGCAAATACTTTTGCCATCATGAAACACTGCCACGTGCTGGAGAGAGCCCACCGGCGGCTGGTGTTCCCAGGTGAACTGGGTCACGTGTATGCCCGGCCCCAGAGCCTGTAGCCGGCAGGGCAGTGTCACGTTCTGGCCCACCTGGCCGATCACTGTCGAGGGTTTCTGCACGCTTGAAGTTTCTGTTGCTGTGGGGAAACCAGGGGCACCAATTATAGGTGGGGACACTGAGGCACGGGGCTGCTTAACACAGAGATCATCAGGATAAGCAGCAAGGTGGGCATTTGAACCTGGGCTGTCACTGGTCAGTCTAGTTGGTCCTACATGGAAGTCTCTGTGCATTCAGCCCAGCGCGTAGTAAGTCCACGCACTATTGCTGACTGGAAGGTGAGAAAGGGTCAAATTCTCAGCGTTCCAGCCCTCCCTGCCCTTGTGCAGGTGTATTCTATCTGCTGAGCCTCAGTGTTACCTATAAATGGGTGCAATGGTTTGGATCTCAAATGTCCAGCCAAGGTCCACGCAGTAAAGGCTTGGCTTCCTTAAGAGGTGGGATCTCAAGTCCCACGGCCAAACTCTCAGCTCTGTGGGAGGCTGAGGCAGGAAGGTCACAGCCTGCGTAATTTGAGCTCAGCCTGGGTCATTTAACTTAGCAAGACACTGTGTTAAAAAATTTTTTTAAAAAAGTCTTTGGGGCTGTAACTCAGTGAGGAGAACCCAGGTTCAGTCCCTGGGGACATGGCAAAGCTGGTTGGGGAAATGACCCCAACCTGTCAATGACAGATGACAAGATGCTAAGATGCCAGGACAGCATCAAATAATCCTCAGGATCCTGCATGTAGAACTTCTCTCAGGCTTCCACAAGACGTGCTGGGCATAAAAGAAGGCCTGAGCCCAGAGGGAACGCCGTATTGTGGCCTCCAGCGACAGCCCATGCTGCGTTTCTCAGACACAGCACAAACTTTTATTTTTGCCTTTATCTTCTTCTTTTCTCTTGTGCTGCCCAAGTTCGCACTGCAAAGCTGGTTTCTCCCACACCATTCACCCCTTTCTTTTCTTTTTTTTTGGGGGGGCAAGGTCTTGTTATGTAGTTTAGTCTGATCTTTGAACTCATGGCAATCCTCCTGCCTCAGCCTCTGGAGTGCTGGGATTACAGGTGTGAGCCACCATGCCTGGCCACCCTTCACTTAAGAGGTAGGGTTCAGTGTGTGTGGGTGTCTTTAGGTCCCTGGAGGTGTGACCCAGAAGGGACTGTGGGACTCTGGTCTCTCCTGTTTGCTTTCTCTTGCTTCTAGACCATGAGGTAAGCCGTGGTTTTGTCCCTCCAGGCTCTGCCCACTAAGATACTCTGTCCCTCATGGTGGAGAAGGGTGTGGCCAATCACATGGCCAGAACCTCCAAAATTGGGAGCCCGGATGGATGCCCCCTCTCTGTAGAAGAACTGGTTTAGGGTTTTGCTGCGGTGACTGTGACGAAGTGGGGCTGGACAGGACACAGGCGACTGCGGGGAGCGTGCAGGTCTGGGGCTCAGGGCCAGAGTTTGGGTGACTGGCTCTGCTCTGGCCCGTGACCTCACCCTCCCACCCGTGTTTCCCTCTGTCCAATGGATGGGAGGGTGAGGTCACTGGTAGGGGAGGGGCCGGCCTGGGCTCAGAAAGGTGCGGTTCTGGGGGCAGGAGGCTACAACGTGCTTCACACTTCCCGTGCTGGCCGGCCGCGGGACCTTCTCCACGTTGGGCGTGGCCTTGTTAGCGCCCCTCGGCTGGGGAAGCGCCAGTGTTCTGGGCACCGCCAGGGAGAGGCCAGGACGAGGAAGTGGGTGCCCCGCACGCTGATTTATCACCCTGCACAGCGCAGCCATCGCTAGGTCAGCACCGGTGCCGGACCCGCCTCCCGCCCCCCCATTTCCCCCTAATGAAACCTTCAGGTCACTGGGATTCAACGCCAAGTGCTCAGTGGAGCGTTTAGAACATTGTCAGACCCGCTAGGGGACAGCGGGGCGGGGGTGACTGCACCAATTTAAAAGAAGGCATGAAGTCTGGTGGTGCAAGCCTGTAACCCCGGTATTCTGGGAGGCTGAGCCTGGGCAAGGTACATGTGACAAGTCCCTGTCTCGAAATAAAAAATTCTTACAAAAGGTTTTTTTGGGGGGTGGATGGGGGCGGGGAGGAGATGTAGCTCGGTGCCAAGAATCTCGGCTCTGTCCCAGGAAGACAAGTCCCGCCAGGCCTGAGAAGCGCGCGGGCCCCCGGCCCCGACCCGGGCCGCACCCCACCCTTTGCCGAGGGGCGAGCGGGCGGGCGAGCGGCCAGGAGCCGGCTGGCCCGGGCTTCCGGGAAGCCGGTTCGCTTTGTTAATCTCGCGCCCCATCATTCCTTTTCCCCACCTGCACCAGGTGGCCGGGGAGTGGGCACTTACCGGCTCCGGGGCTCGGGAGCAGCCACAGCAGCCACAGCAGCCACAGCAGCCACCGCGGCCCCCGCACCGCGGCGTGGGCCATGCGGGCGAGGCAGGCGCCGGGAGGCCGGAGGTGGCGCTTGGCCGGGAGCGTCCGAGGAAGGGACCGGCGCCCGCGAGAGGAACCGGCTGCTCCTCCGCCGGCGGCGGGTCCCGAGTGTGCGGCGCGCGCAGCCGCCCTCGCCTGGGGCGGGGCCGAGCGGGCGGGGCAGCCCGGGCTCCGGGGTCGCGGGGGGGGGGGGGGGGGGGGGGGGGGGGGGGGGGGGGGGGGGGGGGCAGCGCTGCCCCCCGGGGCTTGCGCTCGCTCTCGGAGGCTGAGGCAGGAGGAGGAAAGTTGGAGACCAGCCCGGACAAAACCCTGCAGTAAAATAAAAAGTGAAAAAAAAAAAAAAAAAAAAGCTGGGGATGCGGCTCCGGGCAGAGGCCCCGGCTTCAGCCCCAGTATCACAAAAAGGGGCGGGGGCTGCTCTGCCGCCAGCTCCCCCCCCAACATACCCCGGGCCAGCTGTTTCCGGTGGGGCCTCGGTTTTCTCCTCTGAGAACCCAGCACGGTCACAGCACTCACTTTAATGGGTGTTGGTGAGGCTGACACAGGAGATTTTGCCCAGCTACGCAGAACTGTCGCTGCGGCAAGAGCAGCTCAGCTGGCAGATGACGCAAGTTCAGGGTGGGGAGCTGCTCGGTGGGGTGGCAGAGCCATGCTTACCCTGCGCGAGGCCGCGCCTTACGTGCCCAGTCCCCCAAATCAAGACGTGGTGTAATTCAGCACAGTCACACCGTTCAAGAGAGCGATGATTCATCTCTTTTTCCTTCAACCTTTCTGGATGGCGTTCCTGCGCCTGGACACAGCAGCAGCAGAGAACACAGCCGGGCAGCTCTGTCTCTGTGGAGTCTGGGTGCTACAGGAAGGGACAGATTGATGGCAGAATCACGTCAAGTCTGGGGGACAGGGATTATGCGGAATGAAGTACAGTGCTGGGCTGGGGGACTGAGTGAGGCAGGGAGAGACGGAGGGGGAAGTAGGGAGAGAGAAACAGACACAGAATAAAGACAGGACCCGGGCTGGCATGCTGGCGTGCCACACACCTGTAATCCCAGCACCCTGGGAGGCTGAGGCAGGAGAGTCACAATTTTGAGTCTGGCCCTGGCAATTTAGTTTCTTAGTGTGACCCTGTCTCAAAATAAGAAACGAAGAAAGGAAAAGGGGATGTGGGTCAGCAGGTCTGTGTGAAGATCTGTTTTGATCCCCAGTGCAAAGAAAAAGAAAAAAAAAGCCAGAGAATGAGAGCCCGAGAGACGCCAGATCAAGACGAGGGAGAAAAGAGTAGCGACAGAGAGGCCAGAAGCCCAGGGACAGAGCCTGAGAGGCACCCTGGTCCCTAGGGGTGTCCCTCCAAGCTACTGTCCGTGGGGCTCCCTAGCAGCTCTGGCCCTCGTCCTGGACATCCTGGTATATTTGTAGGAAATTCCTGGCTGCCCTGGAAAGTTCTGTGCCTGGCCACCAACTCTGATGCCATGGGTGACAGCTTAGAAGCCGGGTGACTCTAGTCACCCAGGATGTGTGCAGGTCAATTTCTGAATGAAATCACACAGGCAGGGCTTTTGGAAATCTCTGAAATTTCTGGCATTCTTGTTCTGCTTATTTCCAAACTGGGAACTTGTGGCCCGGCTTTGTTCCTTCTCTGGGTCATGCTGTCACCATCAGGGGTTCCCCTGTGCCCTGTTGAGCTCTGCTCTGCCCCTGCTGATGTTTGACTTCACATTTGGGGATCCCTCACCTCTGCTCCGCCTCCCTCCACCCCCCACATCTAACTCTTTGGTGGTGCAGATGGGTCCTGAGCAATTTCATGTTATGAGATGATGTAGGCGCTCGAGTATAAGCCCAAGCATGGTGACAAAACCGGGCCCAGCATAGTGGTGCACACCTGTAATCCCAGGCACCCAGGAGGCTGAGGCAGGAGGATTGCCACAAATTCAAGGTCATACTGGGCTACATGGTGAGACCCTATATCAAGCAAAACTAAACAAAAGAGTGGGGACAAGCAGGGTTGAGAGCAGAGGTAGGGCAAAGGTTAAGATGGAGTCAGAGTTAGGGATCAGGAAGTCGGAAAATCTCAGGAGTGGGACTAGAATGAGGTGAGGGCCAAAGTTGTGGTGAGGGGAAGGGGCTTCAGTGGCCAACATTCCTGGCCCAAAATAGTAATTCAGCTACTACACACTGGGAAGGCCCAACCTGGCAGGATTAAGAAAAAAACGTTTTCTGAAGCAGGTGGGAGGAACGTGAGGTGGAGGGAGGTTTCTGTTGGTGGGGACGGGTGGGCTGAGCCAAGAAGCCCTGTGGCTCCCCTACCAGCCGCTCCCCTCCTATGGGCCCTGAGGGAGTGGCGCGGGATTCAGTGAGACGCCCTCTTTTGGCTCCTACAGCCCTCTGGTCTCTCCTTGGGCCTTTGGTCTCTTGTGTACATGTTTGTTGAGTACTTGCTATGTGCTGCCCCTGTCCCAGGTGCAGGAGATGTACCATGAACAGGAGGCAGCACCTTGGGGTGGGAGGTGGGGAGACACAGACGGTAGCTAGGGAGGCAGGTGCTGCGTCAGAGCAAGGTGGAGGCTACGGGAACCTTTTGTTTTTTTGTCTTTTTGAGACAGGGTCTTGCTATGCAGTCCAGGAGGCCTTGAGCTCACTTTGTAGCCCAGGCTGGTCTCGAACTTGCAACAATCCTCCTGCCTCAGCCTCCCGAGTGCTGGGAGTACAGGCGTGAGCCCCCACGCCCGGCGGCTATGGGAGCCTGGACCATAGTCGCTCTAGGGTTTTAGAAGGGAGCCTGCGGTAGTCGAGAGTGCAACCAAACTGTTCTTGCAGGATGAAGCCAGTGGCAGGGTTTCACTGATTCCTGGGTGAACTAGAGCCCAGTAGTTCCCGTGGCCAGAGGCTCTGTTCTGAAAGACGTGGCAGGCTTGGGTCACGGGTGGTCATGGTCATCTCATCCTAGATGTGGCGCATTTTTGTGTACTTGGCACCTCTGTCCTGCCGGGGCCTTGAGCGTGGTGGGCTGACACGAGGTCCACTTCTCTCAGGGTCTGCCGAGCTGCTCCTACCACTGGTGACATCTCCCACACACACACCCTGGCCTTGGGACAGGGAAGGACGTCAGAACTTGGGCTGCTGAGAAAGCGGGACACAGCCCAGCTCCCACGGGCCCAGCTCACCTGTGTCGTGGTCTCAGACACAACATTTCTTAAATGGTCCACGTAAAAGTCTATGTGCAAAGCCCAGCAGAATCTGACCCCATGGCTCAGACAGCACAGGGGACAGATATGACAAAGGCACAAGTGTCAGCCTTTTACCCCACCCCAGTCCCCCACCAGACAGCTGAAGGCCCAGTGAAGGGTGGCTGTACTCAGCAGAAGCGGCCTCAGGTCCCCTGGAAGTAACCTGGAGCACTGTTACCACAGAGACCGCCAGGGGTGGGCGGTCTGCACAGTACGGGGGTGGGGAGCCAGCGCTGTGTCCTCCAGGTGCGTGGCTCCAAAACTGGTGACTGTAAATTGACCAAGAGCAATGGGGCTGGAGGGCTTGGTCAGGTTTTTCTTGGAGCCTTGTCTCTATCCCTGCAAAGCAGAGCCTCTGTCCTACCCCACCAGCAGGCCTGGTCCCTGGTGAGCTGTGAGCGGAAGGGAGGTGGGCTAATTCCGAGCATGAGTCGCGGAGCTGTGGCCTGCTCTGTCCCTGGCTCTTCTCTGGTCACCATAGCTTCTGTCTCAGGGGTTCTCCATGATCCCAGGACAAAGATATGTAGAGAAAACCACATGGCCAGCCTGCAGTCAATGCTTGTAATGTGTGTGAAGAATGACCGCATAACACCAAGATCTGGGGGTTGTTCCTGCAGCAGAATCTGGTGGAAGCTGACAAAGAAAAATCACCTTTGGTGTGGAGAGTTTAAGCAGAGATCCAAGGTAAGTGAACTGTGAAAATCCTGGACATAGGTATTTCAGGTATTGCAAGCGCAAAGGCCCAGGGGCAGGAAGTCACTTGACTTGAAGAACAGAAGAAGGACCAGTGAGGTTGGAATGGACAGAGGGATGGGGACAGTGATAAAGGTTACCAGGAAGATAGAAAAGGGCCATATAGAGCTGGGCCTTGTAGGCCATGGTGAAGAGTTGGTATTTCTGGGCTGGGGATTTAGCTCAGTGGCATAAGTGCCTGCCTTGCAAGCAGGTGGTCGGGAGTTCGATCCCTGGTACTGATAAAAAAATTAAATAAATAAATAAAAAAAAGAAGAGTTGGTATTTCACAGAGGCGAGAAGACTTTGGAGGGTGACCTCTGTGGTTGCTCAATGGGGAACACAGGCTATAGGGGGTGAAGGTAGAAACTGGGAACCCAATAGGCTGGTGAAGGAGGCAGGGGACAGGCTCATGCCAGTGTGGCCTGGTGAGGGCAGTGACTGGATTCTAGATGTATTTTATTTTATTTATTTATTTTTGAGACAGGGTCTCAAACTCACAGTGATCCTCCTGCCTCAGCCTCCTGAGTGCGGGCTCACAGACAGATGCCACCTCACCCAGCAGGTAGATGTGCTTTACAGGAGGGAGGCAGAGTGATTTTCTGTGCAATTGAAGGGGAGGGGATGCAAAGGAAGCAGGGTCACACACAGTGCTGTGGCTCCAGCCTGGAGGAGGGGACGGGAGAGACGCTCCCTGAGGCGGGAAAGACGCAGGGGGAGCAGGGCTGGACGACAAAGCACGTCCACTCTGGGCCACCGCTACGGTGAAGCATGGCCAGAGTCGCCCCCCCACGGGCTCTGTGGTGATTAAAGTGTTGGTCCCAGGGTGGTGGCACTGGGAGGCCGTGGAACCCTTGGGACGTGGAGCGTTACACACACACACACACACACACACACACACACACACACACACACACGGGGCTCTTTGATCCTCAGTCCGCAGCCAGCCCACAGGAGGAAAATCCTCCGTCCTAAAGTATGTTCTTTCAGCAGGAAGCAGTAGTAAGGGGTTCCTGAGTCCGGATCGGTGGGAAACCAAGCCAAGGCACACATTTTAGATTTAAAAATAGAAAGGAAAACAAAAGAAGGAAGAGAAAAGACAATGATAAAGCCCTGTTGTTTTTCAATGAAGGTACAAAGAATAAGAAAATAGATTCATACTTGCTTCCTTCGCTTTTCTTCTGTGAGTTTTTTGAGGCAGGGTCTCATTATGCAGCTTAGGTTGTTACTGAATTCACTGTGGAACCCAGGCTGGCTTCTGCTTCACAGCAATCCTCCTGCCTCAGCCTCCTGAGTGCTGGAATTACAGACATGCATCACGATGCCTGGTCGTACTTGCTTCCTTATTCAAGTTTCTAGGGACTCTTGGGATCCAGAAGTTGGGGAACCACAGAATCAAATAGGATGAATTCTAGGAAATTCTTAGACCCTTTGGGGATGTCTGTTCACTTGGAGAATTCCATTCAACTTCTGCTTTCTAAAGGACAAAGGAGAAATTCTAGAATGGGTCCCATCACTCAGCAAATGTTCTCAGCACAGTGAGACATGGGGAAGCAGGCGGGAACACTGCATCAGTCAGCTTGCGTTCCTAGCATGAAATACCTGAGGCAGGTAACTTCTAAAGAGAAAGGGCTCGCTGGGCTCACCGCGGTGAAGTTCTAAGTCCAGGACCAGCAGCCCATTGGTGTGGCCTCTGGTGAGGGTGGTGGGAGGCAGCATAGGGTGGCTCAAGATGACACCCTTTCTGAACTCACTAGACAGGAAGTCACAGTCCCTCCCCCAGCGGGGTTGGCCCCACCATGCGCATGTGGGCCTGCCTGTCCTAACCGTGCCCTGGACCCTTAATGTTAGCTGGAGGTGCAGAACGTGTTTTTGTGGGGGTAGTGACAAATTGGAAAATTCCCCTTTGTTTTTCATTTATCACCTTGGTGATGGTTCAGGAAGTGTTACATACAGTGAAAGCACCCCAGAGGTTAGGCCTCTCCACATGAAACCTCATCACCTTGGAACCCCGATCTGAATCAACCCCTCCCTCCCCTCCCTTCTCCTCTCCTCTTTTCCTTTCCTTCTCTCTCTTCCTTGCTCTCTCTTTCTTTCCTTTTTTCTCCTTCTTCCTTTCCTCTCTTTTTCTCTTTGTTCCACAGTACTGGTGACTGAACCTGGGATCTTCACCCTGAGCTCCATGCCCAGCCCTTCTGTTACAATTGAATGGGCCCAAAATAGTCCTGGCTTTTGTGTACAACAAGGAAAGAATTGCTATGTTATAGCCAGTAGTAAGCAGTCAGCAGCTACATTTATTGATAATCATAGGAAGCTGTGCACAAGGCAAGTCTGTACCCCCATAAGATAAGGCACAAACAGAAGGCTGGGCATGGTGGTGCACAGCTGTAATATTGGCACTCAGGAAGCTGAGGCAGGAGGATTGCTGTGAGTTTGAGGACAGCCTGGGCTACATAGTGAGTTTAAAACCAGCCTGAATTACAGAGCAAGACTCTGTCTCAAAAAGCAGGCCCACCCAGCACTCAGGAGGCTGAGGAAAATGGATCTTTGCAAGTTTGAGACCAGCCTGGGCTACAAAGTGAGCTCAAGGCCAGCCTGAACTGCATAGTGAAAGCCTGTCTCAAAAAGACAGGAAAAAAAAAAAGGTAGGCAGAAAGACAGACAGACAGACAGAAAGATAGATAGATCCCTTGTACCAAAAAATAAATAAAACTAGAAG
>PVLA01003526.1:0-138679 GCA_004027455.1 Hydrochoerus hydrochaeris | reverse complement strand
GGCCAGACCCTGCAGCTTCGGTGCCTCCCACCCACGGAGCCAGGAGATTAGGGTGAGGGAAAGCCAGCTGGGGAAGGAGGCGTGACCTGGTCCTGACAAGATCCGGAACGGAACGCATGCGCAGAACAGTTCCCAGAGCCCTGAACGCGGACTTCTCTTGAGAGCTAGTCAGCCCGGGCTGTGTGATCTCAGCGCCACTGCTCAGGACCTGAATAGAAGTCCTTGAGATCTGGACAGTGTAAAGGGCATGCCGAAGCCAAGAAGAACATGCAGTGGAGGTTTTCCTCCATCGTGGCCCAACCTGCTTTCCCTAAGGCATCCTTTTATCTTGCTTGGAGCCTCTCAGCATGCATGGGTGTCCTAGAATGCACTCGAAGTTTAATTATATTATGAACCTGTAATGAGCTGGAAGTAGGGGCAACCGGAAGGTCAGGCTGGGAGACCCACTGTGCCCGTGCTCTCCCCTACAGCTTTGCCATCTCCTCAGTTTTTGCTATTCTATTTCTCAGCTTCATTGTTTCTAACTGTACTACTGAATTGATTGGATGAAATAGACACGAAATATTATTCACTTATAAAATGCTAAGCTTTTTTTTTTGTCTTTTTGAGACAGGGTCTCTCTGCAGTTCAGGCTGGCATTGGGCTCACTTTGTAGTTTAGGCTGGTCTTGAACTCGCAACGATCCTCCTGCCTCAGCCTCCCAAGTGCTGGGATTACAGGTGTGAGCCACCACGCCCTGCTTAGCTTTTGTTTTATTTTGGGAATTAAATCCAGACAGCATTAAGGTACATCTCCAGTCCTTTGTCTTTCATTTTTAATTTTTTTTTTTTTGAGACAAATTTTTGCTCAGTTGCCCAAGCTGATCTCAAACAATCCTCCTGCCTCAGTCTCCTGCAGTGGTGGGCTAACAGGCCTGGAGCCAGGGCCCCCACCCCCTCCACAAAGTCAGGTAGGTGTCACAAGAGACACAGTGAATTCTGGGCAGTAACTCAACCAACAAGAAACAGCCAGTTGTGACACCAGTTCCAAAGCCCAGGCCCTGGGCCAGCCCTCCCCTACATGCCAGATCTGCCCTAAAATAGCACTTCCTGAGGTGCGAAGCTGAGCCCTGGGCCTATGGACAGGGTGGGGGAGGAGGGGGGGAGGAACTGAATTCTAAACTCCTTTACTGTTTTGTTCTGCTTTGGTTTTTCAACTCTTTAGGGATTGACATTTACACGAAGCTAGCTCCTCAGCCCTTTTGAGACCCCCCTTTTGAGACCCACTCATGCTAAATCACTAAATTGCTTAGGCTGGACTAAGTTCGTGATCCTCCTGCCTCAGCCCCCCAGGGTCCTGGAGTCATAGCACCTTAATTGAAAGCACAAGCTACGTGGGGCCAAGTGGTCACTGTATGAGACAGGGCAGCTCTAAATCCCAATTGTGCAAAACTAATAATCCCCCAGCAGCTATGTGTAGGTGGCAGATTCCAGGGCCACCCTGGGGACCATGCCCAGTCACCGAAAGGGTTGGATTTGGCTGAGAGGCCCCAAGATCTATCGACGTCCTTCCCACTGGTGCCCTGCCACAGTGGGCGCTCCCTTCCCATCCTCTGTCAGAGGAGAAGGAACTCGTTTCCTTCTGGGGGCTGCGGGGAGCGGGTGTTTTTACACAGCTCCCTGGACCTCAGGGTGACACTACAGCCTCCTCCTTGGCCACCAGCCAGTGTCCAGGCCGCCTCTGGCCCAGATCGCTGCAGAACTCACTGCCCTCTGGACCAGTACGATAAGCGGCACTTCGAAAAGCATTGTGACACTCCCAGCCCCCCAAAACCTTCACATTCCTCAGGGCCCCTCACCCTGAGACACTGCCTCACAGCACATCCTTTATTTCCTGTTGTGTTATTAAACGTTTATTTGCTGGTTGGGCCTGCCTGTAATCTCAGCCCTGGGGTTCGGGGGTGGGGTGGAGGCTGAGGCAGGAGGATTGCTGCAATTCAAGGACCACCCTGAATCCCATAGCAAGAGCCTGTCCCCCCCAAAAAAACTTAAAACACAAATAAATAAGTAAATAAATATTTATTTGCCTGATGATTTAATGTCCATCTCCTCAGACTGTTGGCTCTGTGACTTCTGCCCTGACAGCAGGTGCTGAATGAAGTTGTCAAGTGAATGAAAGAGAGATTGTAACCACAGCACCTCGAGAACAGACTGCTTGATGAGGTCCTATGGGGACCCAGCCCCTTCCCCTGTGGCTCAACCCTCCTTCAGTGCGCACAAAGAGTCATCACTACGGCCTGGATAATTATGCTGAATGAGGTCACATGATGAGGATCGATTTGATGGCACTGGCGCCCTTCAAAGAAGACAATGAAGTCAGGTGTGGTGGTTCACCCTTGTGATCTTAGCACTCTGGAAGGCTGGGACAGGAGGGTTGCAGGTTCAAGTCCAGCCTGGGCAACTAGGTGACTTAGCAAAACCCTGTCTCAAAATAGAAAATAAAAAAGGGCTAGGGACTGCCAGCCGGGATGACCAGCAAGGAAGCTGCCTCTGTCCCCTGCCACAACACCCACCCGCAAGCAGCAGGACTCGACACAGGCTGAGATGATCACAGCTGAAGCAGGGACGCAACCTGACATTTGTGTTGCTTGATTGGCTGTGCAAGCCTGGGGCCGGGAGTCTGAGCAACTATTTAGAGGGTAACAATATGCAATATGGTAACGATAGTGGGTTTCCTACTGTCCTAGCACTGTTATGTTTTGTTTCATTTTACTGTTCTATTTTATTCCCTTAAAAAAAAAAAGACTAGGGAATGTATGTAACTCAGCACAGAGGCCCCGGGTTCCATCTCTGGTGTGGGTCACAGATGAATTTAAACCAGCATTTGTAAGACTTCTTCCAGAACAATCACATGGCCTAGTAGAGCACAAAATTGCTGCGGTAACCTCAGGTTAAACTAGTTTATCTATGACTCATACTCTAGTACTGGAAAAAGAAAAAGACATAGTGACCCAAAGATGAGCTCACAGATGACAGACAAGTGACCCTGTGAAGACATGGCGAGAAGGAGGTCCTGGAAGGGACACAGGAGAGGCCAAACCTGCCCACGCCTTGACTTTGGGCTCCCCAACTCTGAAAAGGTGAGAAAATAAATTTCTCTGATTTACATGACCCTGTGTGTGGCATCTGTGATGGTAACCAGACCACATTCATTCAGTGGTCACTGTACACGGCTGAGTCTCACTTGGCCTGCAGGTACATCCTCAGCCCCGCACCCCTTTTAAAAAATTTGAGACAGGGTCTCCCCAAGTTGCTAGGTTGCCCAGGCTGGGTTTGAACTTGCAGTCCTCCTGCCTCAGCCTCCCAGAGTACTGGGAATAAATGTTGCCATGTGCCACATGCCTGGAGACTCCCACTATTTAATCCTGACTCCTGTGCTCCCAGGGATGTGCTACCAGTGCGCACCTGAAGTCCCACAGTCAGTGGGTGGTGGAGCTGGGATTTCCATAAGGCTGCCTGGCTTTGGGCCCACACCCGCGCTGCCTCAGGCTGTCCCGCCCTGGTGGGTGAGGCCCCCGAGGTCTGGTAGCTGCGGCTGTGCTTCATGACCCCTCTGCGGGTCACAGCTGAGAGGCCGAGGCCCTGACCTAACGGTGTGCCCACCTGCCTGCCTGAGACGCGAAACAGGTCTGGGGCAGCACGGCGGGACCCGCTCCTCCCGCCTGCGGGAGGATTTCCAGCCCAGCCTGGTTCTCTCTCTTCTCTTCTCTGGAGTGAGATCTGGGAGTTGGGTTTTGATTTGTTGGTTGGTTTCTGCACAGTTGCAGCTGGAACCCAGGGCCTCCCTCCCACAAGCTAGACGCGCACTTTACCCCTGAGCTACCCTGCCACCCTTGAGATGTTTGGTTTCGGTGAGACCGGTTGTTAGCTGCGGTCCTTGCCCAAGCTGCTGAGTTTTTCTGCACTCAGAACCCGTTCATCTGGAAAGTGAGGACAGTCCTAGTGCTGGCCCTGAGCCCTGGGCTTCCTGGCTTCTGAGTGCCCTGAGGCCTGGCAAGCTGCAGCTGCTGCCTGATGATCGAGGTGATGCCTGTACTTCGGCCCTGTCCCTGCAGCTGGTCCCCAAGGCCTCCCTGGACTCTCCCAACCCACAGACCTTGCTTCCTCAGGACCGGGCTCCATGTGAGAACCCAGCTAGCCATGAGGATGCGGGAACACAAACCCGGACCTGGGGGGGAGGGGTCCAGGCTCTCTTTCCTCATGATTGTCACACAAAAGGTTTGGAGGTCCTGGCCTTGGCTGAGGGCCCAGCCTTGTGTTCAGAGAGGGGCACATCTGGCATTTGACGCCAGGTGGCCTGGCAGGTGGTGTGGGCTGGAAACCACTGCCCAGGGCTGATGTTCAACCTCAGTGCACTGTTATCAGTGCAAGAAATTCACCAGGGCTTCCTAAAGGAGCCAGGGCCTGAGCCTGGATTCTAAGAAGAGCCAAGTTTAGGTGCAAACACCAGCATAACAGCTTCCGGGGTGGGGCGGGCTCGGGAGCCAGGTATGCATAAGAATGCGTGGGGTGATACCCGGCTGGTCAGATCACAAGGCAGGCCCGGGCATGGGGGCAAAACAGTCAGCGGGTATGGTCAGTGTTTGGAAGAGACAACAAAGGTTACAGAAAACAGAGTGTGCTGCAGTGATGCTGGCTGTTGTCTTAGGGCACCTGGGTCACACAGAACTGTGTAAAGTGATGAGTCACGTGGCTGCTGGGAAAGTGAAAGCAGGGAAGGCTCTGCCCCGAGCTGCACCCCTGCTGGCACCTCCACAGAAGCCAGTGTTTGTCTGTTTGACCCCCACAGCGCTCCTAGGAGGTAGGCATCCCCCCTTCCTTTCCTTTCTTTCCTCAGGATGGGGAATGGGGGGCTCTGTTTCCACATAGCTGCAGAATTGGGCCTGGTGCTGTGTGGGTTTAAATTTACCCGGCAGGGCCTGTGTGCAGACGACTTTAACTCCCACAGGAGTGTCCTTTCCTTGTCCCCGGCTTGTGGGGAAGATGCTGTCTCTTGTGCATCTGTTAGAAGCAGTTTTCTCCAGGTGGGGCTGGGCCACAGCTGGCGTCCAGAGGACGTAACCCAGGACGGGCTGGAAGATGGCACCTCGGGCTAGACCTCTCGGCTCTGCAGAGTCTGGCAGGGAGCCGCAGCCTCACCGCGCTGGCCACCGCCCATGACAGGCTACTGTGCCACCTCCAGGCCCTCCTAGCTGTCACCTTGATGTTACCTCCAGGCCCGCTTCCTCTTTACCAGTTAGTGTCAGCGGTGGGACGCAGCAGGCTGGGACAGGCAGGAGACTCTGAGGTCCTGCACTCCTCTCTCCACCCTGAAACCCTCACCCAGAGGGTGACAAGACAGAGAGTGAAGCAGACCTGCCACGTTTTTCCCCCAGCCACCCTCACATCAAAGGCCAGGAATGAAGCCTGCTGGGGTCCTGGCTTTGTTCTCGGGCTCTGTGACAGTCAGCTCTGAGCCTCACCGTTTCTCTCTATAAAATGACATTCATAACAGTGACTGGTCCAGTCAGGAGGGCCCTGGCATGAGAACCCAGAAAGATGCCTGGTTCATGGTAGGTGCTCTAGGAAGGCCGAGCACTAAAAGGTATTAGGAGAATGGTCTTGTAAAAGGGGCGGGCTGAGATGGAGTTAGCCAGATGTGGAGAAGCCAGCGTAGACACCAAGCGCACAGCTCATTCAAGCCATGCAGCCAGTTAAACCTAGAAATATCAAAGCAAACCCAAAGTCTAGGCAGAGTATGCTAAATTGGTTGGGGCTTCTCCCTACCTCCAGGCTTGGAAGAAATTAAAAATGTGGAGTAACTGGTTTCCTTTCAATCAGGCCAGTTGAGAAATGGACTTTCTTTAGAACAAAGCCTGAACCCTAATTGGTTATTCTAAACCTAAAGAGCCACCATGATCGGAGATCACTAGATCACTAAAATGTTCTCCATCTCTGCTTATGTATATGAGACCAGGATGAAGAAAATACTGCAGGACTTCTGGAAATCTGGAACTATTTTTTCTTTTTTTTTTTTTTTACTGTGAAAATTACATATTTTTGAAACGTAACTAAAAGTATAAAATGAGATAACTAGAGACCCCAAATCAAGTGAAAAGGAATTAAACTAAAACCACACACACACACACAAAAAGCCGAAAGTAAAGTTAATTTGAAAACGTACAAATCTATGAGCAAACATCCCAAGGCGAGGGGCAGCGCTTGGCACCCTCTCAGGCGGGGAGGTGGCACACAGATGGCTCCTCCTGCTGGCTGAGGGGCTCCCCAGGGACTTTGGCAATGTTGAAGGCATCTTTGATTGTCACTGTTCGGGAGTGGGAAGGCAGTCATAGCATGCTGTGCTGCTGATACCTCCTGGGTAGAGGCCCGCGATGTGCCACACATCTGACATTGCAGGGTACAGCCCCTGTGGTGACCTATCCGGCCCCTAAAGTCAGAAGCTGTGAGCGCTTGGGCATGAACTGGGGGTTCCTCGGCCCCTTCCTAAGGCTGCATACCCACTGCCGAGCTGTGGGCTGCTTTCCCCTTGAAGAATGAGAGCATGATTGTGGTACCACAGCAGCCTCTTTCTCTCTAGGAGGCAGATGGTGTGTAGGTCTGGCCAGCTTGGAGAGATGCATGCTGACAAGGGTCAGTTCTCTGGAAAGGGGATGCTGGGTGGCACCGTGGGTGGCTGGATGCCTGCGTGTTCCTCCTCCACGCTGCTCAGTGCCCTTTCATCCTCATTAGGGCCTCTTCCTGTCTCCAGGCACCCAGCCCCAGAACAAGCCCTTTCATAGCTGTCATCCAACTGGAAGTGTCCGGAGAGATTCAGCACGCTGCTGTCCCTTTCCAGGGCTCCTGCGCCTTCGCCGCCTTCCTGGGCTGCGGTGGGGGTGACCTCGGGGCTGCGGCCTCCTGGGAGAGAAAGGGTGGGACGCGGTGGGCGCTCCTGGTGGGCAGGGCCGCAGCCTATTTTTTCTTTTTATTTCCAATAAATACTTACTTTTTTTTTTTTTTTTAAATCTTTTCTGAGACAGGGTCTCTCTCTGCAGTTCAGGCTGAACTTGAGCTCACTTTGTAGCCCAGGCTGGTCTCAAACTCACAATGATTCTCCTGCCTCAGCCTCCCAAGTGCTGAGATCACAGGCGTGTGCCATCACACCTGGCTCTGCGTAACATCTTGTCCAAGATTTCATTCTTCAACTTTGTGAAACAGTAAAGTCAGATTTCTATAGTTTGTACAAAATTAACTGTTTCACAATTAAACTATTAAGTAACAAACTATTAAAGCTGAAGGTGTCCTGGAAACATGATAAAATAAGGATCTTTCTCGTACCACTGTGTCCTGTAGGACACCATCAGGTTCTGGAAGGACAAACCATAAATCTCCTGTTTTCTCATTCCGCAGGCTCGCGGCCAATTCTTTCCTTCTGGAGTTAATTATATCACTTGGTTCTAGGCATGTGGCTTAGTGGTAGATTGTGTGCTTAGCATGCAGAGGCTCTGGGTAGGATCCCAGGCACCGGGAAACAATAATATAACGCTCTCCCTCCTAGCTGGTGCTTATCGTATGCCAGTCACAGTACTTGCCTTTTGGTAACTGTTGCCTAGTGGAATCCTCATAGCAACCGGGGTGGGTAGGGCTGGTCATCCTCATTTTGTGGTGGTTATTGAGGCTTAGTAACTTGCCTGATGTCAGGCATGCAAAGTGGCCTCCTGTCAGGCCCTGGAGGAATCCACTTCCACTTCCTCTCTGTGAAGCCGCACGAGGCATCTCACGGCTGACTGCATCTCAGGATTCCGGTCTCACGTTGTTACCTGGCGCTCAGGTCCACAGGACCGGCTGCTCCCCGAGGAGCACAAGAGGCCTGGTAGAGAGACAGGGTTTATCCAAAACTAGCTCAGAAGGAGATGGAGGGGCCTGTGATTGCCTTGTTGGGGTGTGAAAGGGGTTTTATTGCAAGTCAGAGAAAGAGAAAAAAAGAAAAAGAGAGAGAGATACAAGGGGACAATAGACAAGGAGATTCCAATGCTTGTTTTATACCCTCGGCGTTCTTGGCTTCTCTCTCTTGCAGAAATGAAGCCAGAGAGCTCTCGCTGCAGGTATGGATCCCGGGATCCCGTTGGGAAAGCCTGTTAGTTTCCTGGGAGAAGAGTTACTGTTCTGTCCCTTTGTCTGAGCAGAGGACAGGAGGTTGGCAGCTGTTTTACACCCTCAGCATGAGGAAGTTGGAGGAGCAGCTGATCTCTAAAAGAGAAAAAAATCCTAATTTTAAAAGAGCCAGAGCGGAGAGCCCCACCTCCGAGAGGTCTCCCCACACCAGCCCCCGCTAGCAACATGCACTGGTTTCATCTTCTCCGCAGAAGTTACCACCACTATCTGAAATCATTTATTTCTTTGGCCACTTGTTTATTGTCTGTCTCCCTCTCCCCACTCACACCTCCCTGATCCAGGAGGGCAAGCATTTTTATGGTTCACAACTGCGCAGGGCGTAGATGTTCAATATTTGCTTTTTTTTTTTTTGAAGTAAATGCATGAATAAATGAGTGAGTGGGTAAAATGGGAGAGGATGCATTTCAATTCGGAATCTGTCTGGTCTCTCTTCCAGAGAGGTTCAGGTTCTACCCGAGGGCAAAGCTTCACCCAGGAGTCTTTCATGGCAATCACTTTCAGATGACTTAGTTATGTATTAGCATATTCCAAACTTCATTTTATGGTCAGAGGGCCTCAACTGGGCTGATCAGCTGGACCAAGAGCCCACAGACTGTTCATAAATGATTGCAGTGCAGTTGACAACGTTATGTGCTGTCACCCCAGCACTCAGGAGGCTGAGGCAGGGGGATGGTTGTGAGTTGACCAACAAATTGAGCGGGTTACAAAGTGAGCTCAAGGCCAGCCTAAACTGTGTAGTGAAAGCCTGTCTCAGACACACACACACACACACACACACACACACACACACACACACACAGAGTTATGTGGACTTTGGTTTCTGCTTTTCTACATACCTCTCTTTGATCTAGGTAACAGCACCTGGAGTTGCCTTAGAGGAACTCTTATCCTCCTGGATTCAGGGAGGTGAGGGGCAAAGATTGGCCAATCAGAACACTTCATTCTACCACTACAGTGATTGGTTGATGGCTAGACATGTGACACAAACCCAGCCAATCAAAGCATATAAAAGCCACACCACAGTAATGGCTTGAGAGTTGGGCCTAAAAGAAGATCTATGTTAGGACTTTGACTGGGATTCTGGAGAATAACACATTTTCATTCTTTTGGATTCGTTACACTTGAGGGATGTTAGTGTGGAGCTGCTGGGGCTCTTCTTCCTACTAGGAGAGATTGCCCAGCAATGAAGCCAACATGTGGAGAAAGCACAGTCGCTGGAGAGAGGGATTTCTGATGATACCATTTAAACACCTGAGCCAGTTTGAGTTGGTGTTAGAGTTTCTGGCACAATAGAGAAGCAAATAGTAAAAAATGAACCCATTTATTGAGGGCATGGAAAGGAGCTCACAACTCACGGCAGCTGGGCTATCTCCTTCAACCGGATGTGGAGGGGTGGGGAATATGTTATCTTTGACCACACATGGAGCTTGGGGTGCGGATTTATGATGTGCGAGGAGCTGACTGGAATTTTCTTCAAGTGCACAGGAAAGGAAGGAAGAAGTTGTAATGGGGAAGAAGGAGAAAGTGGCCATCAGGGTAAGCGTTTGTGACTTGGCCTTCCACCATGTTAGACCACCGCCGTAATGTCCTGTAATTTATTACAGGGCAAAGCTCTTTTATTCCCATCTTTCCATTGTTAGGAAAGGGCAAAGATTCTCTCTTATTACTTTCTGCTGGATGGAGGCAATGTGTTGGGGTTTAGGGTGTGGACAGGAGGACAGCTGATGCCCGTGCAGAAGCTGGTACCAGATGTTTCAGCCAGGACAAGGAGTTTATCATGGTGAACGCTCGCATCCTAGATTGGAGAAATATGAAGCCCAGGTCCTATGAGGAGGCAGGCCACTCTCATAATTAAAGGACCAGGAGAGGTAGAAGGAAAGGTGCCCTTGATGCAAATGTGTTGCTCCATCAGGGCCATAGTGAGGGAGAGTCTGAAAGTGGGTGAAGTTATGGGAGGCAATTATTCCCCCACCTGAAAAGATAAAAGTAAAAAGTGTAGGTAGGACTTGTTTTTGGTCTAGAGGGTGAGCTGGAGAGAATGGGAAGCATGAGAAATATAAGCCCTGCCAGTTGAATCATGCTTGGGAAATTACAGACTAGGGGTGGGGAGGGCCGTGGCTGCCTCACATGAGTGAGACGAGAGCCCAGAGGGTGGAGGGAACTAAGATAGTTGTTCTGTAGAACAGCATGAAAACAATTTTACGTATGATATGGGAGTCTTTAGGAAAGACTGCCCAGAGTCCTATAGCAAAAAATAAATAAATACATAAATAAATAAATAAAATCACTAATAGAATGTAAGGGGTCAGGAACCAAATAGGATAATAAAACATGACCTAGCCCGAGAATTGTGGCTGTGGGGCCATGGCGAGTTGGAGACGGGAGATAGGAGAGGAGATGACCGCTCAGGATGTTTAGTCAGAGTAGCTAGGGCTAGGAGGGCACCGCTTAGCTTGAATGAGGTGGAGCCAGCCAGGATGGCAGTCTAGCGACCTTGACTGGGGTTGTGAGGAAGACCAGGAGGGGCCATTCCACATTGGTGGTAGTCTTGTGGAGTGACTTGAGACCATTATCTGACTGGATACTCTGAGGTAGACCAAACCTTGGAATGATTTCTTGTGACACGACTGTAGTAACATCAGCACTCTCCCTGGTTGTGGGAAAGGCTTCTATCCATCCTGAAAAAGTACAGACAAAGGTAAGAAGATATTTAAGAGTTTTGCAGTGGCGAATGTGTGTAAAATTTATCTGCCAATCCTGACCAGGGGTGTGTCCATGAAATTGTTGAGTAGGAAATGAAGTGGGTGGTATGTGTCTCTGAGGAGAGGGTCTAACACAGATACTCACAGTGTAAGTTGTTGAGACCTGAGAGTGTCTGGGTCAGTCCACATAAATGCAAAGGAATCCTGACAATCCGGGCACAGGGGGATGGTAAGTAAGGCATCTTTAAGGTCTTAGACTGTGATGTGAGTGATGGAGGGAGGAAATGAGAGAGCAGAGTATAAGAGTTTGGCACCACTGAGTGAATTGGGGTAACAGCATCATTGTTACCCTAAGGTCTTGTACCAGACGTAGGGCCTATTAGGCTTGAGTACCAGGAGAATGGGAGTTTTGTAGGGTGAATGGATAGGTCTGAAAAAACCATGGTCTAAAAGATGCTTGATTATAGGTTTAAACCCTTATAAATGTTTGGGAGCTATAGGATATTGGGGAACACAAGGAAAAATTGAAGGATCCCTAGACAAATTAAAACAGGCATATCATGGGTAGCAGGGGTGGGGTTGGAGGTGTCCCAAACTGTGGGATCAACAAGGGAAGATGGAGGGGCTAGCTTTGCAGTGCACTGTGACGGTGTTTGGAGGATAAGAGCTGCAGGGAGGGAGAAGGAAAAGGAGAAGTTAAGCTTCTGGTGGAGTCCCTGCCTAGAAGGGGTGTAGGACATGTTGGAATCACTAGGAAGCTATGGGTGAAGAAGAGAGTTTGGAACCTGCGTGGAATGGACCCTGTCTGCAGAGGCTGTGTAGGCTGGCCATCAGTATCCACTACAGAGACTGAGGATTTAATATAATGGCCTGAAAACTCAGGAAGAACACTATACAGAGAACATCTTACCTGAGACCTCCAGCTAGACGTGGGGCTCTGAGGAGGGTGCCTTAAGGGGGGCTGTGGACCCCAAGCCCTGTCAATCTTCAGGAGCAAGTCTGAGTAGATCAGCCCTGGTGAATCCAGTGGTGACAAGATCTCCTGTGGCTGATTTATCTGCTCTCTGGTGGCTAGGACATTCACTCTTCCAATGGCCCTTCAGATTGCAGAGGGGGCACCCTCTTGCCCAGTGTCCTTCCTTGTCACACTTAAAGCACGGCCCGGAAGGGGCTCGGGCATCTCTGCCTTGTTTTGGTTTACCTGTCTTAGAGCCCCAAGTGCCACTGCTAAAAGATCAGATTGCCATTTTTCCTCCTTTTGAGTTTTATCTCTGTTATTGAAAGCATGAAAAGCCATATTAAGAAAGTCTCCTTGTGGGGTTTGAAGGCCAAATTTAGCTTTTTGCCTTCACATCTGGCCCACATTGGGAGGTGTCTGTCTCCTCTAAGGTCATAAGATACCAACCAGGTCCTCTGTGCTGGCTCCTGTCTGACTGCCTGCAATATTTTTAAACTGACTCAATGGCTTATAACATTTTTTTCCTCTGAAGAAGTAACCTGAACTGCAATGAGAGGTAATGGACGGTGACCAGTCTGGTTTTTTTTTTTAGGCTGAAGGGGGGCAAAGGTGTTGAATGGCAGTCAGGGATACAATGCAGAGCTTTTAACTAGTGGTCCTCAGTAGATAGCAGGCATTTTTATCTTGGGTAGGTGCATTTTTATCTTGGGTAAGGTCTAGAGGAGACAAAGGCAAAGAATTAGTTAAGTATGCAGGGGCCAAATAATAGAATCAACAGGATCATTATGAGTGTAGTTTTAGTAATGGCTTCCTATAAGGAGGATAAGGGTAAGGTCCAGGGAGTTTTAGAAACTGACATTTCATTCATTTGTCATGCACACGGTTAGCTTTTACAATTGCATAAGCACCTCCTGTGCTGTTAGAATGTCTAATGCCATCTGATCTTGAAGGATGGCCTGTTTTATTAATTTTACCTTTTTGTATGTAGGAGAGAGCTGCAGTGTTATTTAAGGCCAGTTGAGTATAGTTAATTATGGCCCTAATATGCTTTCATATAACTTTTTTTTTTTTCCGGTACCGGGGATCGAACTCATGACCTCGTGCTTGCCAGGCAGGCGCTTATGCCATTGAGCTAAATTCCCGGCCCCCGTATAACATTTTTTTTCTGAAAAAGATCTGGTGGATCCCAGTAAAAGGAATCTAAAAGGAATTTATAATTATGCCTAAATTTTAGTTGTTGAACATACAGAAGAAAAGATTGATAACAGTACAGTGCAGTAGAGGCAGTAAGCTTAACATAGAACATTAAATGGAACTGCTATTTTCTGTTAACCATTTGAGGTGACATTTTGTAATACATATCCTGTAATAGGATGTCATTGAAGAAATTTGTGACATTGTTTGGACTACTCAATATCTAAGCATCTCTAAGTATAGTGGCACATATATAACATATACATTACATAAATTTTTGTTTAAAAATTATTATTTGATGGTGACCTCATGTTGGTCTGACCTGAATGTCCTTGCTGGTGCACCAGAAAAAGGCAGATGTCTGGATCTGAAAGAAAATGTTTACAATCATAAACAATCCCAATTCTATATTTGAAGGCATGAATATACCATCAGATCAGCAACAATGAATTGTCTTAGCCATATGAACTTTAGTTGGGGTGTCTCCCATAAGGCTATGGAGATTATTGGAGCCTCTGATTAAAGAATAAGAAATGGATAAAAGCCAGGCATGGTGGCTCACACCTGTAATCCCAGCACTCTGGAGGCTGAGGCAGGAGGATTGTCATGAATTTGAGACCAGCCTAGGCTACAAAGTGAACTCAAGGCCAGCCTGAATGGCACAGAGACTCTGTCTCAAAAAGACCAAAAAAAAAAAAAAAAAAAGAACTGGTTAAAGTTACCAGGCAGCCACTTTCTTGTCCATCAATTGAAGTCTTGCTTAATCTCTCCTCATCACAAGGGATTTTGTTTAACCGGTGTTAGCATCATTTTGATCAGCTGGCAACCTAGATGGAAGCATACTTTTTAAATCTATAATCCAAATAAACCTTGATTAAATGATCTGAAAATGCAAAAGAAAAAGGAAAAGAGAAAAGATTGTTGAGCTCAAATAAAAAGGAACAGCAGTTTACAGAGCAGACAAATGGATAAACATGGATAGATGATCTGTCCAGTATAAACAGACTGGACAAACCAACAACAGGTACACAGACAGACTGACAAATATCTTACAAAATCAGAGTGCACTCAAATATATTTGGCCAATTTGAACTATAATAAATAGACTATAGCAAACCTTTTTGTAAGTCAATTAACAGAGATCTCTTGGAATAAGTGTTAGGTCCACCTGTCTGAGAGACAGCACAATCATCATGGCAGTGGCTCAAAGCTGTGCCCTGATAATGCACACCTCCTTCTTCCCAGAAGCCCCTAGGGCTTCTCCCTCCCAAAAGTCTGCCAAAGCTCAGGAATGTAAAGGTTTACCCAATCCCCTGCACTCCCACAAAACAAATCAGCTCACATCAGTCCCCAGAGCCCTACCCCATCAGAGGCTGTATCAGGCAGGACCTGCCCTTTGTCCTCAGGGAGAGCCGCCATAGCCTTCTCTGTGGGGACTCCCTCCGTCCCCTCCCTGCTTATTAAACTCTTTTCTTATCTACTTGCCTCCTCTCTTTAATATTCTGTGATGCTCTAGATTGAGTACAAATCACTCAATCAGTTGGTGCTGTTGACTCCAGTGGTTGGAGGCTGTGTGGCTCCTGGGGGGGGGTCAGTCCCCCGGTCTGAGCCCACTTCCTACCTATGGACCTTTCCTCTCTGCTCTTCCTTCTCTCTCTCTCTCTCTCTCTCTCTCTCTCTCTCTCTCTCTCTTTCTGGGACTAGGGACTCCTCAGCCTCGCCGTTTTTAGCCAACATCCAACACCGGCTTTCATCTCATCAGGTCCAACGTGAGCCTCCCCTCTCCTCTACTTGGGGTGCCTGTCCCAAATCGTGGCCACATCAGGATGTCCCCCTACTACTCTGTGTCCCTCTGGGGACCTCTACATCCTTAGGGACCCCACATGCCTCCTCTGGTGACAACTAGAGAAGTCATTGTTGGGACTATGCTACTACTGGTTGTGCTTCACTGGAGGGTGATGATTCTCCGCTGATTCACAACCCTCCCAACCCCCTGCTCTCCTTCCTAATTGGAACACATGTGCCGGAGTCCAGCTGCGGCAGGGCTAGGGTTTCCCAAAGGTGGACAGGGAGTCGGCGAGTGAGAGACAGAAGACATTGTACACCAGTCTGTGAGTGAATCTGAATCCGCTTTATTTTTTAGAAGCTGGAATATATATTTGTTAACCTTGGCAGCAACTCCCATCCCCAAGTAGGAAGCGCCCCAGGCCCAGGGCCAGGCAGAGACAATCCCAAGAAATAGGTATTAATTGACCTCAACCCCAAGCAGGGAGTACCCCAGGCTCAGGGTAATAGGTATCAATTAACATCTCAATCTTGTTATTTAATTAGTTTGGGAAATGTAAGCCGATGCATTTGAATGCCTGTAGAAGGGAGAGATGTGTGAGGCTATTGTGTCGCTCCCTATATTGTTTCCCTTATTATTTATGGGAGTATGGCAGTCCCTGTGAGGACAGCACCTGTCTTAGGTCAAGGACTCTTCATATGAACCCAACCAGGCCTTACCCATCATGGGCCTGCAGGACAGCAATTGGTCCTGTGCCTGTCTTAGGCGGCTGGTGGCGTAACATATGTGTCCTAGTTTGTGTCAGGACGGCTGTTACTACTATCACCTGAAGGCAGGGAGGCCATCCTCTAACCGTAGCTTCCTCCTACTGCACGATAAAGGACCTGCCTTCCCAGTAAAAGCAATGACTGGGAGTAAATTCATACAACCAGGGAGCTAGTGGTGCTTCCCCAATCTACAAACTTCTCTTTCATGGTTGTGTGGTTACCCCAGATGAAGACTGTATTTCCCAGCATCCCTTGTGTCAGACATGGGCATGTGACTAGGCTGTGGTTAACGGCAGAAAAGATTTGTGTTTCCAGAACCAGCCCTTCAAGGAAGACCTCCTCTTTTTGTTTTCTCCTCCTTCAGGCAGGAGCAGGGAAGTAGTAAGGAACCCTCTGGGACTCTGGGGACAAACAACAGATGGCTGGAAACAAGACATTAGAACCCTGATCCCCAGCACCTTTGCTGAGCAGAGCAGCGCACTGGTTTGGACTGCTACAGGAGACAGAGCTACAGTTCTGTGTGATGTAGGCCATAGGCAGTTTGAGTCTGTCACAGGCAGACGCTTTCAGTTCAGAGGCGATGGAGGCAGAGGTGGTGATGCACTCAGGGAGTCACCGGCACGTCTGTTTGTGCTGCTTATTGTTTTATGATACAATCAGTGATAAAAGGGTTAAAATTCCCAGTCCTTAAACCTCTTTGACAACATACTTCCCTGCCTGGCACGTACTGGACAATCATAAAGCACTGCACTACTGAGGACTCAAAACAGCACAAGATAAAAGAAACCATCCTTTCTTCCCCTGAGCTAATGTTGCATCTTTTCCCAAAAGGTTAAAGCATGCAGAAACCCTTCTCTAAGTCTGAAGAGGCTTTCTGAGGTCTCAGCGAGAGGCCTTGATGGTTTGCAACTTTGATCTACAACTTAGGTCAGCAGCCAGATGTTCCTGGAAGACAATCAGAGAGCAGGAAAATGCATTTGTAGGTTTGCAGACTCGGACTCGTCCTTCATCCCTTAATAAACCCTCATCTCCCACCCTGAAGTGTGATTCCTCTCTTGGAAATTTGCCCGTGTCCCTCTGACGGTGCACCCAGTGACCCGCATAAGACTCTTGTGTTTCCTATATTAGTTACTTGCTGGTAAACTCATTAACTGCCCACGGCCCTGATCTTTTGTATGTCATCCAGCATGACACAACTGACATGCTGATCCCTGTCCCTCCTGTGTATCTGTCCCTTTGTCAGAAGTTTCTGCCTTTAGGCCAGGGAGAAGGGGTGTCATTCACTGGGACCCTAATCCCAGATTCAATAGGAAGTGGGGTGCACTGCAACCAGAGGTCATCAGAACCATTTTTGGGGAGCCACTGCGATGGGATCCAGGCTGGAGGAAGCTGAGGAGAAAGCGTACAGGTGTCCTGTGGTGGCCTTCTGGCTGCCTGCCCCGCAGGCTGCAGGGACCGCCCTGGCTTCCCCTCCCACAGGTTTGGAAAGTAAAAGTTGTACAAGGGGTGTTCCTGCCCATGGCTTTGGAGAACCCAGTGCTGGAGCGGCAGGGTGTTTCCTCAGACCAGCTGTGCGCATCTGGGGCGCTGCGCTGGGTGAGATGAGCCCCAGGCTGGAGCCGAAGCACTACCCCGGCTACAGTCACTCTGGGACCCTGCTGCGGGGCTGGGAGCAGCTGCCCTCTGGCAGTGTCGGTTCTGTTTCCTGTCATCTTGAGGAGCCCAGAGGCGGCTTCTTTTTCCTCCCTGCCAGAGAGCACCCAGGGGTCCTTTCTGGGGACAGCCTTACCCCCATCAGATGCACACAAAAGTCCTAGCATGTGACTGTCCCTGCAATGCTTGGAAAATTCAGCGGTAGCACAGTGGGAGCACAAAACATCTTGTCCAAAATGTGCTTTGGCGGAGGGCGTAGTTTGATTGGTTATTCAGAGAAACTGACTTAGTCCTGACACACCAGAGGCCACTATAGATAGTGGAGCAACTCCAGGCCCTAACCTGTTACTCATTAAAAGCATGATCTGTGTTCTCTCCTCATAGCAATTTAAAAGTGCGTTTTGCTAGAAATCAACTCTTCACTTGGGCCTGCAGATGCCCAGTGGTAACTAACAGCAGAGTAAAACTTGGCCTTCATTCCCCAAAACTCTTGGAATGCTTCTCTGCCCTGCCTACCAGCCTGCTAGTCATTCCGGGAATGTCTGTCTGTTGATCAGTCCTGAACTTTCCTAGCTTATCTCACCGCCCTTCAAGGCTGGCAGTACCTACACTCCTGAGTCTCCATTTCCCTGAAAGTACCTTGGATTCCAGCAGAGCCCCCCATGACTAAGACTCCCCAGGTCCCGAGGATCCCCCCACAGGACCTGAGTTGCCCCACTAGTCTTGAGGATCCAACCTGAGCTATGAAACCAGGATTGACCCAACACCCAGCACTCCAGGACCCCCTAAAACTAGTCTCTTCCTCATGAGCTGTGCCCCCTCTAGTTACTGAAGCTGGGGTCCTCTCTGTGTTTCCTCTCTTCTTTTCTTTTTCTTTTTTTTTTTTTTTTTTGTCTTTTTTGAGACAGGGTCTCGCTATGCAGTTCAGGCTGGCCTTGAGCTCACTTTGTAGCCCAGGCTGGTCTCGAACTCACAACAATCCTCCTGCTTCAGCCTCCCAAGTGCTGGGATTACAGGCATGAGCCACCACGCCTGGCACCTCTCTTATTTTCCATTTAGACCTTCTGACTATTAATTTATTCTGTCACTTTTGTTTTAACTTTTCCTTTCTTTCTCTTTTTTTGTTTTTTGTACCAGGGATTGAACTCACAACCTTGTACTTACTAGGCAAATGCTAAGCCAGGGGGCTATATCCCTGACCCTTTTTTTTTAACTTCTATTATCACTAAAGCAAGTATCCACACTATCTGGTGCAGGAATGGCTTGGAAAAGCTGTCCTTCTTGTTATTGTTTGCTAGTTTGAGACATAGTAGTTCTGGCTGGCCTTGAACTCATGGCATCCTGCTGTCTCAGCCTCCAGAGTGCTGGGATTACAGATATGTGCCACCACACCCAGTTCCAAATTGTTCTTTTATAAAAAGAAATTTATATTTGTCTACATTAATAAAATTAACGGGGAATAAAGGCAGAGAAGATTTGTTGATATCCACCTCCATCCATCTTTCTACCTGGCTCGTTCCTTTTGAAGGAAGAAGAAATTGGGAGGTTGGCCCAGAAAGAGGTGACCTCAGGTGGCTGTTACCTGAAAGACTTCATCTGATTGAAAAAGCCACCTTTGCCTGGAAACTGCTCCCCGCAAACTCCCAAAGCCTGAGCCACCTCTTTGCGCCCCAGAAGCCCTTGCGCCTCCATTAGGCTCCTGCTGTAAGATGCAGCCTTGCATCACACAGAATGTGTAGCTCTGGTGCCTGGGTGTGTAATAGAGTTTGTGTGGCCCTTTTCTTGTTGGCTGCATACTGTCAGTTCATTTTACAGACTAAATTTACAGGAACCTTCATGAGGAAGAGAGTAAATTTAAGGTTTCCCAGGTTAAAGTCATTTTCTCACTTTCCTCTTTCTGTGCCAGCAGGAAGGGAGAGACTGATTTAAAAGAAACAAGACTTACCTGTCAACATGGCCGGTTCCTGGTTCGAGGCTGGCAGGAGCCTCATTTGAGCTCAGGAGTTGTGGCCTGGGTAACATAGCAACACCCCAAACAAACAAAGTAAATCAATCAAACAAAAAATGAAGCAGGACTGTGGTACTATTTGTTTAAATAAAAAGATCTGGCAGGATCATAGACAATAATAGCTCTGCAAAGATGACAGAAAAGAGATGTCAGTGAAAACTTGTTATTCTTTGTGGTCTTTGGGAGAAAGAGGTGTGTGGCCCGGGATGGCAGATTATGAATGAAGACAACCAATCCAGCTCTGGGGCGCTAAGCTTGGCTCTCACAGGACGTAGCACCAACAAGCGCCGGAGTCTGTGCATTACATTTATAAGACTCCTTTATATTTTTTGTTTTCCACACCAGAGAAACAATGTGTTATTTAAACATGAGTCACATTTTTTTTTAAATCATGGAGAAGCAGCTACAACCTTGTAAAATCAATACTGAACAGGAAATTGGACTGACAAGATTATTTCAAAATACAGCGCAAGGTTGAGGGTATAGCACAGTGGCACAGCACCATCCTGGCAAGTGTGAGGTCCAGAGTTCAATTTCCAGTAAAAAGAAAAAAGGAGAGAGAGAGAAGAAAAGCCCGGAAATGAACTAGAACGCAAATCATCCGGTGTTCTGGATCTGCCTAAATAAGGAAACAAAGTAGGAAACGGTGGAACATTTGGTGTGTGAGCAGGGCCGGAGGGCCGGAGGGTCCAGGAAGGGCACTTCGATTTAATGAATTCTCACTTTATTATTTATTTATTTTGGGGTCCAGGGATTGAACTCACAACCTTGAGCTTGTCAGGCAGGCACTTAAGCCAGAGCTAAATCTGCAGCCCTTAAAGCATTAATTTTCATTATGAATGAGATTTTGTGTAGAATTTTTTTCTTTTTCTTTTCCTCTCTCTTTTTTTTTTTTATACCAGGAATTGAACTTATGACCTCATGATTGCCAGGAATACACTTGTGCTGCTGAGCTAAATCCCCGGCCTTAACTTGTCACTTTAAACTGAATCTCATTCAGAGATTAATGGAGACATTCAGTTAGCTCAAATCTTGGAAAATACCCACATGCCCACAGTTGTCTCTCGGAAAGGGCATTCAAAAAACTCTTGTCTTGAAAAGATGAGACATCTACCATGCTGACAGCAGGCCTAGTTCTGTTTTACTTGATTCCCCTTCTTCCCCTAAGTGACACTTACACTTCACATTTAAAGTCTTTTAAAGGTCACTCCTTGCCGCCTGTGTCCCTTGTCCTTATCCCATCCCATTCTTAATTGACCTGGGCTTTGTTTAGATGAGAAAAACAGTCACCAAAAGATCACTTTGTATACTTTTTTTTTTGAGCGGAAATTGAACTCAGGACCTCAGGCTTGCCAGGCTGGCACTTGAGCTGCTAAGCTATATCCCCGGGCCCACTTTGGATACTTTGATCACAAAATAAAATGAATAACTCAACTCAAAATAGCCTAAACCTCTGCCGTATACAATTTTATGTAGCACGCATTCCAATGACAAGGCTGTGCCTGGACTGGTTAATACCGAGTAATGACACCAAATATCAAGGTTCTGTAGCATCTGTCCTGCCTCTGGCTATTCTCTGGGGCTGGCTTCCTTTTGAATCCAAGATAGTGCCGAACAACAGCAACTGGCCAAATGTGGTGGCACATGCCTGCAATCCCAGCACTAGAGAGGCTGAGGCAGGACGATCACCATGAATTTGAGGCCAGTCTGGGCTACAAAAGCAAGTTCAAGGCCACACTGCACTACTAGTGAGACCCTGCCTCATAACAAAGAAACAAACAACAACAGCAACAATAACAAAAACCCAAAACACCCTCCAGACCCCCACAAAAAGGGAAAATCCAGAAACTTGAGACAGAAAAGGGAACTTGCTGCCCTTGTTACTGACAAGAGCCCATAAAATCTTTCCCATCAGCCTCAGCAAATGTCTTCTCACTTGTGATTGGCCAGAACCTCTCATTTATAATGGGAATGGCTTCTGGGAATGGGAACATCATGATTGGCTCAGTTTTTGGCCAATCAGGATTTATCTTTCTGAAAGAGTTTCGGTCTGGAGGCCGCCAGTAAAGGTAGAGAAAAGAAGGGGCTGCTATGAAACTAGGCCTCTTCCAACAAGGAAGAGGTGGAGGAATAGATACCCTAGGCGCTAACCAGCAGCTTCCACCAGTCTTTCAAATGTCCCATACCTGAGGCAGGCACCTGGATTTTCAATCACAGACCCAGGACCAGGCTCAGATTCTTCTCTGTGCATTTCTTCATGCTTAAAAATAGCACTGTGGAGAGGTCCAAGGGACAGGGACCTGAGGCCTCCTGCCAACAGCCACCGGGAAGAGCCACGTTGACAGGAAACTTCTTTCCCCCCAGGAGCTTTCACTGTGGCTTAGACCTCACAAGATCCCTGAGCCAGGGATATTTGATCACAAAATAGAATGAATAACTCAACTCAAAATAGCTTAAACCTTTGCTATTATTTATGTAAGCAACTCCTCAATTCCTGACACATGGGAAATGAAAAATGTTTTTTAAACCACTCTTTTGGGAATAATCTGCTTGCTACACAGCAATAGAGGTAGGCCTTTGTAGGAACACCAAACAAATTCAATGAGTTACAGGTTGAGTATCCCTTATCTGAAATGCTTGGGACAAGAAGAGCTCAGGAGTTCAATTTTCTGAAAGGGTTCTGGAATATTTGCACATACATGATGAGATATCTTGGGATTGGAACCCAAGTGTAAACATGAAATTCATTTGTTTCATGTACGCATTGTACACAAACACTGAAGATATTTTTTGTACGGTATTTTTGGTATACCTTTGTTTTGATTGTGACCTATCACAAGACCAGGTGTAGAATTTCTCACTTGTGGTATCACATTGCTCTTCAAAAAAAAAAAAAAATCTCAGAGCTTGCCTGTCATTCCGGCTGTTTGAGGGCTGAGGAAGGAGGATTGAAAATCTGAAGCCAGCCTGGGGAAATTAGTTAATTAATGATGACAGTTAAAAAAATGGAAGTGAAGAGTGAGGGAGAAACTGGCCTTGAAGAGTGAGCTTCGACTGAGTAAGAGAGGAAGACGCACAAGTACACGCTGGAGGGCAGAGCGGGTACTATGAAGGAAGCGGGTGGCGAGCTCTGCTTGGCAGCTGTGTCCTTTGTACTGTCCGAGTCCAGGGAGAACCCGTGAGAACTGAACAGGGGTCCAGAGAGGTGGTGCTGAGATCCCACCCTCAGGCTGATGTCACGTCTAGGCTGCCCCATTGAAAATCTGCTCAAGTTCTCAAGAAACGTCCAGGTGTGAGGCTGGGAACTGTTCTGCATGGGTGTTCAAGATCTTCTTCTTTTCATTTTTTTCTTTTTAAAATTTTTTTATTTAAATTTTTTTTTAATTGGTACTAGGAATCAAACTCACAACCACCTGCTTGCAAGGCAAGCACTTATGCTGATGAGCTAAATCCCCAGCCCCATTTTTCTCTTTTTGAGACATGATTTCACTACGCAGTTCAGGCTGGCCTTGAACTCACTTTGTAGTCCAGGTTGGCCTCAAACTCACTGGCAATCCTCCTGCCTCAGCCTCCCAAGTGCTGGGATTACAGGTATGTCCCAGCTTCTTGTGTTCAGGATCTTACAATTAACAAATCACCCCTACTTCCCCAGCCATCTTTGCCACACCCTAATCTCTAAACTCATTTTCCCCTGAGAGACGTAAATCCCATAATTCTTTTTTTTTTTTTTTTTTTTTTAATTTATGGTCCCAATTCCTGGGCACCGGTGGATCACCAGCTGGCCACTGGGGAGAAGCAGTTGGGAAGAAATGTGGCCCCCACTGGCTGTGTGCTGGTCAGGCCCTGAAGGCCAGGGAGAAGCAGCAAGGGAGCCATCTACGCCTCCTGCCCCGCACAACCCGGGAACAACCAGACGCGACACAGGCCGAGATGACAATAACTGAAGTAGGGCGGCAACCAAGTCATGCCGCCTGATTGATGTCATGTAGGCCTGGGGCCAGTGGTCTAGACAACTATTTAGCAGATAACAGTATGTAATACAGTAACGATGGTGGGTTTCCCACTGTCCTATTACTGTTCTGTTTCATTTCACTGTTCTGTTTTACTCCCTTTAAAAAAACAAATTTTAATTGAGTTTATTGGTATAGCTAGGTGTATATAATGGCCACATTCCTCATGGGGAATTTGTACCCGTACGTGCTGTGACTTGATTACTTGAGTCTTTCCCCCTTCCCCTCTTCTCCCTTCACCCCCTTCCTCTCCAGTGAAAGCTTTGGTTCCGTTCTTCTCTTCTTTTCTCGTTTTTCCCTTCTTGCCTTTCCCCCTCCACCCTCCCTAGTGCCCCTTCCTGTCTGAACATTTTCTTCCTCTTTCACCACCACAGTCCTTTCTGGGGTGCTGAGGAGTGGGGGCTCTGTCTCCTGCAGCTTCTGTAAACCGGAAGAGGCTGCAGGCCCCCCACCCCGCACTGGGGATCCCCTGCTCTCCCGCGGTGGCTCACCGGCTGGCCGGGTTGAAGAAAGAAAACAGAAAAGAATTAATGGCCAGTGAGCCTGAGTATGAAGAGCTCTTTCAGGGACACTGGTGTCCCACTTTTTGAAGAGATCTCAAATCTTCCAGAGGCTCGCGTCATGGGAGGAGCTTTCTCCTTTTGGAGATGGTTAGAAGTCACTGATTCACTTTTTAAAAACTAGCTGTGTTATCTTTAGCGTATCCTCTCAATGGCATATTTCAAGTACTCCACCCAGTGTGTTTTTAGATCTAGTTACACGATTACGTGACTCATGAGTTCATATTAATTGTTGAGCAGTATTTTATTTATAGATGCGCACAGTTTCTTTGTCTTTCTGTCGGTATTTTTCAAGTCTCTTTGGGTGGCCCCAGATGTATGAGCAAGCTGAGGTGTCTTCCTGTGAGCCCGGGGCTGTAACTTCACAGGACTGTGATCTTATAAATTTATGATCCTCTACACATAATCCTGATGACTTCAATTACTGAGTGGGAAAGTCAGGAAAACGAGTGCCAGGATCCAGCCTGGTCCTGATTATAAGTCCTACGTTTCAATTTGCATCTCTCAATGCCCAGTGCCAGATAATTCTCCTGGTCCTGATTATAAGTCCTACGTTTACAACTGGGCAGTGTGAGCCGCCGGGCAAGCTGTTGGTCCTCCTTGTCTGTAAGATGGGGGATTACAGTAGATTCTACTCCTTAAAGCTGCTTGGACATTGAACGTCATTGGAGGTTAAGATTTGGACTGGTATCATGGGTGGTGGGTTCTGGAGACAGATTTCCAAGTTCTTGTGCATGATGAAAAGTAATTAGGCAAAGCATGAAATGGTAAGGGGAAAAGCAGCTAAGTGTAATGACATTTTTTCCTCTATGATCTTTTTTTCCAAATCCATTTTATTCATAGATAAAAAGAAAGGAAAAAAGGAAAAAGAAAAAACCTGCAACAGAAGTTTAAAGTACATCATGGTACATACAGTGCTCATCGCCATCCCCAAATCATTCACCCAGAGCACAAGACATCTGCATTCAACTGTCCAGACAATGCTAGTACAAACCTTTCTCTTCAGCAAACTCAGAGAAATCAGTAGTATAACTATTTTAACCATTTTTAAAAATATACATATGTGCACACATGTACATGTTTCATCTTTCAGCTTGTCACACTAATGAAACAACAGGATGTTTTCACGTGTGTGTCTTATTTATTTCACTAATTAGCATGTTCTCAAGGTGCACCCTTTCACCTATAAAAGTGTCCAGCTTATCATTCTTTATAGCTGAGTAGTGCTCCATTGTAGAAAAAGACATCATTTTCATCCATTCCTTGGTCAATGGGCATTTAGGTTGTTTCCCAGATCTGTCTATTATAAACTGTGCTGCTATAGACATGGGTGCACATAGATCACCGGGGTATGATGTTTTTAATTATTTTGGGAAGATAGCCAGAGGGGGAATACCTGGGTCAAATGGGACCTCCAATCCTAGGTTTTTTTGTTTTTTGTACTGGGGATTGAACTCACAACCTTATGCTTGTCAGGCAGGTGCTTAAGCCACTGAGCTAAATCCCCAGCCCATCCAATCCTAGTTTTTTGAGGAATCTCCACACTGATTTCCACAGTGGTTGCACCAGTCTGCATCCCCACCAACAGGGGAGAGGGGTTCTTTCCCCCCACAGCCTCTCCAGCACTTTGTTATTAGTTGATTTCTTGATAGTAGCCATTCTTTCTGGGGTGAGGTGGGATTTGCATCTCTCAATGACCAGTGGTGCTGAACATTTTTTCATGTATTTATCTACTGTTTGTGTTTCTTCATCTGAGAAGTGTGTATTCATCTCAGATGCCCGTTTTTGGGTTGAGTCTTTAAATCTGGAAGGACTGATGTGTTTGAGTTCTTTATATATTCTTGATAGTAATCCTTTGTCTGAGGAACAGTTGGCCAACATTTTCTTCTATGTTGTGGTTTGTCCCTTCACTCTGTTGGTGGTTTCTCTTGCTGTGCAAGATCCCAGTTGTTGATTCTTTGTGATAGTTCCTGTGCAATGAGGGTTTTGTTCATAAAGTCTTTGCCTGCACCAGTGTCTTCAAGAGTTCTACCTACTCTATCTTCCAGCAGATTTAATGTTTCTGTTTTAATATTAAGATCTTTGATCCATTCTAATTTTAGCTTAGTACATGGTGAAAGAGATGGGTCCAGTTTTAATCTTCAGCATGTGTAAAGCATCTGCATTTGTTTCTGCATCTTCTAATCTATTCCATCCATCTTTGGGTGTTTTTTTTTTATCACAGTAACTTTATAGTATAATTTTGAGTCAGGAATTGTGTCTTTGTTGCCCAGGATTGCCTTTGCTATTCTAGGTATCTTCCAGTTCCAGATGAATTTTAGGATTGTTTTTTCTAGTTCTGTCAGATATGCTATTGGAATTTTGATTGGGATTGCATTGAATCTGTAAAACAGTTTTGAAAGTATGGCCATTTTTACTATATTGGTTCTTCCTACCCAAGAGCACAGGATGTCTATTTTCTAATATCCTCTTCAGTTTCCTTTATCAGAGTACTGTAGTTTTTAATGTAGAGGATGTAAACATCCTTTGTTAGATTGATTCCTAGGTATTTCATTTTTTGGATGCTATTGTGAAAGGTATTGTTTCCCTGATTTCTCTCTCAGCGAGTTTGTAATTTGTGTACAAGAAGGCTATTGATTTTTGAGTATTGACTTTGTAACCAGCTATATTATTGAATTTACTTATTAAATCTACAAGTCTCTTGGTGGAGTTTTTGGGGTCTTCTAAGTAGAGTATCATGTCAGCTGCAAATAGTGATAGCTTAACTTCTTCCTTTTCTATCTCTATTTCATTTCTTTCTTTCTCTTGTCTAATTGCTCCAGCTAAAGTGTCCAGGACTGTGTTGAATAAGAGTGGAGACAGTGGACATCCTTGTCTTGTTCCCAATTTTAGAGTGAAAGCTTTCAGTTTTTGTCCATTGAGTACGACATTGGCTGTTCATTTGTTATAGATGGCCTTTATCAGAATGAGACAAAGACCACTTATTCTGATTTTTTCATAGGGTTTTTTAAAAACATGAATGGGTGATGGACTTTGTCAAAAGCTTTTTCTGCATCTATTGAGATGATCAAATGATTTTTGTCCTTGGCTCCATTAATACGGTGTATTACATTTAAGGATTTACATATATTGAACCATCCTGCATCCCTGGGATGAACCCCACTTGGTCATGATGTGTAATCTTCTTGTTGATTTGCTGCAGTCTGTTTGCCAGTATCTTATTGAGGATTTTTACATCCATATTCATTAGGGAAATTGGCCTGTAATTCTCTTTCTTAGTTGGATCTTTCTCTGGTTTTGGAATCAGAGTAATGCTTGCTTCCAGGAATGATTTTGAGAGTATTGCTTCCCTTTCAATTTCATTAAAGAATATGAGAAGTAGTGATGTTAGGTCTTCACCAAATTTCTGAATCCATCAGGGCTTGTGCTTTTCTTTGTTGATAGGTTTTTAATTACATCTTTGATTTCATTTATTGATATCATTTATTTAGGATTTTTCTACCTTCTTGATTCAGCTTTGGTAATTCATATGTATCTAGGAATCTGTCCATTTCTTCTGTATTTTCCATTTTGTCAGAATATAACTTTTCATAGTAGGTATAGATGATTTTCTGGATTTCTGCTGGGTCTGCTGCGATTTTGCCCTTTTCATTCCTAATTGCATGGATTTGAGTTTTTTCTTTCCTTTTTTTGATAAGCGTGGCTAAGGTTTTGTCAATTTTATTTAATCTTTCAAAGAACCATCTCTTTGATTCATTGATTCTTTGTATTGTTTTTTCTGGTGTGTTAATTTCTGCTCTGACCTTTATAATTTCCTCCCTCATATAAATTTCTGGCTTAGCCTGTGTTTCTTTCTCTAGAAGTCTGAGGTTCTACTATAAGTTGTTTATATGCCCTTGCTCTGTTTTCCTGATATGGGTATTTACTGCTATAAATTTCCTCTTAAGACTGCTTTCATTGTGTCCCACAAGTTCCTGTATGTTGTATCGTCATTATCATTCAAGTGTAAAAACTGTCTAATTTCTTCTTTAATTTTATCTGTGACCCACTGTTCATCCAGAAGAGTGTTATTTAATTTCCACGTGTTTATGAAGTTCTTGTGGTTTCCACTGGCATTTCCAGTTTCAGACTTACTTCCCTGTCTTCCTCACGATGCTCTATTCCCGTGTCTGGATGGTGACTCTCAGAGAAGCTGTTTTCTCTGCTGCTTACTGCTCTGCCATCTTCCTGAAGTCCCCGTGAAATGATTTTTAAAGGGTGGAGGTACACTCAGAGGAAGTGAGTTCATGCTTGCAGAAAGGAAAATGTCCTGAGCACTTGAGGGCAGGGGCCTGAAGAATTGAGATGCTTCACCAGGCCAAAGGTGCTTCCCTTTGGGTCTTCCCAGAGCATGATTCACAAGGGCCATGTCAGCTATACCTGCTGCTTGTGTTCTTTCCCAGAGTTCCACAGTTCACCCTGACATAACTGGGTGTATGAGATGCAGTCCACATGCACGAACCTTTAGTGCGCTCTAAGAGAAGAAAGGTCGCTGTAGGTCATGCCAGCAGGTCTAGCACACGTGTCCTGGTTTGGAATTTTGGAAACTTTCAGGAGTCTTTGTTAGTTTTAACTCTGCCTATAGATAGTGGGCCTTCGGACAAGGGTCAGAGAGGCTGGCACTTGGGTGCTGCTCAGGTTTAGTCAAGTAAGAGGGCAGTGACCTCTAACACACAGCGAGTCAGGAGAGATCAGCTGAGGCCACCAGGCTGGTGTAAAGGCAACATGGCACAGAATTTATTGTGCCTGGGTGCAGGTAGACAGAAAGAAAAAGACCTTCTGTAGAGAACAGAGAGAACTATGCCCCTTTTATGGGGACAGAAAGAAGGCAGGGGACATTAGGCGGGTGGTCTTGCACCTCAGTGGACAGTCCTTGAAGCACCTGTTATACATATTTGGGTGTCTCTGAATGTCCCAGATACCCTAGGACCTGCAAAATTCCTTCCCCTGTCTCACGTCCTTTGTGACACCCTGTGCCTGCCTGCCGATGAAGCTGCGGTGCTGAGCTGAGCTCCCTGCCGAGTGCCTCTGCTGGCACGCAGGTTGGGGGTGGGGAGAGTGGGGTCTGACTGGAGCCTTATGACCTCCTAGTCCCTAATTGTACTGTCTATGTTAGTGCTGCCTCTGCTCCCCCAAAACAAGAGGCAGACTGGGAAGGAAAAGGCGTGTTTAGTGCTAGCTCTGCAGGAGGCAGAGAGGACTCTTTGTTGCCTAGAATCTTCCTGCACCTCCTCTCTCACCCACCCCTCAGGCTCAGGTTTTTATTGTGCATGTCACAGCAGGATGAGGATCTAGCCCAGATCGAAAACTCAGGACCAGCTGGGCCTGGCAGCGCAGGCCTGTAACCCCAGCACTCGGGAAGCTGAGACAGGAGGATGGCTGCAAGTTTGAGACCAGCCTGGGCTACAAAGTGAATTTAAGGCCAGCCTAAACTACACAGACCCTGCCTCAAAAAGAAAAAACAAACAAACAACAAAAACTCAGGGCCAATAATGAATTAGAAGGATGCAGTTTAAGAAAAGAAGATAATTTATTTGTAAGGAGGAATAAAGTAGACAGAACAAGTTGTCCCCGAGAGAGGGCAGGGTGTCAGGGAAGGATGTGAGCTCACAAGCCTTTGTCCTTGGTTTCCTTTATTAGGGATGTAAGAGGAATTTAAAACAGCCCCCTCTCATGATTAAGAAATTTACAGAATGTACCCTTCCTGAGCATCTGCTGCCCATATTAGGAAGCGCCCTCCGCCGCCCAACTCTAGACCTCCCTATGGTCGTCTCCTCCAATGAATGTAAAAAGCCATTTAAACTAACCAATGCCTTCTGCTTCTGTAACTGCTCTTGCCAAAGTCCTTCCTCCCTTTGTTCTATAGCTTAAAAGCCCTGCTCCGGCTCAACTCGGGGCTCTGTTCCTGCATGTTCAGTGAGCCCCACGCATGCTTGGACAGTAAAGACCCCTTGCCAATTGCATGAGAAGGCGTCTGTTGGGGTCTTCCTACACGCGGCGGGCGTCTCGACCCTCACAGGAATAGGGACCTTTCCCGCTAGGTGCCTGGAACTTGCCACCATCTGATTGGTTCTCTGGGCTGTCTCTGGATGGGTCCCAAGTTATAAGACCCTAACCCCGGGCACCACTGTCTCTGGGCACGTTGCTTTCAGTGGGCTTTGTTTGCCTTTCTCCTGTCCTTGTTGGAGTCTTGTCTCTGGGACACGTAGGTTGGTTAGGAGGGGCCTTACAGAAAAGGCAGCCCACAGTTTGTGATTAAGTAAGGGATGCGTGTGTCTCAAGTGCAGGAAAATAGTTATGCTAGAGCGAAAATCTGTATGTGTGTGTTGATTTTTATATACTAAGTAAGAGTTTTCTTTTACGTTAGGTAGCTGCCACTCGCTTCCTTTGGATTTTATTGGAGGTAGGGGGGCAGTTATCCTGGTTTCCGTGTTTCTGGCTTCCTTTGGGCTCTGCCTGTCAGCTCTTCCTCTGGTAAATCTCTCTATTAGCATTCTTTCCTTGGCTGTAAATTCTTATACTAATTTTACTATCTGGTACCTTTCTAGATCTGTTTTTTTTCTCTCTCTATATATATATATGTATATTTTTCTCTCCCTCATTCTTTGTAACTATTCTTAAAGAAATTCCTCTAGAAAGGTTTATCTCCTGTAGTTGAAGTTAGCTTGCAAATATACTTACAGAGGCAAAATGGCTTTTAGTTAAGATTTTCTATTAATTGCTTTAATAAAGCCTAAGGAGGCTCCTATTGTCTTCTTTCCCTGCCTACCGATCCCTATCCCTACATGATGAAGAGGATATGTGAGGAGACAGACAGGAAATTCCAGCACCGGCCGGGGACTCAGGATGTGTTGCTTTGCTCAGGTGGCCGTTCTTGGCTCCGCGGCTCCACCTCGTGGGAATGAAAGGAAACTGGACTCTGATCGCCGGCATCTTTTTCTGCCGGGTGAGTGTTCTGTACACAGGAGCTGGGGGGAAGAAGTTTGCTACAGAGGCTTCTCTTTAGTGATGAGATTACAAAAAGAAATTAGAATACGAAATGAACAGTTAGAGGGCCATAAAAGAAAAGAAGTTGGGAAGGGAGGGAGAGCTATTGAAAAGATTTTTTTCCCTTCAGGGCAGCTCCTGGGAAGGTGGCCTGCCTGCTTTGTAAGGGGACCTGCTGGGCACTGTGACCAAGCGGTCAGCACCGTGCAACTCTCTGCCTGCCTGCAGCGTCTCCGCTTGCTGGTGGCTGTAACCGTGAGAAACTGCCTCTCTGAGCCTCTACTTTCGCCTTTGTTGTGTCGATGGGATGAAACCCTGCAGTTGAAACACAGTAAGCGTTTTCCTGATGCTCCAAAGCAGAATGATTGCCACCTCCACTTCCTCTGGTGACTACTAGAGCCCCACCCTCTCCAGCTTGTTTGAGCAGTTAACTGTCCCTGAATGCCAGCCAGTTGTGAAAGCCTTGGTAACTGGAAATTGACCATGGTGGTTTACACTACAGAAGTTGGCAAGCACTGCAAGTTAGAGCTTGTAAATTTTTTCAGAGCTAATTGAGGGCCTGAGACAGGACACTGGGGAGGGCGTGGCTGGCTGAGCAAGTGGGCGTGGCTTGTTGATCATGGAGAGCCAGAATCTTTGAGCAGAACTCAATTCCCAAGACTTGCACTTGGGACCAATCAGAAAGCGCCATCTTCAGCCTTTCATTTATACCTAGTATGAAACCAAGCAGGCTTTTGATTGGACAGCCTAGGGCTGCCATCACCTGGAGGACCAGGAGACACAAAAGACCCCAGTCAATAACCGTGTGGCTGCCGTGGACTTCCTCAGTGGCCTGCGCTCACTGCAGAGTGTATTTCTTTCACCACTTTTAATAAATGCGAATTTTCACTATCTTTTTTGTGTTCTTGTGCAATTCTTTGTTCAGGACACCAAGAACCTGGAAGGAATCCTTAGAAAGGATCTTCAGGTCCCCAAGTCAGGCAACAGGCCCACTGGCCTCTACAGCTCCTCTAGGAAACTCAACTTAGGCATTTGAAGCTTGCCCCGCACCCAAAGCCTCCACAGTGTCCCCATCCATCACTCATCCTCTCACCCTCAATCCTTCCTGCACCTCAATGTCACCCCCAACTCCTTGGTTTCATACCCAACAAATGAATTAGCTTTAATTCCAGAATATTCCCCAAGTCTGACCACTCATTAATTTTTATTTGCTTTTTAATAGCATTTTGAGGTATAATTGACATAATAAGCTGCCTATTTAAAATGTATTTTAAAATAATGAAATTAAATAGAATTGAAGAAACAAAATTTATTTCTTGTTATGGTAAAATGCACATAATATAAAATTTTTACCATCTTAGCCACCTTAGGTGCAAAGCTCAGTGCTTTAAAATACATTCATGCCGGGCGTGGTGGCTCACGCCTGTAATCCCAGCACTTGGGAGGCTGAGGCAGGAGGATGGTTGTGAGTTCAAGACCAGCCTGGACTACAAAGTGAGCTCAAGGCCAGCCTCAACTGCACAGTGAAACCCTTTCTCAAAAACACAAAAAAATTCATGATGTGCAGCCACCCTCCCATCCCCCATCCATCTCTTCGTCGTGGAAACTGGAATTCTGCTCCCCTCTCTCCTCCTGCTCTCAACCCATCGCTGCCGTCTGACTTCCCGTCTGTGCTTCTGACCTCTCTGAATACTTGACATCAGTAGACTCGTAGTGTTGGTCCTTCTGAGAAGGTCTTAGCTCACTCACCATGTCTTCCCGGTGCCGTCGTGTGGCCTGTATCTATTCCAGTGTTGGGGGGGAAGAGTACAGACCATTTCTAACCAAATTTGAGCAATAACAGAAAAAATAGTTCTTGGGCTTAGTTTATCCGGAGTCTGCTACCTTGTCTGTTCTACAGGCAACAGTCGGCATCGTAAAACTCAGAATTTTGGCAGGAGGTCTGCTAATTGCTAAGTTTACAATGGCGAGGTCAAAGAAACTAATAAAATATCTGGCGGTTGGCGGGGAGTAGTTACACTGTTTCCAAGGAAGATATAAAACAGACTAATAAAAGCAAATCAAATCCAGTCTGTATCAAAGGAAACTAATTTGTCCGTGAAGCCAGTCGTTAGGAAGTTATACTAGGCATGTATTTAGTCTCCATTCTCCGTAAACCAACGTGAATCACCACTTGGGAGAAAGTTCATGGCTTAGTCATACCGCACACGAGAGCAAGAGAGCTTATAAACTTATCTTTACAAGTTCTCAGGCATGCACAACGGGGCTGCGGAAATTTTGAGCGCAGACTCTTATAACTCAATGCCTGTTCACCCGGTCAGAACATGCATTTTTGTAACAAAGGCAAGACGGTCTCTCATACAAATGGGATCCCACGCGCGTCTTCCTGCGTTTGCTTCTTTTGCTCAACACGATTATTCTGATTCGTTCACTTCCTCGCATTGCCAATGGCTCGTTGCTTTTTATTGCTGCACGGAAGCCTGTTGCATGGATTCCCCAAAGTTTGGTTGTCCTTTCTGTGGATGGGCTTTGGGAAACTGGGGAAACCTCCAAGTGAGCGCTTCCCCTCTAGTTTGGGTCATCGTGGTTACCTGCTCACTGGTCCCCTCGCTCCTGCTCTGGACCCCCTGTGGACCTGGTCCCGCATGGCCACAGGGCATCTGTTAAACCCGAAGTCATATCTTGCCCCTTCTCTTCAGCCCTCCCTCGGGTCCTTGCTCTGCATCTTCTCCTCGGAGAACCTCTCTTCACGCCCCAGGGCTCCTGATACTTCTCGGCCCCTCCCCAGCCTCCTTTGCTGTATCCCTGACTGTCCTCGGATGCCCACTGATCATGTGCTCCTCTGCCTCCCTCACTGGCTGTCTCCCACTCTCTGTCAGCTCCTGAGGGCAGGGATGTGGCCTCGGTCACCATTGCACAGTATGTGTATGGCACACAGTAGGTGTTCAGTTAATAGCTCTGAAGTGGCTGAGCCTGACTGACACCCAAGTTCACCAGCTCTGTCCCAAACACCCCCAAATCTTCCCAGCCTTCTATTTCTTTCGTGGTGATCACTTCTCTGAGCTCTCCTAAAAGTGCTCCCCTAGGAGCACTTTTGCTGCTTCCTCCTCTGTGTTCCTTTACTAACACCCCACTGTTTCGTCCTGTGGACAGCGCAGCCAGCAGCATGGCGCTCTGCAGCAAGACTATCCATCGCTGACCCTCAGGAGGGTGTGGCTGCCTGCCTGCCATGCATCACTAGTTCAGAAAAAAGAGCAAAATCCTAAACGCCAAGACTGGCTTCTACTAAATGTCTGTTGCTTTCACACCATGGGACAGTTGAGAAGTCCTAAGTCAAGGGCTGTCTATCGAAGCAAATTAAGAGACAGGTCACCGTCAGCATAGTTCTGGCCACACAGTTCTGTAAAGCAGCCCCACATCCCAGGCCTCCCCGTGCTCCCCTGGAACGTGGGTTCCCTGGTGAGGAAATGGCTTGTGGAAAGAGAAACCTGCGGCCAACTATAGAAAATCTGTGCACGCTTGCAGGCTCTGGGTGTCACTTAGGTGCCTCCCGCTCAGTGGGCCTGGGGACAGGTCCCGTATCTCCTCCCCGGCCCTCCTGGGATGGGGATGCGCAGGAGGGCTGTGAACATAGGCGGTTCTGTTAATGCAGCAGTTGTTGCTGGAACCATTTGATTTCTAGAGCTTGTGCCAAGTGAGTTTCACAGTTCGCCCCTCCAGCCTGGCTGGTTTGCACACCCTCCTCCAAATCCCACACACATCACACAGAGCTCAGGACAGGTGACAGCCCTTTCCTTTCCCTTTCCACGAGAGACGAGGGCCACAGGTGGAGACAAGTTTTACCAATGCAAATGGAATGCAGTGTTTTACGGCAAATCTTTGGAAGGTGCATGGGGAGATGGGAACGTGTCGTTGATGAGGTGGTGGAGATTATGTTTCTAAGCCCACGCCACAGTCCAAGGTTGATTCTGTGTTCGAGTTCTACTCATCTTCTCTGCCTTTCCCAGGGGCCCCACAGGCTGCCTGTATTATTAATCTATCGCTGTAAAATGAATGATTTCGAAACTTAGCAATGTAAGACCATACAATAGTTTTTGGCCTGATGGTTTCTTTGGATCAGGAATCTGGACTTAGTGTAGCCATGCACTTTCCCTCAGAAGCAGTCATGCGGTGGGCTGGGGCTGCAGGGTCCTAGGAAAGCTCAGTGTGGGGGCGGGGCACCCTGTTTGCCGGTCACTCTGAGGGCTTTGGGTGTTGGCAGGCAGCTTCCACCAGGGTAAGGACTTCAAGAGAGAGTGGGAGAGAAGTCTGACGTGGGAGCAAAGTGGCATCTGCCACTTTCTGCTGTATTTTATTAATTAAAAGTGAGTCATTTGGAGCTGAGCATGGTGGTGCATGCCTGTGATCCCAGCACATGGGAGGCTGAGGCAGGAGGATCTTGGTGAGTTCAAGGCTAGCCTGGTCTACATAGTGAGTTCAAGGGCAGCCTGAACTATGTAGTGAGACTCCATCTCAAAAAGTAAAAACCAAAAACTCCCTGTAAAACAAAAACAAAACAAAACAACCCCCCCCAAAAGAGTCATTTGATACAATCCACACCCAAAGGGAGAGAATTACATAAGGGCCAGGCCATTGGGCAACAGGGTTAGGGTTACAACTTCTCTGTCACAAAGGAACTGCAACACGTGTTCAGTTTCCAGTAATCTAATTAGCAACACTCACCAGGGTGCCCAGGGTGCCAAGAATGAGCTATTTTCACCTTCTTAAAGTGAATCTGGACAATATAAAAACATTTTTTTTCTCAGTAATTGGGATTCCCTGGCATTTGAATTAAAGGGGAAAAAATGGGACTTTCCAAGTGACAGAGTATCCTGTCACTTCCTTGTAAGTTTTCTCTGGAACTTAAAATATTTCAGGTGAGTTTTTCCAGATTACAGAAAAGCCCAAAGCTGTTCTTACTTCCCGGTTAGCGGCTGTTAAAGGGCAGCTGCGCCACCTACTGTACCAACTGTGAAACTGCACCTGCCTTTTGTACCCTGACCGTTTCTAGATGATGCGAGGTCATATAGATACAGCAGTGGGCACCTCAGGCGCGGGGAAACTGCAGACAAATTCAAGACTAGTTCACATTATCCACAACTTCCTTTCTGTTTTACCTTCATTACTAAAAGATGTTTCAGAATTCTGGACCCACAATCCTTTTCTTTCAGCACATTAAAAAAAAAAAAAAAAAGATGGTGCCACCTCCAGCAGGCTTCATGATTCCTGATGCAATGTCTGCTGTCGCTCATATTGTTGTTTCTCTATAAATAACACATTGCGGCTGGGCATGGTAGCACCTGTACTCCCATTGCTTGGGAGGCTGGAGCAGGAGGATCACTGCAAATTCGAGGCCAGGCTGCACTGTAGAGTGACTTCAAGAGCAGCCTGAACTGCACATGGAGATCCTGCCGCAAAAAAATGGTTTTCCTCTCCATACTTTCAAGACTTTGCTGCTGTTGTTGAGACAGAGTCTCGCTGTGTAGCCTGGGTTGACCTCAAACTCATGAGTTTCCTGAGTTCTGGGGTCTCAGGGGCGTGCCACCACGTCCACCCAGATATTTTCCACTGTGTGGTTTTCTAGTTTAATGAGGTGTCCGGGCAAGGATTTCCTTGGAAAGGGTCGTTGGCCTGACAGGATGAGGCCTGTGTGCCTGTGATTTTCAGGGCAGGGCCTGCAGCTTTCATCTAGGCTCTCGCCCCCCACCAAAGGCAGCCGGGACACCTTGGTCCTTAGTGGCTGATGGCCTCTGCAGAGTTGTAGGAGGTGGATGGAGGACTTGGGGAGCTCAGGGGTAGGTAGCTGACTGGGTTTGAACCGCTGTGCGTTCTGAAAGGAGTTTAACTGCCCTGAAATTATTTGTGCATTTGTGTTATTCCATTACTCGACTGGAACTTCCCTTGGGTTGGGGAGCTAAAGAGTTGATGGTCATGGGGTTGTGGAGGTCATTAGTGGGGTGTTTTTGTTTGTTTCTGGTACTGGGAATTGAACTCAGGACCTTGCACTTGCCAGACAGGCTCTTGTAATGTTGAGCTCTATCCCTGGTCTGTGTGTGTGTGTGTGTGTGTGTGTGTGTGTGTAGGTCATTAGTGGCTTCAAAAGCCTTCGGAACACAGGAGTGGTGAAGAATGTGGGCTTTGGCACCAGAAGTGGGTCTGAATCCTTATGCCTCCCCTTCTGAGCCACATGGCTGGGAAGCAACCTCATACCCTTGAGCCTCTGTCCCTGCCTGTGTGCCACGAGGAAGAAAATCTTCAGTTAATTCGAATTCAATAAACTGTGCAGTGCAAGTTGTTATGTATTTATTCACAGAATTTTTATACCTATGGAGTGTCAGGGACTTTTCCAGGCTTTGGGCAGTCAATGGGAAGTTACAATCAGACAGGAACCCCGGCCTTCAGGAAGCTGCTGTCAGTGGGAAGCAGTCAGCAGACAAATACTGGCAGTAGAGAACACAACAGCTGATGATGCCTTGGAGAGAAGTAAACACACTGGAAACGTGGGCCAGGAGTTCCCGGGTGCAGGGATGATCGGAGAGGTGCCATCTGAACAGGAGTGTGACTGAAGGGACATCTTGGGGCAGATAGAAAAGCAAATGCAAAGGCCCTGGGGCAGGACTGTGCCCTAAATGTTTGCAAACCTATGGGAGAACAGTATGGTCAGACTGGAGGGGACAGGGGTGGGGGGTGGCTAGACAGTGAGGACAGAGAGAGTTGGGCTGGGGATAAAGCTCAGTGGCACAACCCCTGCTTGGCAAGCACTAGGTCCTGAGTTTGATTCTGGGTACCTCCCAAAATTTAAAAAGCTAAAGTGTTGAAGTGGAGTGGGGAGGTCACAGGGGCTACTACGGGACTGAGGCTTTTACTCTGAGTGACACAGGAGCCCTGGAAAACTTCTGAGCAGAAGGAGGACCTAAGCTGACTTCGGAGTTAATAGGAGGCACTTGCTCCAGTCAGGTAGGAGGCTGTGCTGGTCCTGGGGTGAGATCTGAAGACCTCCCATACTCCAGGTTGGGTCCCCCTGCATGTCTCACTGCAGAACCTTTGCTCGGCACCAGGTCCTGGGTCAAGCATGTGCCCATCTCACTTCATATTTGCAGGCCGAGCCAGGTGCGGTGGCTCACGCCTGTAATCCCAGCACTCGGGAGGCAGAGGCAGGAGGATCGTTGTGAGTTTGAGAGCAGCCTGGGCTACAAAGTGAGCTCAAGGCCAGCCTGAACTGCATAGCAAGACTCTGTTTCAAAGAGACAAAAAAAAAAAAAAAATTGCAGGTTGCTTAGGTGAGCTTGGCACCCGGCCCAGTTTTACTAAGCTCTTGGTCACTGACATTCTTGTTTTTGTTCTCCACATTGCTATTGGCATCACAATATTAGTTCCTGGTTCTTGGAGCTATGGGCATACCCTTTCTCTGTGCTGGCCTGAAAAGGAAAGTGGAGTGCAGAGAGGAGGCCAAAGTTCCTCCCTTGCCACTACCCCATCCACCTGGGGAGCCACCGTCAGTTGTACCATAGTGTGTGTGAGTTTGCCACAGGGTAGGAGGGAAGAGACGGGAAGTGCCAGGGCTACAGCCGGAGTGGAGGCTGCGTCTGTGTGGGGAGCCCAGGAGCTGGACGGCCTGGCAAGCTGTGGCCAGGTGCTACGACCCATGGGCCTGGCTAACTTATGCAGCTGCTGGTGGACAGGAGTCCTGCTCCCGGGTGAGCGTTCTACTTCCTGCATAAGCGGTGGGTGGGTGGAGGGCGCTGTGTGTGTCCACTTCCTCAGTGGTGTGTGTGTGTGTGTGTGTGTGTGTGTGTGCTTACAGAGAGGCAGAAAGAGAAATAGCGATACGGAGAGACAGAAGTAAAGGCAGATGTAAAAGATACAAACAGGAAGAGGGACAGAGGCAGACGCAGAGGCAGAGACACAAAGACAGATGGAGAAAAAGAATGAAAATAATGGTAGAGACTGTGCCAGAAGAAAAAGCAGGACGAGAGGCCAGGTGGGGGCACACACCTGTAATCCCAGTACCCAGGAGGCTGAGGCAGGAGGATTGCTATAAGTTCGAGGCCAACCTGGGCTACAAAGTGAGCTCAAGGCCAGCCTGAACTGCATAGCGAGACCCTGCCTCAAACAAAACCAAACAAAATAAAGCAAGACAAAACAGAGCAAGCAGCTGAGCTAGAGGAGACAGAGGGAGACAGAGGACACAGAGAGCATGAAAATAGCACCAAGTCACTCAGAAATAGATTAAGAGGATGGGAGGGGAGGGAGAGACAAGTGGAGGAAGAGCTGGAGCACAGCAGATGGACAGACAATAGACAGGCAGGAGTGAGGCGAGCAGAGGGAAGAGGTGCTGAGCCCGGGTGGTCCACCCATCAGGATGGGATGGGTGTGAAATTCATGCCTAAAGAACACGTGAGACAAAAGGGAGAAACTAGCAACTGTCTATAAGAAAGGTCCTTTGGAGGGGGAAGGACTGAATTTGCATTTGGCCGGGGGCAGAGGTGAGCTCGGCCCAGCCTCCCGTTCTCTGCTTCCTGGTTGAGTGGAAACTGCAGACTCATGGGTCCTCCTGGAGGCTGAGGGTTAACAGCCGTGTCTGCACTTTTCTCTGCAAGGTTAGCCTCTGCCTATGGGACAGAAGTCAGGCCCCTGGAGGAGGGGAGAGGCCAGGAGGGGCCAGGCAGGGGCTTGGAGGAGGAGGCTTCCATCAGGCAGGTCTGATGATGAGATGCCATGCCATTTATCCTTACAACAGTTATTTGAGACTGGAACAGTCTTACTCAGTCTATGTCTTAGTTACTTTTCTTGTTGTTGAGACAATACCCGGCCCTTGAAGTTAAAGGAGGAAAGGTTTGTTTAGCTCACAGTCTATGGAGGTTCTGGTCCATCACTGGCTGGCTCCAAGGCAGGGTAGCACATGACAGGGACAACTGTTCATGGCAGTGGAAGACAGCAAAGACAGCAAGAGCGGAGCAGGGGAGAGCAAGACTGTTTCCCTCCCTTATATTGTATGCAGGCTCCCTGCCTAGGGTGGGTGTAGCACTCACACCTCTAATCCCAGCACTAGGCAGTGAACCAATCACAAATCCTAGATTCAACTGCCTCTTAAAAGCCCGCCCCCGCCCCACCACTGACTGCATGAGGCTTTGGGGGGACATCCAAACGCAAACCGTAACAGTCTACAAATGAGGAAACAGACTCAGAGGACATAATTTGCCCAAAAAGGTGACAAAGCTAGGGGTCAAATCCAGACTGTCACTACAAGCTTAGACAATGACTGAATGCCAATGACACTGGAGACAGAGAAATACAGATGCCATCACTGCTGCTATCTCCGTGGTCATCATGGTGACTGAACCCTGACTGTGAGGCACTTTAAGCTTATCACATCTGGCGTGTCACTCATCCCACACAGCAACCCAGTGAGCTTGGTTCTCCTGCTCTTCCTATGAGGATTTGGAGACATGGGGGTTCACAGAGAAAGCTCCTGCCCATCAAGGTCCATGTTTGCTCAGACAACAGGGAGCCATTGTTTTACACCAACTGGCAGGAAGTGGGACTGGGCTTGGCCCAAGTGGGAGTCTTTTGAGGGCTGCAGAGGGGTGTGGTGGTTTCTCTGAATTGAGTGACAGAGAGATAAGGAGTGACCAGCTCAGCTGCGCATAAGGATGGCTGCTAGAGTTGGGTCCCCACTTTCCCAAGTCCAGCCTCCATGACTGTGTGCAGAACGACCTCATGGGCAACTGGGAACCACTCCATTTTCTCCTTTTCTTCCCATCCCATGCACAGTAAATATCAATATCTGAGAGCAAATCTGGGGCAGTAAGGAAGGCTAAGCTCTCCCACTGGAAGTTCCCATTTATCAGGTTTGGCTCTGTGCCCATCTCTGGGTTGATAGGAGAACTTACACCATGTTGTTAGTACAGCCTTTGGGGCCAGGAAGCGCAGGTTCAAATTCTTTGCCATTTATCATGTTGATGTGGATTAGGGAGAACTGCTTTGTATCTCCAGAAGGGTAAAAATGGCTAAAGAGTACCCAGTGACTCCTACCCAGTCAAGGCCTGCCAATGTTTATAAATTGTTCTCTGACCTTATGGATCCCTCCCCTTTGTGTTGAAACAGTGTCTCAGTATGCATTTCAGGCTGGCTTTGAACTCACTTTTTAGCTCAGGCTGGCCTCAAACTCACAACAATTCTCCTGCCTCAACCCCCAAGTGCTGGGATTACAGGCATGTACCACCATGCCCAGCTTGCCAATATTTATCACCCACCCAATAACCCTAGGATGCAGGTGACCTTAGACCCATTTTATAGCTGAGGAAATTGAGACTCAGGGAGAATGTAGACATGTCTCACATGGGGTTAAGTAGAGGACAGGACAAGTCTTGAGGATGGAATTTCATGTCTGTAACCTCAGGCTTCTCTCCACTTCTGAAAACTGTAAATGACCACCATAATTGGTCCCAATTCACCCACCCCTCCCTGAACACTGCTTCTCTCTCCTTCCAGCCTCACTGTTGACCACATGGACTCTTCCAGCTGCAGCCCAGATTGCCCTGAAGGCCAGTCCACATAACGTCCAACGTGAGGATTTTCGTCTTTGTTTGGGATCCCTGGGTGCTCCAGACTTGTGGCAGACTCAGAGGGTGGGCACAGAAAGCCAGCCTGTCATTCTGCTCTTGGCCAGAGATCTACTGTCTATCTGGGTTGTGCACCCCAAATCCCAGGAGGACGAACCTGACTGGCCAGCCAAGGCCTGATGATGATTAGCCCAGTCAGTGGTACTGGGGACAGGAGCAAAGGGGTGGACTGTGGCCATCATGGCAGTGGGAGGGAAGAGTGGCTGCAGAGCGGGTCAGGCGTGCTGGCTGGCATCTTTGTTGTGAGCTTGATCTCCTTTGAAGGTATTGATATTGATTGATCCCTTCTCAATCAAGTACAGCCCAGACCCTCTGCTTTACTTGCCCAGGAGGCCTAGAGAGAGGAAGTAAGTTGCACAAGACCACCTAGCACAAGCAGTAGGTCCAACATGTGAGCCCAGGCACTCCAGCTCCAGAGTGGCCTCTGGTCATTTCAGTCTCTTCCTGTCTCTCTGGATCCCTTTGTAACTATGTCTTGTTCATCCTCTATCCATGCCCCCACTTCTGTTTCCCTCTCTTGCATTCTCCCTTTGCAGAACTTCTGAACAAGCCCACCATTTCAATCAGCCTGGGCCATCTCATAGAGCACAGGACAATGGTAGCCTTCTACTGCAGCACTGCAAATGTCAATGTCACTATCCACTGGGTCTTCAACAATGCATATCTTGTGCTCGACGAGCGCATGCAGCTGTCTGCAAATGGCACGAACCTCACCATCCTCACTGTGCAGCGGGAAGATGCCGGGATTTACCAGTGTGAAGTCTGGAGGGAAGCAGAGGTCCAGAGCAGTGACATCGTCCTTCTGGAGGTGAACTGTGAGTCTCCTTCCATTCTTCCCAACCTATCCCTTGGTGTCTTGTTCAGTCTCACAGCTGTGAATCCCTTCTAAATCCAGACTTGTCTGCCTTTGAGCCCTAGATATAAAACTGTTTGACATCTCTGCTCTGATTTTACCCAAAACATACAATTAATGGATCTAAACCTGATTCCAGATGTTTTTGATCCACATTCTTGCCTGGGTAATGGGAGAAAAGAGATGGCATACTTTAGATGTGTTTTCCAATTCACCCAGACGCAGGGCTGGCATTTAACCTCCTTTGCAACTGGCCTAGAAGCTGAGTGGGGAGGAGGGAAATGTAGTGATTACTGATTCCAAAATCCTTTGTAAAAGAGATGGTGCTGATGCTATTGTTCCTGCCTCCTAGATGGTCCTGACCCTGTTGAGATCAAGGTGGAGACGGGTGTCCTCATCGGGGAGGTAGCTGAGGTGATGGAGGGCTCCACCGTGAAATTCCACGTGGAAACACAGAGCTTCCCCGATGCCACCTACACCTGGTATCTGCCCAATAACACTATCCTGCCGCTCACCATGAGAACATTTGCCATTCCTGAAATGTCCAAGGCAGATGAGGGCACCTACAGGTGCCTGGTGTCCAACAGTGTCACCAGCCTGTTCCGGATGGGTGCTGTTAAAGTCCAAGTCCTTGGTGAGTCTTCCTTGGGGTTTCCCCTCCTGGTTCCCTGAGAATCAGAGGCTGTCACATCCAAAAGGACCAGGAGCTTCACCTGGGGCTTTTGGAATTCTGTGATCCCTGGATGAGTGTCCAAGTTACACATGCAATGTCTGTGCTGTGTTTTAGAGAAAGGGTCAGTGGGTGCCATCAGATTCCCAAGGGAAGCTGGGATCCTTCAATGTATGAACAGCCACCAAGAGCCCAGTATTTGAGGAGGACAGGGATTTCCTATTTGGCTGGTGGCTAAGCAGGCACTGACCTCGGGGAAGGGCCTAGCATCTGGCTTGGCACACCCTCCACAAGACTGCAGGCTCACCACAGTGTCCCTGGACCAATTTTCTGGAAGCCATGGGGCTGTCTGTCTGTACTTACAAACACTAACACAACACTCCCACTGCACACACATAGAGCTACACACAAGGAAATAATAACCACATGTGCATGGCACACTTGTATATTTAGAACGTAACACAACACAAATCCATACAACATGCATGCAACAGACCCAGTACACTCAACACAAAGTATGTAATACATCAAGGATGTACAACACTTACGCACTGTATACTCAAAGGCACAACACATGCACCCTGTACACTCTCATGTTCATAACACATATGTGACATTTGACATAGTAGAACACAGACACACATATCTTACATAGATTACACTATAAATCACAGACACATGAAACACTCTCACATGAAGCATACTCATCACATGCTTATGACAGATACACAACATGCACACACATCACAGACACTTAACACCCATCCAGCATTGCATCCAATCAGTATCATACACACTTATGAAACACTACACAGAAAACACACCATAGGCCACACATTCAGCACCTCAACCTGTATAATATACGGCTGACAAAAATATGCACATAAAATGGATACACGTACCACATATAGCAAGTCATAAAGTACATGAGACAACACGCAGTGCATACATATTGCATGTACAATACACAGACACAGGACATACACTCATGTACAGAAAATACACGTGTCACATGCTCACACACAAAGTGTACACAAGTATGTATACCACCTATTTCACGTTCTCAGGAAACATTCAGCAGATGTAAAATACACGGAACATACACACAGCACACACCCTTCACCCACACAAAACCCGTAACATTGACACCATCATTACACAACATGCGCACATCCACCAAAGACCTCCATGCCTCGCCCACAGCACGTGCTCCTTTCCCAAGCACACACCGCCCAGGGCACACACAGGCCTATCCGTGGGAAACCCCCATGGGGTTCATGGGCAGCGGGCTGGGCAGGGCCCTTGAACCAGGCCCCATATACACTCCATGTGCCTCCAGGAAGTCTGACCAAGCCTCAAGTGGTGTCCCTGAGTCTGGATTTTGTGGAGAACAACTCCATGACCCTGACCTGCCAGACCGTCTACGAGGTCAGTGTCCACTGGTTTGTGGGGGGTCAGCCCCTCCTGCCCAGTGAGCGCCTGGTGCTGTCAACCAACAACAGGACCCTGGAGATCCGTGGCCTCTGGCGGAACGACACGGGCCCCTACGAGTGTGAGATCTGGACTGGGGCCTTGCAAGCACGGAGTGACCCCCTCAGGCTGACCGTCAGCTGTGAGTTGCTGGGTTCTGGAACTGCTCTTACTCCTCCCTCTCCCATAGCCTTCAGGTTCTTCTTCTGCTTGTTCATCCTGCTCTTACCGAGTGCCTGCCCACGCCAGGTGTGAATGCGGGCACTGTACACAACCTAGCACCTGCCCTTAGGGGGCTTCATTTGTAGTGGAGCAAACAGGCCATAAACCGATGACAGGAAGCCACAGAGTGACAGGTTAAGGAGATGAGACTGTCTAAGGCTATGTGAGGCATGGCAGGGGACAGGGGTACCCAGAGTAGGAAGGTGTGGCCACCTTAGCCAGGGGTCAGGGATTTCCTGAGAAGCTAATGTTTGTGCAGAGACTGAACGAGGTCAGGGAAGTTCTGGGAGGCTGAGGCAGGAGGATTGCAAACTCAAACCCAGCCTGGGCAATTTAGTGGATTGGGTAGAAGAGCCTTTGTTTTCCTGCTGCAGACTGGAAATGCCTTCGTTTCAATGCAGAAGGAATAAACAAACATACAAAGAAGCAAAAGGTGCACCATGGAAGCAGAGGGGGTGAAAGGGGGTGAGAGAATGCGGGGTACTTGACTTTGGCTCTGCCCTCAGATGGCCCTGATCTTGTGAGCATCACCAGGGACTCCGTGTCTGGGGTACTCAGTACTGTGGACGTGAAGCTGGGCTCCAACCTGACCCTGCAGTGCTGGGCCGAGTCCCAGCCAAGAGCCAAGTATCACTGGAGCTGTGAGCACCCCGGCTGGTACTATGAGGGGGCAAAGCTGGTCATTGAGGCTGTGACCTGGGGGCACACAGGCGTCTGCAGCTGCACAGCCTTCAACACTCAGACCAGCCTGGCCCACTCCACCTCTGTCCTGGTCAATGTGGTAGGTGAGTCTCAATGTGCCTTCCCCTGGGATCCAAGAGGCCTTCCTGATGCCGGGTCAGCCGCCCACCATCCCCGTGCCAGGGGCCAGAGTGTGACAGAGTGTGGACTGTGCAGATCAGGTTCCAGGCCAGAGCCATGGAATCCTCACTTCTAATGCTCAGGCCTCCCCTTCCTGGGCTGTGCCGAGCCTCAGTTTTCCTTCCTGTAAATGAGATTTTAGCACAGGCGTGGTGGTGCACACCTGTAAATCCCAGCGCTTTTGGCAGCCGAGGCGGGAGGATCACAAGTTCAAGCCCAGCATGGTCAACTCGGTGAGACTCTGGTCTCAAAATAAAAAATACAAGTTGGGCATGATGATGTGTGCCTGTAATTCCAGCACTTGGGAGGCTGAGGCAGCAGAATTGCTGTGAGTTTGAGGCCAGCCTGGGGCACATAGTCTAAATAAATAAATAGGTTAGGGATGTAGTTCAGCACAAAGGCCATGGGTTCAACCCCCAGTATCAGGAAAAAAAAAAGAAAAGAAAAGAAGAAAAACAGAGCTTTGTGACATCTATCTTTTAGAGTTACTTAGGAGGACAAGTCACAGATCTAGTGAGCTGAAAGAATCACTGGATGCAACTGTCAAGGGTTCCCTGTACTTTTGCAGTGAGTTCATGAGAAGGCAGCAGAGATCACTCACTGTTCATCGCTCTCCACATCCCGGCATTAGTGCCTATGAGCTGTGTGACCTTGGACAAGTTCCTTAATCTCTCTGGGCCTCCGATTCATTATCTGTAAAGCAAACATAATAATTGTGCCTATTTTTAGGGCTGTGGAGGATTAATTAACATTTATAAAGTTCTCAGAGCTCTTCTTGGTGAACTGTGCTTGTTAAATTAATCAAATAATCCTTTACTGAGTCTGCCCCATATGCCTGAGCCAAGCCTCCCGTGTATAAATCAAGTGCTTTGTGGGTTTTCTCCTTTTGGGTTCTGTCAGCCAAAGGAGGTGATCCTCCTGGTACCTCTACTCTCCAGTGGGAGTGTGAGACCCAGAGACTTGGTCCTGTCTCTGGTGCTTGACACCAAGGCTGGTGACTGTTTAGCAGTTTGATATAATCTATACGTTTGACATATAAAGAAATAGCTCTGGGGTTTAGCTCAGTTGGCTAAGGGCCCACCTTGGTAAATGTGAGGTTGTGAATTCCATCCCAGATGCAGCAAAACAAACAAAGAAACAAACAAATAAAACCACCAAAGACATATAAAGAAATAGAAACTCAGAGGCCAGGGATTTAGTTCAGTGGTATAAGCACCTGCCTGGCAAGGGTGAGGTTGTGAGTTTGGTTCCCAGTACCCCCCCCACACACACACACAAGAGTAAATGTAAAGCAGATAGAAACTCAGGGAGTAAGTCTAAGCTTACTTCATAGGAAGTCCTCCCCTGACCTTCGAAAGCAGACCCCCTTCCTCACCCCCAACCCTCATGACTGCCCTCTTAATCCGGATGACTGCATTTCACCCTTTGAGAAAAATTGGGCAAAGGTGGAATTCAAGATCCGCAGGCCAATGTTAGTGCGAACAATTGCCATCAAGGACCGACTGCTACGTGCCAGGAAAGAGCACCCGTGAGCACTCCTCCCTTTCATGACAGCTCATCACAGGCACAGCCTGCCTCACTTTGCACCTGCAGAAATGAACTTACTTGTCCAGGGTCACAGGGCTGCGGAGAGTGAGGGGCACCCAGGTTTTTGGTTGCCAAAGTCCTTTTCTCTGGTTCACAGCAAGGACAAATTAAAGGCCTTGATCCATCATCTGAATCTGTAGTGTCTACCCCAGTCAGTGCATTTGCCAATCACCTCCCGTGGGTGCAAATGCTGTATCTCTGTTTCTGTCTCTCTACCTCTTTGAACAGAATATGTTGAACATGAATACATATATGCTTAGTCTTTCCAGCAACCCTTTAAAGTAGGAACGCTTCTTACTATTTTATAGAAAAGGTAATTGGAACACACAGAGCCTAAGTAGCATGCCCAAGGTCACACGGCTGAGATTTGAATGCAGGTCAGTGGACTCCAGAAGTGGTGTTATTAATGAGCTGGTGTTTCCCAGCAACTGGCAAACCAATGCTCTTAAAATGTCAGTAAAGATTAAACCAGAAGCTGGGCTTGGTGGCACATGCCTGTAATGCCAGCACTCTGGGAGGCTGAGGCAGAAAGATCACAAGTTTGAGCCTAGCCTGGGCAGCTTAAGGAGACCCTGTCTCAAAATGTTAAAAGAGGAGGAGTTCTGAGGAAGTAGCTCAGTGGTAAGGCCCTGGGTTCAATTCCCAGCACTGCCAGAAAAAAGCCCCAAGTTTAGGGATGGCACTGGCAACAGGAACGAGGTGGTCAGGCCTGGGTCCTGATTCTCTCTTTGCCCAGGTCCCCGGCCATCCTCTCCACCTGCGGGGACCATCGCTGGCATCGTCACTGGAGTCCTGATTGCCTTTGCTCTGGTGGCAGGACTGGGCTACGGCGCCTGGAAGGCTGGCTGGTAATACCGCACTGGGACGGGATGGGAAGTGGCCAGCAGGGGGCGTCCTGGCAACCGGGTTGCTGACCATGGTGCTGAGCGGGAACCTTGTCCAAGGAGGTATGGGACGTGGACAGATGAACAGATGTGGGGATAGGCAGGCACTAGCAGCGAGTTTACTGATAATTCGCTTGAAATAATAATTCGGCTTTGGGACTCCAGGCTCTCAAGGATGTTAGCAAAGGATCCCAACCCGAGGGCCTCACAACCTACCCGGGGAAAGAAGTGCTCTGCAGAGTCCACTTCTGGTAAGTAACCACATGGCCGATGTCCGGGGCAAGCTCTGCTACCAGACTGTTCGAGGGTGGGCAATCCCCGCCACAGCTCCCTGAGCCCCAGGCCCCCGTGGGGAACATAGGTGAGACTGGCATTGAGAGCTCTTGAGGGGCTTCACCTGTCCCAGAAGCTGTGGGGAAAGGAGATGTGGTGGCACTGTCTCCTCAGCCTCAGACAATGCTGGCAATGGACCGCTGCAGACAGAGCAATCCGACCCAAACCCAGTCTCATAATCCATCTTGGTGCAGTGCCTCACTCAGTGCTGGTGGATGGGGCCAGCCCAAGGGAAATGGGGCACCTTTGCCGTCTCTGCATCTGGGATTCTGAAAGGATGAACCTCTTGGGATGGAAAGACCTGTAGAGATGGTGCAGCCCAGCTGCCTTTTACAGAGGGGGAACCAAGAGGAGGGAGGAGGACAAATGACTAAGCCTGGGAGGACTAGGCAGGTCCCATAGGCAGTTTGGGGGCTGGGACTTGGGTTTCCCTCCTCACCTATGTCGCCAAACAGCCTAAGGTGGTCTAGAAATCGGTTCCCAAGACATTCTGAGGTCCAGCTCACCAGAGCTATGGCGGGAGGAAGGAGGATTTTTGCTCTTGTTTCCTGAGGATAAGGCTCCTGGTAAGCAGCGCCCCCCTTGGTCTCGTTCTAACTCAATCTCTGGGCTGGGCTTTGCATTTTCTCTAGGCTTGCAGGGGCCTTTTTTTGTGAAAATACCTGAGTCCCAAGAACACCCCAGAGTCGGCGAGGTGGGTGAGCTCCATCTCCTCCCCAGAAGCATCTTCTCTGAGGACCTCGAGATCTTTCCTGGCTCAGAAGTGGAGGGAGGGTGCTGACCCAGGGAGGGCTCTCTGCTTGTTCCTGTCGGCTCTGTGGGCTCTATCTACTCCCAGCCTCCTTCTCTCCAACTCTTCTCCTGGGATTCATGGGTTTCAACATGACGCTGTTCAACCTTCAGCCCCCTGGGACACAGAAGGGATGTAACTACTTTTGCGGCTAAGAATATTTCTGAGAATTTCTGCGGGTGGCCTCCATCCTAAGACCCAGGACCTCTTTTCAACTTTGTATTTCCCCAGGTATGCCAGTCGGCATCCCCAAAGGAGCGCTATGAGGTACGTTGGCCCCACTTCAGAAGAAATGTGCCTGAGGGTTGCATGTTTCACCAGCCGAGAGACCACCTTACCTGAACCTTTCACTGTGCATTGCAGGGTGAGGGGTGGGGAGAAAGTGGCCCAGAGGGTCACAGGGAGCTTAGATTGCAGGACTCTGGTTCCTTTCTCCTCCAGGGCTTGGAATTGGGTGCCAGTGTGGTGGTGCTGGCCCCAGCATGGGGTAGGGGAAAGGAGGTTAAGAGTAGAGGTTCTAAAGACAGCAAGAGACAAGAATGAACTCTGGGCCAATGTTGGGCCTGGGTCCTAATGCTCCCTCCAATTCCGATTCTCTGAGAGGAGCTGGGTGGACCTGGCCCTCTCTCTGGGTGTTAGGTGGCATCTTCCGGGCAGGCTACACTTGTGGACCCACCTGCTTTCTCTGCTCACTTGCAGCACATATCACCTTCAGCCATCACCTTCGGTCTCTGTCCTGAGAATCAGCTCCCCAGAGTTCCAGGGGATCTGCAGTGCCCCTCTGTACTGGGAGCAGACGGGGAGTCAAACTACCAGGTACTTTTACGCCATCCTGAGTCTAGGATGTGTGGGAAGCTGTCACTGACCTGCAGTTTGCTCTTGGGCTGAAGAGTCCGTAGGATGAACTGTTGACAAAATTTCCCATGAAAAATATTTTCGGTCCCATTTTATCCACTTCCATCTTACCATTTTGCTAGCTTTTGTCATCCACGCTGGGTTCGGTGTACTCGATCTCACTCTGTTCTGTTTCCACTGAATTTATTTCCACTCCACGCATGTTCTTTCTACCCACGGAACGTTCCTCCATGTCTGTCTTTCCTGTCACTTTGCTGTTTATCTTTCATCGCATCTGGTTTTATTCCGCTCCGCTCAGTTCCCCCACGTTCCCTCTATTCCCACTCCGTTCTCTCCCATCTCTTCCCTTTTGCTCCACTTGCTTCTCACCCTTCTGTTTTTTGCATCCGTCCCATGCCAGCGCTCGGCCCCACGGCGCCCCTCTTCATCCCCCTCTTCATCTTTCTCGTTTCTTCCCCTCCCATTCTTTTCAGCGGGAAAGACAGATGAACCGTTCTCTAAAACTCTGGGTGTCGTACATATGTATACACACGTTAGGGATTTTTAACACTAACATTTCATTCATTTTCACGTTTGTCATTCCATTTCTATTTCTTTCTCCTGCTTTCCATTACCTCCTGTTTTATTTCGGTCCCCTCAAATTTCTTCCCATCACTTTACTTTTTTCATTTTAATTCCCTGCCCTCTTTATTCACATGTTATTGTTCTTTCTAGTACATTCCACTTGTTCTATTTCCCACTGTCCCATTCTTTTCTCTTTAGTCTTCCTGTTCACTTTCGTTCTATCCCCTGCGGTCTGTCGCTTCTCCTTCTGTACATGGTTTTCCTCTGCTCCTTTTTCTTTCCACTCCTCTGTTCCTTCTGCTCGTCCCTTGTTCAGCTTCACTCTTTTCCAGCCCTTTTCACTCTGTTCTCTCTTCATTCCTGTGATCCACCCACTCTTTATCCCATTCTTTTAACATCCATTCTCTTTTCATGCCCTTCACTACTGTCTTGGTTACTTTTACTTTCCTCCTCATTGCTGGGACTAAATACCGACACCCAAAAGGAAGGAAGGAAGGAAGGAAGGAAGGAAGGAAGGAAGGAAAGCTTTATTCAGCTCAGATGGAGGTTTCAGTCCATAGTCAGCTGGCTCCAAGGCAGGCTGGCGCATGGCACAGGCGCAACACTTCAAGGCAGCAGTCAGAGCAAAAAGGGGAGAAACAAGCTTCTTCCCTTCCCTTACACTGTACACAAGCCACCCGACCCTCAGTTCGGGTGTAGCACAAAATCTCGTGCCCTCCTCTTGCATGGGGTGAGGATATTTACACAGTAAAAATCCTGGCTCTCAGCTGAGTCTCCCAGGTAAAACTTCTAAACTTTTCCAGTTAACACTGTATTAACCATAACAACCACTCTCCATTTTCCTCATCTGTGTCACTTTCCATGTATTATTTTCAAACCTCACTCCTTTCCATTTCACTTTATCCCTCTTGGTTTCATTCCAGCCCCATTTCATTATTTTGGAGACCGTGATGTCCCAGGCACCCCTCCTCTCTTCTTCTCCACTTCCAAGCTCATGAAGCTATAGGTAGAATTAGGTCCCTTGGAGCCATCATCCGAAGGCCTGTTTGCTACCTGCCATATGGAGGCTGTTCTTTGTCCCTTGCCATGTGTCCCCCTCCAGAGGCAGCTCACAGTATGTTTTCCTTCTTCAAAACCAAGACGGAAGTTACAACTTTGTGTAACAGAATCACATACACACAATCATGTGGCTCCCATCTCCTTGGAGATTTCCTGTTAGTTAGATGGAAGTCACAAGTCCCAACCTTAAGGGAGGGGAATTCTATAAGGGGAACAACCAGGAGGTGGGGATGATGGGGCCACTTAGAACCTGCCAGCAATAGTTTCCAGTGAGACTGAAGTACAGTGCAAAGGGAATATGATCTTTGGAATTTCCAAGGATGGGGAAGAAGAGTGCAGGTTGTTTGAGCTATAGACCGCAGCCAGCTAGATCCAGAGGAACTTCCCAGCCAGTAGACCTCACATTTTTTTTGTTTAACAGAAACTTATCAACCCAGATGATGATGTGTACTGCCAGATCAACTCTACAGACTAACAGGAGCAGAGATCCTGTCTCCAGAGGCTGAGAGAAACCATGATAAATCATGCATTCAATGATGTTTACTGGGTGCATATTGTAATAGAGTCACTCCTTGTTGCCTCTGTAGACTGTGTGATGTTCTATCGCAGTGTGTTGCTCAGGGTCAGGACTGACTTTAGATTTTCATTTTTGATTTTAGATTTGTTTAAAGGCAATAGAAACTGGTGAAAATGACAGCCTTTAGACTAGAAGTTGAGGACCAGGTTTTGAGACTCAGCAGCTGAAGATTCCAGGATTGCACATAAGCACACTGTTGGTGGCCACAGGAGCCACGGACAGTCCGAGTTGGAGGCACCCAAGGCTGTGTGCACAAGCTCACAAGTGTTCCTGCTTCGTGCAGGCACGTGAGACTTCGTCCACGGGTGATGTCTGCCCACATGTGCAGAGCGTGGCTAGCAGGGTATGCGCTCCCAAACCTGGGTGTCTGGGTTGTTTTCGGAAGGTCAGTTTCATCGGCATCCACTGCCCATGTGAGTGACCCCAGGGACTGAAGTCTCAGAGCCCCCAGCAAGCAATCAGGTGTCCCCTATAAAACCTATTATCTCAACAAACTTGCATAGAACTTGCACAGCCTTGTCAAGTGCAAAAACACCCTTATCAGTTAGAATGTTGTAAGAAAGAACTCAGTTCTCAGAAGTCAGCTGAAAATCAGTGAAGCCCACAGGCCTTTCTTGGAAATGTGCAGGGTTTGGGAAGCTGGGTGTGTTACACCAACCCCAAGGAGAGCAGATGAAGATGGGGTGGAGTAGGGGCTCACAGCCGAGTCCTGGGTCTCTCCAGTGTTTATAGCAGAGATCAAGCAAAGGAGACAGGAAGGCACTGAAGAAAACAGGAAGAAAACCAAGAATGCAAAACCGGAGAAACTAAGAAGAGGCTTCCAGAATGGGTTGTTACCAACGGAGCTGTGGCAATCATGGTAACAGTATCAATTCAGATTTTTAAAAAATGAATCACTAGATGTAACCCAGGAGACCAATGTTAAGATCTTAAATGCTGCACTTGGTAATGCCAGAAACATCTTCTGATTTGAACTCTGGAAGCTTCCCCTTCTCCCCCAGGATTCTAGACACAGACTATGGTCTCCTTCCCTGTAGAGACTCTCATGTTTGTCTTCAGCATGTACACAAATGGGCTTACAATACATGTCGAGCTGTCATCCAACTCTGCTTAATGTGACCTCAGCATGACACTTCAGTCTCACTCCTGCTCCCAAAGGGCTGAAAAGGAAATCTGAGATCAGTGGCTTCCGGCTCCTCCACTGTGGCTGCCCTAAAGTCCCTGCAGTAGTCAGACTAGGCCAGAACTGGGCTGTCTTCTGGGTAAACATTATAACCTTGTGAAAGATCCAAAAAGCTAAAACAAAAGACAGTTTTAAATTAAACATGCTAACACTTTATCACTTGAATGTCTTCAATAAAGAATTAAACAAAACAACTGAAAAGGAGAAAGGAAGATGAACTCACAAAGCACCCGACTGTGATTTTTATTGTATTTGTGCTTGTAGGTCAATTTATCAGACATCTTTCCAAAACAGCCAGGGACATGGCTTTGCTGTATGTCTTTTACCTCTATGAGCAACATTTTCAGAATTTCTTACTATGTTTTATATTTAGCTTGCTGAATTCATTTGTAGGGTCTTTTTTTTTCCTGCCATGAATAAATGTAAACTTTTTTTCTGTTTTGTTTGCAAACTTGGTATTGCTTTTATAGGAAAAAAAAGGCATTAATGGGTAGCCATGGGGCAATATAATGTAAAAGTTAAAAGTGTAAGAGAAATTTTCTCTTATTAACAGTGCATGGTCTACACTGCTCCATGCTGCTCATCTCCCCCCAATATTCTGGGAATTGAGCCATTATAGTTAAAGCTGCCTAGGTTAAATTCAGACAAGGATAAAGCTGACTAGAAACCTGGGTTGCCAGGTAGAAACAGCCCCCTCCCATGCTTAAGGAATTTATGGAGTGTACCTTCCCTGGGCATCTGCTGCCCATATTAGGAAGCACCCTCCGCCGCCCAACTCTAGACAACCCTATGGTCGTCTCCTCCAATAAATGTAAAAAGCCATTTAAACTAACCAATGCCATCTGCTTCTGTGACCACGCTTGCAAAGACCCCTCCTCCCTTTGTTTGGTAGTTTAAAAGCCACGCTCCGGCACACCTCGTGGCTCTCTGTTCCTGCGTGTTCATTGAGCCCCTCGCATGCTTGGACAATAAAACCCCTTGCCTATTGCATGAGATGGCGTCTGTTGACTTCTTCCTACACGCGGCAGGTGTCTAGACCCTCTCAAAAAGCAGGGCCTCAGGGCTCAGACTTTTTTTTTGGCTCAAATGCAGTTCTACCCTACAGTACAATCTAGGGTAAGTTATCTAACATCTTTGGACTTCAATTTCTTTCTTTTTCTTTTCCTTATTCCTTCCTTCCTTGCTGTCAGGCTTGACTTTCCCAGTACACAATCTGTTTTTCAGCAGCCACAACTGTTCTCAGCAAAAACTACAATCATAGCATGAGTGCTACCTTCAGCAAACCCTGGGCAGGATGTCATTACAAAAGCTAAGACAGAACATGGAATCCTCCAAGCACCAGGACATCTGAAAACACTCCAAGGCTGGGGATGTGGCTCAGTCGTAGAGTTCTTGCCTCGCATGCACAAGACCCTGGGTTTGAGCTCTAGCACCATGAAAACAAAAATGCCCAAACATTTGTACCAGGTGCCCAGAGGACTTTGACCACTGAGGCACCGGACACTTACAGAACTCTGATCACTGATGTTTACCAAGGTTTTTCCACCTAATATCCCTTGCCTTATTTCAAGCCCTACAAAAAGCCCACTTCCCTTTGCCCCACACAGATGGCCGTTTGCCCTCTCTGCCTGTGCCCAGGCACAGTAACTCCCACACCATGTCGCCTTTACACACGCGTGGAAGTCTTGGCTGGCCTCACCTTGTGCCTTTCCTTACACTTCCCTCTCTCCTTTCTTCCTTCCTTCCCTCCCTTCCTATTTTTTGAGACAGGGTCTTACTATGCAGTTCAGGCTTTTGTGAGAAATGCATCCACTCGTCCAGCCCCAAGAAGTGAACTCTGAGAAGCCAATGTTCCTGTTTAGAGATTTTATATGACATTGTGGTTACTTCGCCTTAGCTATATTATGACTGTAGACCAGTCTATGATTTTTAAAAATCTCTCTCCCATGCATGCCCACATTTCTCAACAAAGGCTTTCTTACTAGTTTCTCTCGTCCTCAATGTCCCATCTGCCTAGGGATTTTTTAATATGTGTGCTTGAACAATGGACCACTTAGGACTGGGGATTTAGCTCAGTGGCATAAGTGCCTGCCTGGCAAGCACAAGGTCATGAGTTTGATCCCCGGTCCACCCACACACAAAAAAATAAAAATAAGAAAGAAAAATGGACCACTTTACATTTGTTTCTTTCTTCTCTAACTCACTGTGTAGCCTATAATGGCCTCAAGCTCTCCATAATCCTCCTGCCTCAGCCTTCCAAGTGCTGGGATTATAGGTGTGCACCACAATGCCTTCAATGTCATCTGTAAAAATAAACAATAGCCTCACCACATATGACTAAAAGAAAATAAATACACCAAATCAAGCATAATAACTGATAAGAAATTCGGGGAGTACAGAGTACATTTCAAATAGCAATAATTTGCTCCTGAAAATCAGAATTTAAGTGAAGAAAAACTACAGGACTACCTTGAAAGCATCTTCAAAAAGCTAAAAATTTTCATACAGCAGGGCTCCAGTTTTCAGCTTCTTCCCTGGTGGGGTGGAAGTGAACATCACAATTGCCTCAGTGGGGTGATTAGATGTTGAAGCACGCAACCCAGAGCCAGGAACCTTTACCAACTCAACAAGTGTTTGCTGCACATCTGCTAATTGCTAGGTACTTTTTGAACTTTGTCATTTTGTTTTTATTTAGGTGTTGGATACAAATATTTTTCTTCTTTTTTTTTTTTTAATCCTTACCAGGGATCGAACTTACGACCATGCGCTTCCAAGGCAGGCACTTATGCTGCTGAGCTAAATCCCCAGCCCTATATTTTTCTTATGTAGATACGTAAAATGTACAGTGTGTTAGAGCGTGAAAAATTCCCTAGTGCAAAAAACTAAAGATAAAAAGGGAGGCAGAGAGCTTATGGGGAAGGAAAGGGTTATCTGCAAGTTTACAGCAGTGCTCAGGCAATACCCCAAAGGAAGGACACAATTATATAATCAGTAAAGGCACAGTTACAGATAACAAGTTAAAATCAAACAGTAGCCTCTGCCTATTTTCCTGCTGTCTATCACATCAACACACCGCTTGAAGGTCTGGGTCCAGCTGCTTTTCTTCTGACAATGTGCCGGGTCAATTTGACTATTCTCAGCATGTGTTTCTCTTAAGAAAATATATCACTGGGGCTGGGGATTTAGCACAGTGGCATAAGCGCCTGCCTAGCAAGCTTGAGGTCATGAGTTCGATCCCTGGTACATAAAAAAGATTAAAAAAAAAAAAGAAAATATATTGTTTCTAACTGGCTTTAAGGACTTTGGTTGGCTTGAAGTAACCCAATCAAAGATACTTTTCAACTTCAAGTGCTCTGCTTGAACCTCCTCCTCTCACCCCAGGATGTTCCTATGTAAGGATAAACAATTACTTTTAAGCTAATATATTTAGAGTTAGTTTTCCTGACAATATATGACTTAATTCAATGCCTATAACCAATCATGTAACACCTTCTATTTCCCGCTTGTAAACTATATTTAAACTGGACTCAAAGCTGGCTCTTCACTAGTGATTTGGACTTGGTGCCACTAACCCTCTAGCGTAACGAACAGTTGCCTTCTAGATTCTTTGGTGCAAATAGTCTTCCATTCGGTTTGATACTGTTTTTTCGACAACACCAAGAAAAGGTGACATTCCCCTAAAGGCCAGATGGAGCCAAGGTGATCCCTCAGAGCAACATCCCGCCAGGCAGCAGGAAGGACACGCGCAAAGGCTCCGTGGCAAGAATCTGCCATAATCTTCAAGGCCTTACAGGCAGAAAAGAAATTCATTTTTTAAAATGAGTTGTTTGTCCCCAGCCTTTCCTCTAACTTTTTTTTGTTTAAATTTGAGGCAGGGGTCTTGCTGTTAGACTGGGATGGAATGTAAGTTTCTCCCGCCTCTCTCCCAGAGTGCTGGGACCAGGGGCTGTGCCACTGTGCCCGCGGAGTAAAAGAATTCCTGTTTTACCAAGTACAAAAACATCAGATTCTTGAAAAGCTCCGTAAGAGCGCCTCAACTGTAAAATGGGGACACCACGTTTACCAAGAGAACCAAGAGGCAGCAGGAGCCAAGCAGAGGAAATCGTCTCCACTTGGATTCCATCTTCAGGGCAACTCGCAGGCGTCAAGCGGGTCCGAAGCCAGCCTTTTGCATGTTGGGTACCTCAATGCTCTGCTTCCGCTTCCCAGAGAAAGACTGGTCTCGGCGCCCCTCAAAAGCCTCAAATACCAGGTTGAGAAGCGATCCTCAGCACTGCAGTGCGAAGTCCCTACTTCAGCATTGCCAAGGAGTACAAGGCCCCCCCCACGGCCCCACGTGCCGCTGAGCCTTCTGGGAGTTGTAGTTCCGGTTAGCCCAGAGCAACGCACTTCCGGGTTCGTCCAGAAGCGCAGCCATTGTCCCGCGCTGGGAAGCTGGGAATCGTTGCACACCGCAGCCTTTTGAAGTTAACCCCAAGCGCTCTTGCAGATGTTGGCGCTAACAGCGAGGACCAATCTAGTTTAACCCTAGTCTGACGTGCTGCAGAATCGAAGTAGGGGGCTGCTTAACCCGAGCACGTTCTTCCGCAGAGCCGTGCCGGATCCCGAGCAGGGACAGGACAGGCCTGCACTGCCGGCGCTGGACGCCCAGGTTGGTGGGGGGCGGTACAGCAGAGGGTGTGCAGTGTGCGCATGCGCAGGATGTTTAGCCGCCACCTAGAAGCTGTTGGTGTATGGGTGTGCGTTCCCGCGCCTTATCGCTGGATGTGTTCAGCCTCGCGTCTGGTGGCTGGTTGAGATACAGAGGCAGTTCCTACTGTGCTTAGCGCGCATGCGCGGATGCATGGGCAAGTGGTTCACTGGTCTGGGGTCTGAGGATGCCCGTGTTGCTGGAAGACAGCAGATGCACGGATATGGGGGAAAACCGGGGACGCGCCTTTCTTTAGTGCTTTATCTATATAGTGGAGGGCTCGAGGGTGCTCAGGCTTTGAGGTGCTCGACTGCAGATTTCTGTTCTGGAAGGAGGGCCTCTGCCACTCTCACTATACTTTTTTTGGGGGGGGGGTTGTACTGGTAATTGAACTCAGGACCTTGCGCTTGCCAGGCAGGCGCTGTACCACTGAGCTTTATCTCCGGCACTCACTCTACTCGTCAGCAGCGATTTGGGTTGAAAACACCTGGTGAGGTTCTGAGCATTTGACTGGGGGACCCTGGAAGACACTACTTTTCTCTCATGCCTGGGGACTCTACTTGTGGAGAGACAAGGTTGGAGTAGCAGGTTCTTACCCCAGGAGCGTCAGTGTTACTTCAACAGATTCTCGGTGGGATTCTCCCGTAGCCAGCAAAGTTCCAGGTTCTAGACAGTGTGTACCCTGCACGTGCTCTGAATAGGAGTCAGGAACATGGACTGACAATCCTGGGCTCCACGAAGAGACTGCAGAATTCTAGGGTATTCAGGATTGGTAGTGAAGCTGAGTTGGAGGTAAAGAAGCAACGTAGGAAGGACTGAGTTTGAGCAGTCGGGTCAGGTTGGCAGCTCTATGGGGGAGGAAGCAGGATGCCAGTAGCATCATTATGAGTAGGTGTTCTGGGACCTTTGCTTAGGCTACCCAGCTTACAAGTATGAGAGTGCCCGGGGTGGTAGAGGGACAGAGTGTGGGCTGCGTATTTGGATGAGAAAGGGGCTGACTGCTGGGTTGTCATGGAGGGCAGAAGGAAGAGGAAGTGCCTGATTCCTATGGATACAGCACCAGCATGGGTTTGAGAACCCTAGGGTGGCGAGTGCCCATCCTGGGACAGATTCTGGAGCTCTATACTCAGGCTACTGCTTACGTTGTTCTGGCATTTGGCTGTGGAGCAGGTGACCCCAGGATCTGCATGGAGGTTTGTGGGTTCCTGAGGTGTCCCAGTGTTTCATGGCATTGGCTAAGTGTGCAGATTCTCATCTCAGGAATGGGAACTGCACAGAATCCCCTGGTGAAGAACTCAGGCCCTGATGCAGATTCTGGGGGTGAACCTGCCCTGTGCCTGGGTGGGTGTGCCAAGGGAGGATGAGGCGGGGCACTGTTCAGGGCTGTTGGAGTGGAGACCTAGGGGCCCCAGTGTGGATCTTAGGGCTCTGGTCTTAGGAGGCACGGGGCTGCTTGGCTGCAGCCTGCACATGCGCTGTGGGAAGGCATGAGCAGTCTCCTGAGCTGGTACTGCTTGGGGATGCCTGGGTGGGTGGAGGGAGCTGCTGTGGGTTCGGGACTGCAGAGGGGTGGGCACCCTTTGTGCACTCTCTGTGTATAGGAATAGGTGTTTGGGTGGGAAGCAGAAGGCTGGAGATGGATTTTAAGAGAGTGCTTGTGTCTTTGTGCAGATATAGTCCTGATCACAGCCTAGCAGTGTGCGAATTTTAGTGGAGGGACAGGATCTCTCAGAGCCACAGCTGCCCGGAAGGCATTAAGGCAGGAGTCAGGTGCGGCTTGAGTTGGGACCTGAGAAAGCCAGGAGGGAATGGGGCTGGGTACAGAGCTGCCTTGGGATCACATGCTGCACTGCCTGAGTGAGAATCTGGAGGGGCAGAACAGTGGGAAAGCCTGAGAGATGGGGTACAGGAGGTGGGGTAGATTTGCCCTAGTCTCAGATAAAAAGGCATCTAATTTGTGCAAAAACAGCTGAGTTACCGAGGTACACATTCTGTGCCCTTGGCTGGCCTGTGCTGGTGTCTGCCACAGTCCCCAGTCCTGTGCAGACTCTGCTGCACCCAGGGAGATGGAGGAAGTAGGTCAGAGATGCACTTTTGGGGCCCAGGAGGGAGTTGGGAATCTCAGCCAGTGATTGCCATGTCTGGTTGAAACTCCGGAGCAGGATGGTGGGGGATGAAGAAAACAAGAGACAAGAGTCTGAAAGCTGAGGTCAGGTGGCGCCCTCTCCTGATGCAGAAAGGAACTGCTCAGCACCCACAGTGCATTTATACACTCAGCGTATCAATAAGTTGATGGAGAGTTTACAGGAGGATAGAATCTGGGACAGGAAGAAAATCTGTTAGAATAGCAAGTCTTGGTGCCTTCCAGGGGACAATTGGTGGCTTCATGGGGACAAGAGAAGACTATTAGTCCCTGCATGCATCAGCTCCCTGAGCTCTGCTTGCTTCTCAGGGGCCCCGCCAAACTCATGAGAGGCAGTGGCCTTGTCCTAGATACCTGAGGTGCAGACAGTTTCACTTCCCACAAGTGATGTTCTGGTAAGATGGTGGAGGGACCTGGGCCTGGCCACAGAGAGGCTACCTGCCCTGGGCTGCTGGAGGACAGGCCAGGCTATTGGAAGGGCAGGGTCAGTGCTTGATGCTGTCAGTTCCTGGAAGGGGTGGGGCTGGCGAGCTTCCCGCAGCTGGTCAGGGGTGTGATTCTGGGCCATCAGTGCCGGACCAATGCTGCTGGCCCTGGGGAAATGGCTTGGAGATGCAGGTTAGAGATGGGACAGAAAGGTACACGCTACAGGATCCTCCATGTGCTGGACTTTTGTGGAGGATTCCAAGACCCAGTGGCCTAGGGGAGAAATTAGTGTTATGGATTTTGGTGGTAGGCAGAAGGCCACATTTGGGCATGAGGTGGCTTACGGGTGGGTAGAATGTGGGACAGGAGCAGGGTTGGAGCTGCAAGATCCCTGGCTTGGGGAAGGACTGGAGGATGCTTGATGCATGCATAGGTGTATGGGCGGAACCTCTAGAAGTGCTCTTGCCGTGGGTGTGCATCCTGGGGTCAGAGGCTGCTTCAGGGTCAGGTTGGTGCAGGGATGGATGGAGCCGTGGAGTAGGCTGTGATCCTGTTCTCAGGGTGTCTCCTCTCCCTGCAGCTCAGCACCTGCCAAGCCTGGAGGGGAGCATGGAGGCACGGGATGAGAAGCCCCTGGGGCCCTTGAAAGCCCACGAGCAGGTGAGTGGGGCTGCTTCCTGAGAGCCCTGGGGTCTTCTCCCACCAGGCCCTCCGCTCACCCTCTCAAGTCTCTGCAGATTCTTAGGGGCTTTCGTCCCTCCTGGTTGCAAACTTTTAACATGTCCATGCTGCATTTTCTGAGTCTCTGTGCTGCAGTTCTTCACCTTTATAGTAGAGACAATTCTTCCTGGGAGAAACTTGGGCCCTTGACTTAAAAGCTCTTGCAGTTTACAGCCTTGTTGGAGAATGCACAGGTGGATGTACCTAACTGTGCAATGAACTGGGGGTAGTTCAGTGAATTATGAGATGGTACACACTGTGGCTTCTACGTCAAAACTGGTATGATGCGCTCGTGTGTGCTCAGTGGCAGGAAAAGATGCTGACTTGTGTTAAGTAGATATCATTTAGAAGTCATTGCCTTTTGAAAAAGAAATAAGTTATTCATATAGAAAATATGTTAAAGACCATAAATATACTCATTAACAGTGGTTACCTGTCAGTTATAAGGGAGTTTTTAAATTAATTAAAAAAAATTTTTTTTGTACTGGGGATCGAACTCACAACCACCGTGCATTGACAGAGCAAGCGCTTTGAGCCACTGAGCTAAATCCCCAGCCCTAACTTAAATTTTTTAATTTTAGGATTAAAAATGAATCATGGAAAGCATTTTCTTACAGCAGATATTCTTTGAAGACATTTAGTGCCTTGAAAATATTAAGTTTGAATGTCCCTTCCTGAAACATCTAGTCCTGACAGCCTTCGTAGCCACCTGAGGTTGTAGAGGATGTCTTGGTGTTGGTGACCAAGCAGGGTAAGGACAATGGCCATGGTGACATCCTGGTACAGGGTCTGAGCCCAGGTGGAACAAAGAAGTCGTCTGTACAGAGAGGAGCCCAGGGTGGATGTTGGCGCTCATGGGGGAAGAGGACAGAGTCTGGACAAGGGGGTGGCCTGGCGTGGGCAGGCAGAACCCATGTGGGGTGAGGCTGGTGAGCCTGTGAGGAGGGAGGGGGATGTGAGGTGGGGCGACAGCCAGCAGGTGAGCAGGGCATCCACAGAGGGGATGCTTCCTAGGGGCAGTGGAGCCCTCATGGGGTGAGCGGGGGTCCTTGCTGAGGTGCTCCAGTGAGGGTGTCCATCAGAGCAGGGGAGACATGCACGTGTGTCAGGGCAGGGGTGCAGCCTGGCTGGCCTGTGGAGCTAGGGGAGTTTGAGAGGGAAGTCTGCATGGGGTTTCAGAACGTGGCAGGACATGGAGTGCAACGATGTGGTGGCACAGTCCAAGCTCAGATGGCTCAAGCGGCGAGTCCCCCCGGGTGGAGGTGGTGGGGTGGGGGGAGGGTGCCCTGGCCTGGGGAGTTTGAACCCAAGCAGGGTGACAAGCGTGCCTCAGCAGAGAGTAGCCTCCTGTGGGTGGCAGAGCCCACACGGGTAGGACAGGTGTGTGTGGGAGAGGGCAGTGAGGCAGGGGACTGTATGGGGTCCGCCACAAAGCTGCTTAGACACGGAGCATGAGAAAAGGGCGTCTTTATTGCTGGCATTCCTCAGGTGACTGTGTCTACCCGAGAGTTCCAGCAGGGTCTTGTTCTTACTTTTATACCGTTCTCATTCTATGGGGCAGCCTTTATGGGTGAGCTGTTGTCAGGCGTGGTTACTGAAGCGGAAGTGAACAGCAGTGGGAGGAGGAGGGCAGTGAACGGTGGGAAAGGGAGAGTGGAGGGTCCTGGCAGAACTTTTCAAGTTCCTGATGCCCTGCTGACATTAGATTATAGCTGTACCCGTACATAGCTGAGGTCACAGCTGTGTCTTTTTTCAGGGAACTTAGCTGTGAAGTTAACCCACCGGTGTCCACCTCAGAAGGCGGTTTCCTCTCTCAGCAGGGGCAGTGGAGATGAAGTGCTCACATCCAGGGCAGCAGGAGAGCTTGCCGGAGCAGGGAGGTACAGACGGCAAGAGTGTACCAGGGTCCACTTGATGGTGACCATTGTGAATCGCGGGTACTAATGCGGGCTCATGGTTTTCAGGATGCACGGATATAGAAATATGGGGAGAAGTGAGCTTGTGTGTGCACATAGATTCCCGATGTGCCCTCTGTGGGGGCCTGAGGGCAGGGAGATTCCCATCCCACTGGGTGAACCAGCTGCCCAGGTTCTGAGTTTTAACAGATTTCATGGGTTGTTCACGGCTAATTCATGTTCAGCCTTTTTGCTGTTACAAACAGCGGTGTTACAGATGTTTTGCACATGATTCCTTAGACAGGTGTGCGGTTAATTACAGATAGAAATTTATATCTGCACTGGTCACTTTCCTGTCACTGGCACAAAATGTCTAACAGGTGAAGCTTAAAGGTGGAGAGGTTTATTTTGGCTCACTCTCTGTAGCCAGCAGGCTCCAAGGGCAGAAATGCTTGCATTATAGCAGCCAGGAGGCAGAGAGAGAGGAGATAGGGACAAGAGTGCACCCTCTGGGTTATGATCCACCCATGACCCACCTTGCCGTACAAAGGCCCAGCTCTGAAGATTATGGAGAACATTTTAGATCGAAACTCTAACATCTTCATCAACACTATTAGTGAAACGTGATTTGATGTGACCATCAGTACCATATTTTATTTTATTTATTTTGGTACTGGGGATTGAATTCACAACCTTGTACATGCCAGGCAGGCACTTATGCCACTGAGCTAAATCCTCAGCCCTCAGTACTGTATTTTAAACTAGTGACTTTTGGGTGTTTTCTGAGAATCCGAATGACCTTTTGCCTTCTCTGTCAGATGCTGAACCAGGAACCTCTTCATGAAGTTACTTCTGTCAGGTTTATTGGTTGTGTCCTGTGGAAAGTGCTGGGAGAAGGGCAGATGGCCCTGCTCACGTGTCTTGGTTCTTGCAGCGAGAGAATGTGCTTCTTATGTTTCCAAGAGCACACAGGAAAAGCAAAAGCTTAGTGCTGGTTAGCAGTTATTGTATGCTCAGAAGTTAGTGGTTTAAAACAACTCATGTGTATTTGTGTGTGTGTGTGTGTGTGTGTGTGTGTGTGTGTGTTGGGATCTTTTGCACTGAGCTGTGTCCCCAGCCCTTTTTTATTTTGAGACAAGATCTCACTGTGTTACTAACTTGCATCCTGCTGCCTCAGCCTCCCAGAGTGCTTGGATTATAGGCATGAGTCACCATATTACAGGCAGCTAAGTTAGATAGAAAGTAATATATAGCCAGAGAGGGACTTGACTCTCAAGGAAGGCAACACAAAGATAAAGACATTAAAATTGTGGTTGGAGGGGTGTCTGAAGAAGGCCAGACCTCAAAACAAAAACAAAAACACCACAGGGGCCAGGCCTACATATTTCCCTAAGGGATAAACAAGACTTTGAGATTGTATTGTAATCAGCACCCTCTGGTCCAGGAAGTCTAGATAGGTATCAGTTGCCCAAATAGGTGACCAGAACATGCAGACACAGCCCTCCTGAAATAAGTTCCTTCCTTTGTTCTTTCCACAGATCTTTGCTGTGTGACTCATTTTCCTATTGGATCAGTATTAACTAAGCAGCTGTACTTGTAATCCTATAGGGTGATGGAATTTGATTCATGTACCCACATTGTGGCTTTGCTGTGTAAGTTATCCCTGACAAAGAGGCTTTGTTTGGCTATTTCATTTGGACCCCTTCTTGGAAATCGCTACTCTTTTTTTTCCCCTTATTTCCAGTTGAATTCTCCTAACTTTTCGTTTGGTTCATAACATCCTTCCTCAGTGTTGTTGGACCATGAGCTCAGAACATCTGACATCTAGCAGGTTGGGAGTTATATTTCTCCTGTGTCAACCACACCTGGCTCCCACGTTTATTTTGTCACATAGTTTCTTAAGGCCAGGAATAGGGGAGTAGCTTAGCCGGGCATCCCTGGAGCTCAGGAGCCCTGATAAGACTGCAGTCAAGTCGCTGGCTGGGGCTGCTGCCTTCTGACAGCCTGACGCAGTGGGTGATCCACTTGCAAACTCGTTCATGTGGCTGTTGGCGGGAGGCCTCAGACCCATGTCCCCTGGGCCTCCCTCCGATCGCTCACTCTGCAGGAGCTGATTTCTACCAGACACAAGACAGGAGAGAGATCTTAGCGGGCTGCCGCACTTCTCAACACCAAATGGCCTCTAGCGCATATTAATGATTGTCAGAGATGCGTCGGTACTTGGTATGGATCGTGTGAATATTCTCCAAGGAGTGAGATCAAGGAGCCTGAGTCTTGATTTAAATGAAAGCTGTGAGCCCAGAGAACCAATGTAAGACCAGATAAGAGTCATTTTGGAATTTTATTTCTGCTTAATACCTGCTGAGTTAGAATCATTAAGTCCTTCAGTGTTTGGCATTTTGAAAAATTGATCTTAGCCATTCTAAAAGCAAAAACCAATGAACTAAAAGAGCATATAATAATTTTGAAATACAAGCTAGTGTTTATAAATTTCTCTCTTAATAATTCTTGTTCTTTCTTTCTTTCCAAAGTCCTGGAGATCGAATCCAGGGCTTTTTCAGCCTTGAGCTACATCCTAAGCCCTTTATTTATTTATCTATTTATATCTTGAGACAGGGTCTTGTTGCTAGGTTGTCCAGGCTGGGGTCAAACTTGCCTCAGCCTCCCAGAGTGCTGGGATTACAGATGCGCACCACTATGCCTGGCTCCAAATAAGTTTTTCTTTCTTGAGTAGCTTTTCTTATTTTCCAGGTTGGTTTTTGTTTTCATTTTTCGTGTTTCACTTTTTGCTTGTTTTTGTAGTACTAGAGATTGAACATGGGTGTTCTACCACTGAGTTATGGCTACATACCCAGCCCTTTCTATTTATTTATTTTTTGAGACAGGGTCTCATCAAGTAGCCCAGGCTGACCTCCAATTTTTGATTTTCTTGCCTCAGCTGCCTCCTGAGTAGCTGGGATTATAGGTATGTACCACCATAACCAGCTATATTTATTATTATTTTATTGTTGTTATTACTACTACTGTTATTATTATTGGATGAGTTAACTTCTAGCCATGATATTGTTAGAGTTCAACCTCAATCACTTCTGAAGCGAGAAAAGACATATTTTTTATTGCTGCATATTCAGAATGTGATTTTTTGGTACTGGGAACTGAACTCATGACCTTGTACTTGCCAGGCAGGAGCTGAATCCCCAACCTGTGATTTCGTATTGAGGTTGTTTCTATGTGTTTAGGCTGAGTCCATTAGCAGTTTAGGGTAAACGTTTGTGGCTCTCTTGAATGAATCATCTGTAATTTTGTTGTTATTTTGACATGGCATTTGTGCTTGTGCTTTGGTGTTTATTTTGTGATGCTTTCACACTAACTTTAAACAGGTAAGACCTCTGGGTTGTGCTTCCTGCTAATGCAGACAGCTCGGTGCCTCTTTCATTGGGCCTCCCTAATTTTGCATCTTTTCCAGCATTTTGATCACTTGGTCAACTTTAGTCTCATCCAGTCAATATACAGGGTACATTTAGAGGTGTAGAAATCTTTTCCTGCCTTTACACAAACCAAAAGTGAGTGAGAAAGTGACTTGGTTACTTTTCTCTTGTTGCTGAGACAAAATACCTGACACCCAAAATTAGGGAAAGAAAAATTCATTTAGCTTACAGTTTTTGGAGGTTTCAGCTGGCTCCAAAGCAGGGTGGCATGGCTAAGGGGCAGCTGTTCGTGGCAGCTGCAAGTAACAAGAACAAACAAGGTAAAAAGGGCAAAAAGGGGAAAGCACGCCTCCTTCCCTCCCTTATGTTGTATTAACAGCTTCCTGCCCTGGGCAGGTGCAGCACTCTCATGACTAATCCCAGCACTAGACAACAAACCAATCACAAATGCTAGACTCAGCCAACTCCATGACTGCACGAAGCTTGGGGAGGGCCATCCAAACACAAACCATAACAGGAAGTGAGAATCTGCTTACATGTTCTTGGTCATTTTTTTCCTTCTTGGTTGAACTGCATCCCAAGCCCTGCTTGCTTGTTTTCCTTTGTCCATTTTTCTTTTGAAGTTACCATTTTCTTATTGATTTGAAGATCTTACTAGCATACAACTTTATGCTTTCTGTTAAATATTTTTAAAGTTAATTTCTTGATCTTTCTTTTATGAGTCTGGCTTTTGTTTGCTGTAGTCCATTTTATTAGCTTCCAGTTTTGTGATGCAGGAATTTAGGCAGGACCCGCTGGACTGTTCTTTTCTACATATAGTACCTGGGGTCACTTCAACTGGATCAAGCTGGCAATGGGGCCAGCCTGGAAGATCCACAAAGACTTCTTGTCCATGTGTAGAGCCTCAATGTTCCCCAAAGTGCCTCCTGTCTTTCTCCATATGGTCATCTTGAACATAAGCCATGGCAGGGACCCCAAGGTTAGCAGGCGGGATGTGTTTAAAGGCTGCTATGTCAAATTCTAGCTGACTCACAGTGGGAATTTTGAGCTATGACTTACTTCCCTAATTTTTTCTCTTCTTTCATCTGTTCTGCCTTCACAGGACTCTTTCCTTCCTCAAGAGATTATCATCAAGGTGGAGGGAGAAGATGCTGGGTCATTGGCCACCCCAACAGAGGTGAGTTGGGCAGGGCTACTTTGTTTTCATTGAAAAATGTGTATGACTGGAGAACTTGGAAGTGAGTACAAAGTAGGGAAATGGAGTTGAGACTGGGAAGATTTTCAAGAGATTTGATTATTGTTTGAAAGATCAAAAGAGGAAGAACTTCAAGGATGTTTGAGATTAAAGACTATTTTCTTAAAGGATTGAAAAGACTTGACTCTATTTAAGTGATGACAGAAAGGAATTAGTGAAGAAAATGTAGTTAATCATAGACAGGAAATAAAGGAAATAAAACTATAGAAAGTCTTTGATTGGAACCAGAACGAGTTTAGTAAATCTGTGAATAAATTGCCTCTAAGTGGGAAAGATTCCTACTGGAAGAGTGAAGGTGAGGGAGATGTGAAGTTGAAGTTGGTTTCACTCTGTGAAAGATCAGATGAGGACGAGGATGGGACCTGAGGTGGAGAGATGTTTGCCAAGAGTGGGAAAGACATGAAATTTGTCCTCACGGGTATAATAGAGTTGCTGGGTGGTCTGGAAGGATCATTAGGAGGCAGTGATTTTTTAACGTATAAAATTCTGTTCAGCTGCACTGTGGCTTTTTTCCCAGTGGCATTTTGTAACCCACTTTGTGTAGAAAGCAGAGTTGATATTCATACTCATTCTGTTTATAATTTGCCATGTATATTTAGTAGAAGCTCTGTAAATCAAGGTAATATTTGAAAGAGAATTTTTTTAATTAATGAAATTTTTTGGTACATTTTAAGTAAACATAATGATTGCATTTGTCATAGGGAATTTGTACCTATACGTGTCAATTCTTTTTTTCCCTGACCTCCCTTCAACACCTCTTCTCTTCCTTACAAAAGCTTTGTTTCTATTTTTTCCTTCTTTTCTCTTTTTTTTTTCTTTTTATTTCTTTCCTTTACCCCTTCCTAGTTTCTGGGCCCATTTGATTATTTTCTCCCTATTTCACAATGTCTATTGTAAATTTGGGCAACATTTACATTTTTGGTTGCTCACACCAAAGAAACAATGTGGTATTTACACATGTGTGTCTAATTTATTTCTCTTAAGAATATGGTCTCAAGGTGTATCCATTTACCTAGAAATGGCTTACGTTTATCCTCTTTTATGACTGAGTAGTACTCCATTGTATAAAAAAACCACATCTTCTTTATCCATTCATCAGTTGATAGGTATTAGGGCTGCTTCCAGCATTGGCAGTTACAAACTGTGCCGCTATAAACATGGGTGCACATATATCACTGTAGTATGATGCTTTTAATTCTTTTGGGAAGATATCAAAAAGAGAAATAGGTGGGTCAATGGGGGCCCCTAGTCCTAGTTTTTTGAGGACCCTCCACACTGATTTTTCACAGTGGTTACACCAGTGTACACTCCCACCAGCAGTCAAGAAGCATTCCTTTTCCCCACAGTCCTGCCAGCATTTGTTATTGGTTGATTTCTTGATAACAACTATTCTTTCTGGAGTGAGACAGGGTTTCAGCAGTGTATTAATTTGCATCTCTTGAATGATCAGTGATGTTGAACATTTTTTCATATATTTATTTGCCATTTGTACTTTTTCATCTGAGAATTGTCTATACATTTCAGATGCCCATTTTTGGATTGGATCTTTAAGTTTGGGAGATCTGATTATTTTGGATTCTTTATATAGTCTAGATAGTAATCCTTTAAGGAACAGCTGGCAAAATTTTTTTTCCCACACTGGGTTTTCTCTTCATGCTGTTGGTGGTTTCTCTTGCTATGCAAAAGCTTTTTAATAAGATGAGATACCAATTATAGATTCTTTCTGATAGTTTCTATGCAATTGAGGTTTTGTTCATAAAGTATTGGTAAATATATTGGTGGTATGTGTTGCATGTATATTTATGATCATATCTCTTCCTCTTGGATTGTTCCCTTTATAAGGATGTAGTGACCTTCTTTGTCTCTTTTAATCAGTCTTGCCTTGAAGTGCACTTTGTCTGTAAATTGAATAGCTACCTTTGCTTTTTTCTGGATTCCTGTGGTGTGGAGTATTGTTTCCCATCCTTTGATTTTTAGCCTGTGTATTTCCTTTTGAATTAAATATGTTTCTTGTATGTAGTATATTGTTGGGTATTGCTTCTTAATCCATTCTACCAGTCTGTTTCTTTTGATTAGTGAATTAAGACTATTAAAATTGATGGTTATAACTGATATGTATTAATTATCCTTGTCATGTTATTTTGTAGCTGTTGGTTCCCTTAAGTCCCCCCCCCCCCATTTAATTGCTTGTCTGGCCTGGTGGATTCATTCTGTTGGGGTTTGTGAAGTTGTAATCCTTATTATCTCTTTCTAGAATGTCCTTCAGAACAGTTTGGAGTGGTGGTTTGGTGATCATGAATTTCCTCAGGCTCTCTTTGTTATAGAAATATCTTATTTCTTGATTAATTTTGAAAGATGGTAATGTGGAGTACATCAATCTGGTTTGGAGATTATTTTCTTTTATAGCTTGTAAAACTTCATTCCTGACTTTCCTTGACTTGAAGGTTTGTGTTGAGAAGTCTGCTGTGATTCTGATGGGCTTTCCTTTATAGGTGACTTGTTTCTTTTCTCTAACAGCTTTTAATATTCTCTTTTTGTGTGGAATGTCTAGAATCTTGACTATTATATGCTTTACTATAGATTTTTTTTTATCATGGCTAATTGGAGTTCTGTATGCCTCACTGATTTGTATGTCAAATTCTTTTTCCCTGCTTTGGAAATTTTCTGTCATGACTTCTGTGAATAGAATTTTTATGTTGTTTTCACTATGTCTTGCTTTTTCATTGGCTACAGTCAATCTTTTATTATTCTTCTTTACATCACCTAGCAGGTGTTGGATTGATTTCTCATGGTCCCTTGCTATTATTAAGAAATTTTTCTTTTTATGATCACTAACCATAACCCTGTCTTCTATATATAAGATCCTGTCCTCATATGGATTCATTCTGCTACATATACTTTCAATGCAATTTTAATCTCCTAGATATCTGTTTCATGGATTCAATTTCTTTCCTATGTTGGGCATTCATGGTTTCCATTATTTTGCTAAACTCTTCTCTTTTTTTATTGGTGTCTGCTATAGTCAGTAAGCATGTCTTCCATTATGTCCCCATCTCTGTAGTTAGCTGAGAAATTATTACTGATTAGAGCCTCCTTTATCTCCTTTGTTACTTTTTTTAATTTTAAAGGGAATTTTAAAAGATAAAAATGATGCAGAATTTCAAAACAAGATGATAGAAGATTAACAATAGTTATTATATTGCATGTTGTCTTCAAAATAGTTGCTCAGGTTACTAGATATAGGCATGCAAAATTGATCAAATAATATAAGCTCTGTCTGTTCCTTTCAGTGAATTAGTAGAATGAGTAGTACAATTATCTTAGCTCTGTTGCGCACATATATATATGACAATATGATGTTTACACATGCAAGTCTGATTTGTTTCACTTATGAATGTGGTCTCTAGTTGCATCCAATTACCTTTGTTACTTCTGTTGTTACCACTTCAGAGAGTCCAAGTGGGTGGCTTTCAGCTTGTTCCACATCATTGTCCCCTAGGTTTGCCCTTGGTCAGCTGGAAGTCTAGGCTTGCATCTTGTTTAATTGTCTTCTCATTTTCTGTTTTTTTTTTTTTTAGTTTAATTCCTGGATTGCTACTTGTAAATTTCTTACAATGAGTGGTTTTATTGCTAGTATTTAGAACTCTTAATGAATGACTAGTCAGAGATGTCTTCCAGGTATAGCTCGCTTTTGGGTTTTGAGTCTGTTGCAAGATCTTGCCTCTAGAGCTGGGGATTTAGCTCAGTGGCTCAAGCATTTGCCTGGTAAGTGCAAGGTTGTGAGTTCAATCCCCAATACCCACCCCCAAAATCCTGTCTCTTCAGTTTGTTGGGGCTGAGAAGTTGCTGGCTACTTGGCCTAGCGCTGGTTCTTTGGCACTAGCCTAGTATTGTTTATGACCTTTAGACAATCTCAGTCTTGGTATACCAGGAAGAACACCTGATGACTGGCGCAGTTCTGTCACTTTGGCTAAAGTGGTACAATCAACAATGACAACAGCATCAAGCACAGCCTAGAAAATGACAAACTGAGGTAACTATTAATTTGCCAGTTTAACCTTAAGAACTAGATTTGTGGTTATATAACAAAATCTAAAATGAATCAGAAAGTCATATGTGGTAATAAGCATTCAATATGGTGATTTTACCCTCAGGTGAGAAAATTTAAAAGGGGTTAGGCAGAAAAATAGAGAAATGGAAGAGGAAAAGATTAGAAGGAAGGCTAGAGGACAAAGGAAGAGCCCACTAACTTTTCTTCTTGCTGAGATAAGATACCCAACACCTAAAGGACAAAAGGGTTATTTCGGCTCACAGTTTTTAGAGATCTGAGTCCTTCATTGGCTGTCTTTAAGGCAAGGTGGCATGCAGAGGGGCAGCACAAAGGAGAAATGGTCCATGCACAGCAGGCAAGAGGCAGTGAAGCAGCAAGCAGAAGCCTCCCTTTCCCTTCAATCCCATCTAGGCTGTCGGCCTTTTGGCTGGTGCCGCTCACAACCAGGGTAAATCTTCCCATTCCAACATCCAGATCTGTGCTAGACACATTTACTTATCACATGCTTTTAATTCCAGTATCACTTACCCTAGGAAGCATCACATATCCATGATCCAGCCACCTCCTAAAATCTCCACCTATGAGTACATGAGACTTTGGGAGGCATCTATATACAAGGCAAAACACATAGATTGGTAGATAGCAATACTCGATACTTCCATAGAGTAATAGGCCCAACCATCAAAGAACAGGAAGGAAGGGAGAAATTGAGCCACTAAAGAGGAGCAATCAGGTATCATTGGGGTGGGTATTATCAGAAGTATTCCTTGAAAAATAAAATGCTTTCTTCACAGTGTGGGATGTGAACCCCAGGAGGAGGCTGCTGAAGGGCAGTCCCAGGATCAGAGAGGTGGGCCATCAGTGTGAACTGATGATGGAGAACACAGTTACTGACATTAATGTGAACTTAGGTTGCATCCCAGCTACCAATCTTATGCAAATGTGTTCATTTCTCTTATTTGCTCTTCATTTGAGAAATAATGCTGCTAATAATATTTTCTCGCAGGAGCTTTGTGAGCAGTAGATGTGTGGTAATCTATGTGCCTGTTAGCTTGCTGCCTAAGACCACACTGGTGCTTCCTAAAAGGTCTTGAGTGCATCACAGCAGTCAGTTATTTCTGTATTATTATGAGAGAAGTCTACAAGTAGGTGCCACAGTGATGGAAGACAAGATAATATGAATTTTTGTAGCACAGTATGAATCCTAGGTGTGATTTTCCAGTGGATAGAGGTGGTTGGATTTGGAGGGTTGGAAGGACACAGCTCCAAGAAGTGAGGTATCTTAGTTACTTTCCTGTTGCTGAAACACAATACTTGACATCCTCAACTTAAAGCAGGACAGATTTATTGTGGCTTCAGCCAGCACTGGCTGTCTCCAAGATAAAAAACAGCATGGCAGGGGGCATAACAGGCATTTTGGACGTGTGAGAGGAAGAAAAAAAGTACCTGGACCGAAGTCCAGAAAACCCAGCATCTGCATATTGAAGGACTTTTTCACCTGGGTATGTGATGTGCCTTCTGTGATTCAGGTAAGAAAAGGGGACTTAAAACGAAATTTGGACCAGGACTATTTTGATGTATTAGAAGTAATACCATTATTTGTGTAGAATAATACCATTGATTCATTCATTGAAATAATTTAATATAATAAATTCTATACCATTGATTCATTCATTGAAATAATTTAATATAATAAATTCTATATAATATACATAATATATAATATGTATAATACAGTTAGCATTTAGTATACATTATCAGTATACTATCAGTTAGGATTATGATTGAAAACTATAAATACCTTCAAGTGCTCTCATGTGTCATGGTCTTGTGACATATGTCTTGGTTTGCAGAGAAAGTCTGGGTGAGTCTTAGAAGTGAATTCCATGGAACTTTGAAAGTGATTGCAAAGGGACGAAGTGAGAGGTGTTAATTTAGTCTGCTGCTCTTCTTTTGATATTTGAACAAGTTTGATGCTGCAGGGACCTGCATTAAACAGGGAAGGCAAGTGTTCATTAAAAGGAAGCATGGATTAGAGGTTGAAAGAGTCCCCTAAATATCAGTGTTCTAGCTAAGTTGTAAATTACATCTCCACATCTTGTTTTGGGCTCATTATGAAAAACTTTTAAGATTTTGGGGAAATTTATGAGTTTTGACTTAATAAAATGCATGTAGAGCAGCATTTTGCATCTAATTTAATAGGATTCAAGACCAAGAATCTTATGCATGAACCATAGTTTAAGAATGCCTTGTCTGTGTCTTGTCTTTAGTGGCAAGAGATGTTAGACTTCCCTGCTGTTTTCTGTCTTTGGACAAGGACCGGTTGGTCACTCTCAGCCCTTCCTTTTTTGGTCAGAATTCGTGTCTTGGAAACAGGCCTTTTCTGCTTAGAGGAGGCAGGGCAAGAGACCTCATTTATATGGAAGTAATGACAGTGATTGTCTCCTAGAAGGCTCTGCCTTGAAGATGCGTGTGTACAGAAGTAGAACAGTCAGCCAGAGTGGTGGTGCTCACTTGTACAAAGTCAGCCCGAGCCCAGCCTGGACTGAATAGCAAGACGCTAACTCAAAAAGACAAAAAAAAAAAAAAATGGTTTTGAACCTGCAGAGTGGACTTTGTTAATAATGCCTGAGACACATGATGATATACAAGCCTTAATGAAAGTTAGTCTGTATAGGCACAGAGCACTGGATTTAAAAGGAAAAGACACTTAGGTTTTGTACCTATAATGAGCATACATCTGAAACAAAATTCTGAATTGTGAAAAGTTTTACCCGCAGGTGTGTCAACTGGCTTCATTCATACTTCTGTGTGTGTTTATTTGTGATTTGACAATTTTCTCCTTGTCTTTTAGTGGTGGATTTATTCCATTTCTATTTATTAGGCACAATCACACCCAACTAATTGGGTTCCTGACTAAACTGTGATGTTATGTTAAAAAAATCTATCAGCAGAGCTTACTAAATAAACCACAAGGCTGGCCATTATTAACATGATTGTTAGGTCTGAGAACCATGAAAGATTAAATGACAGCTAATGTGACCTGTATCCTGAACCCTCAGTCTTCGGATAATAATTCTATTTCCTTCTGGTGGGGTGGGGTGAGACAGGGTCTTGTTATATATTTTAGGCTGGCCTTGAACTTACTGTGTAGTCCAGGCTGACCTTGAACTCAAGGCAGTCTTTCTGCCTCAGCCACCTAAGTGCTGGGATTACAGGAGTGCACCACCACAACCGGCTCCATGGCCTGTTTTTGTAAATAAAGTTTTATTATAATGTTACCATGCCATTTGTTTACATGGTTTCTGTGACAGGTTTCTTGTGATAGCAGGAGAGTTGAGTAGTTGTGACAGAATATATGGGCTGCAAAACCTAAAATAGTTACTAACTGGCCTTTGACAGAAAAAATTTGCCCACCTTTTTTTTTTTTTTGGTATGTTTGTTTCTTGTGAATCTGGAAGGAATTCCTAAATAAGAATTCATCAATGTAAAATTTAGAATAAGATAACCTTTAAGGTGGACAAGAGGGAAAACAATTTATATCAGTTCTTATCTGGTATCCTTATTTGGGGTTTTAAAAACAAGTCCACCCTCAAAAATCTAAAGGCATCTGTACATCCTGACACTTTTGGACACTGTCAGTCTCCCCAGGTCATCAGACTTTCCTACTTCCATATGTCAAACATTTTCCTTCTTTATAACCATTGGAATGAAATAATGCCCTACACATGAATATGTGTTCTGTTTTAGGAAGAAATAAACTTCAAAATTGTGACTGTGGACTTCACTCATGAGGATCAGGAGACTTGGACCCCAGACAGAGGTTTGACCCTGGAGAACCACAGGGACCTGGTCTCTTGGGGTAAATGTACCATCCCACATAATAAAGGTGTAGCTATTGAAATGTTTTTACATTGCTATTAAGAACTGTAGAGTTTGGCAGCTGGAATAATTTCGACCACATATACCTTGTGAAGATTAATTTTGAATTAATGTTAGGTAGAATAGGTAAAATTTCTTTGTCTTGAGCTTATTCAGTATTCATGGCATCTAGAGGTCAAAAACTAGACCAAATTCTGCAGTAATTTCTTTTGTCCCTAGCCCAACCACCAAAAGTCCATTATCTTTCTTCATCAACTTTTCAAATTCGATCCAATCTCATAGTTGGAGAAAGGCTGAAGGGTATAAAGAGAACTTCCCAGTGCTTATTTCCAGGTGGGATTTAGACACACAGGGGTCATTATAGGTATAAAAGATTTGTTTGAATATCTCTATAGGAAAATGCCACATTTTCATCACCACTTTTCCAGTAGTACACTTTATAGAATTTTCTAATAGCCATTCAAACTTGTTCTTGTGGGAAAACCTTCATTCCCTGTCTGTTGAAATCATAGGAATTCATGGGGCCATATTAGCCTATTAGTTATTTAGGGAACTGTGATAATTACCCCCCCCCCCGCTTTTCTTTCTTGGGTTTATAAATGTAGTTTGTTCACATCTTGCTTATAGAAACTATTGTAGCAAGTTTCATGTCACTCTAAATTCTTGGAAGTCTACCCACTGATCTATTTTACTGAAAATGTGTCTAGCATCAATAAGGGTGGAAGGGTCCTTCTGTTTCTTTGCTAAGTATTGCAAGATTATATTAAGGTTCTGTAAATGCTGTATTCATGAACTTATTTCAGAATATGAAGCTACTTGGCATTCAAAATCTTGCTTATTCAAACAAAAATAAGAAGAAAAAAAGTTCCAGTTGAATGCCCTGTTATACTGTTGGGCTGTGGTAGTTCTGCACTTACTGCTTATACCCTTTTACTTTCTCAACCCAGTTATATAGAGCCATAGCTGAAAGTGATTTCATATATTTTGCATTCTTTCTTGTGAACTTTATTCCAGTATTCTAGCTCTAACATGTTTTATATATAGTGTCTTATTTTGCTTTTTTCCAGACCTGGCAACAGAATTTGGAAGAAGAGAATCAACCCAAAAGGAGAGCAGTTTTGATGAAGAACTCTCTCATGCAGTGAAGATAGAAAAGTTAACAAGAGATGATCCTTGGCTGTCTTCATGTGAAGGAGTTCAGGACTGTGAAGACCAGTTGGAGAAACAGCAGGAAAAGCAAGAGAGACTTTCACAAGAAACAGTGTTCACTCAAAGGAAAGCAGTTATTCACGAGAGAGTCTACAAAAGTGATGACCTGGAGAAGAGTGCTGTTCATTCCAGTCTTCTTTCACTTCCCATGATACCCATTAAAAAACATTTTCATAAACATATGTCACATGTTAAAAAGTTGCATCCTAATTCTCTTGAAAACAGTCTTCAGAGGTTTAGTGATGGTGACAAAGTATGTGAAAATAATGAATGTGGAAAACTCCCTCAGGGCATACATCTGTTTCAGTTTACAAGAACTAAAAAAAGAAATAAATCTTATGAATTTAGTGATAGTATTAAGCCTTTGAGCCATGCTGTACCCATAAATACAAATGAGAAAATTTATTCAGACAGTAAAACTTTTGATTTTAAGGAATGTGGGCAAGTTTTAAACCATGACATATCCCTTAATGAACAACAGAGAATTCCTCTTGAAGAGAGTCAATATAAATGTAGTAAAATATCTCAGAATTCATCCATTGTTCAAAACATAAGAAATCAATCTGAGGAGAAGCCCTTTGAATGTAATCAGTGTGGGAAGTCCTTTAGCTGGAGCTCACATCTTGTTGCACATCAGAGAACACATACAGGGGAAAAACCTTATGAATGTAATGAATGTGGGAAATCCTTCAGTCGAAGCTCACACCTTGTTTCCCATCAGAGAACTCATACCGGAGAGAAACCATACAGATGTAATCAGTGTGGGAAATCTTTTAGCCAGAGCTATGTCCTTGTTGTACACCAGAGAACTCACACTGGAGAGAAGCCTTATGAATGCAGCCAGTGTGGGAAGTCATTCAGGCAAAGTTATAAGCTTATCGCACATCAAAGAACTCATACTGGCGAGAAACCCTATGAGTGCAATCAATGTGGGAAGTCATTTATCCAGAGTTACAAACTTATTGCACATCAAAGAATTCATACTGGAGAAAAACCTTATGAATGCAATCAATGTGAGAAATCCTTTAGTCAAAGTTATAAACTTGTTGCTCATCAGAGAACACACACGGGAGAAAAGCCCTTTGAGTGTAATCAATGTGGAAAATCTTTCAGCTGGAGCTCTCAGCTGGTAGCACATCAAAGAACTCACACTGGAGAGAAACCTTATGAGTGTAATGAGTGTGGGAAATCTTTCAACCGCAGTTCTCACCTTGTTATGCATCAGAGAACTCATACTGGAGAAAAACCCTATGAATGTAACCAGTGTGGGAAATCCTTCAGCCAGAGTTATGTTCTTGTTGTACATCAGAGAACTCATACTGGAGAAAAGCCCTATGAATGCAGTCAATGTGGGAAATCCTTTAGGCAGAGTTCATGCCTTACTCAACACCAGAGAACGCACACTGGAGAGAAACCATATGAATGTAATCAGTGTGGAAAGACATTCAGCTTGAGTGCTCGACTGATAGTACATCAAAGAACTCACACTGGAGAGAAGCCCTTTACATGTAATCGATGTGGGAAAGCTTTCATTAATAGCTCTAAGCTTCTCAGGCATCAGGTAACTCATAATGAAGAGAAACCACATGAAATAGCTAGTTTATAAATCTTCAAACAATTGATTGCTTTTACTTTTAATCTTTTTAGACATTTATTTTAATGGAGTGTGTAGTGTGAAGTTTAGGTAATGTATGTTGACAAACTTGGTAACCTATTTGTTATTCTGTATCTAGAAATTTGTAAGAAAGGGGAAAAATCTATAAACTGCACATATTTAACTTAGTAGTTATACATGTGAAATCCAACTTGGCATTACAAACATTCCTGAGAAAGTAGTAAATATAGGCAGTTTCGTTGCAGAAATCACTCAGTCCTGAGTTGGAGAGAAAACCAGTGAGGTGTGGATTTTTTCCCAAAAAGCACACAAAAGGCTGACACTGGTGGGTTTGTTGTGGAGAACATTGAAAGATTTTTGTGGTGTTTAGTATTTAGACTAGAAAATAATGTTACCTTGTGTCATTCTACCACATGATTTCTCCATTAGGTAGTTTACATTCTGCTTTTTAAAATAGCACTTTCTGTTATAAATTGATAATTTTGTGAGAGAAAAAAAGGAAAATGGTTATAAGATGAAAAATGTAGGGGAAATTATAGAAGTATTTTGTAGAACTACTATATTTGTGCATGGATGAAATTTGAAAGAGATTATGGATGTGTCTATTTGATATTTTTATTTATGTGAAGTGTTTTTTTAGAAATGTATGCTGTATTGCTATAATAAATGATATAATGAGTAAAACTTAGTTAATCCAAAAAGAAACTGTTTTTCCATCTTGTTTAAACCATATAGCAAAGGTCACCCAGGTTTCTGTTTTGTTTGTATGTTTGTTTTTTGAGACAGGGTCTCTCTATGCAGTTCAGGCTGGCTTTGAGCTCACTTTGTAGCCTAGGCTGGTCTCGAACTCGCAACAGTCCTGCCTCAGCCTCCTGAGTGCTTGGATTACAGGCATAAGCCACCACAGCCAGCTTTTTTTTTTTTGACACAATGTCACATGGTGTTGCTGAAGCATAGTCTTGAACTCACTATGTATCCCAAACTGGCCTTGAACTTGTAGTGACCCTCTTGCCTCATCCTTCTGAGTGCTAGGATTATAGGTGTGCACACAATACCCAGCTTCACCAGGGATTTCCATTTTGCTTAGCATAAGCTGATCATGCCTTAGGATTTAGATTCTTAAGAATGTTACCTACAGAAAATAAGATAGTTCCTTGGAAATGAGTAACTAAAATTTAGACTACAGAGGGTTCTGAGGAGGGAATGACATTGTATGGGCTGTATAGAGGATATGAGTGCTTACTTTAATATATGTAGGTATAAAGAAGCACTATTTTTAAAAAAAGTTTTCTCCCCTCACCTGCTGTTGTCTTTATTTTCTGTGATGTGTTCCCTAATATGAGAGACTTGTTGGGGATGTGCTATTCTGGCTAAGTATTTTTCACCTCAAGTTTGCAAGATGGTGTTTAGTGTGGCAAGCTTTTTAGCTACTCTTTGATTTTTAAGATTTGGTTCACATATCTTTGTAGTGTTTTTTGCTGAGTCCTGAGTTCTCATCCTGTGAATTATGATCCTAGAAAAATAATAAAAAAATATGATGAGAGTTAAACTGAGAGACCAGAGAATAGAAGTGTAGCCCCTGGAGAAAAGAAGGAAAACTCAAAATGGCTTCTGATAGAACTTTTGGTAAAATTCCATTCCCTCAAGATTACCCAGAAGAACTCTGTCTTTGAGAATAAAGCTCCCATATTTTAGCACACTTGGCAGTGACAGGCCTGGCAGAACAATTGTTGATGTCTGGAAAACTGATTCCCACCCCTACATGATCTTCCAGCCCGTCAGTGCACAGAGAAGTGGCAAGGGTTCCCCATACACCAGCTTTTGGAGGCAGCTTAAAATTTTGGAAAATACCAATTTAACAGTGGGATGTACATAGACTTCCCCAATGTGATAGGTAAGATTAATATTGATGTTTAGTATCAGTGATGATTTTCACTGGGCACTTTGACTCTTTCTTCTGAAGGCAAGAAATGAAGATTATACAAATGACTATAAAGTCAAGTGGACTAAAAAAATAGGGCTCTAAATTTTTTAATATTTGGAAATGATTTTTATTCCTATGGAATTTCTTCAATAAATGTTGAAGATACTTCATTGAAAATGTGAAGTTTGCAAAATTGCAAAAACATATTTGGAAGTGTCTGGTGTGTGTGTGTGTGTGTGTGTGTGTTTCTAGCTACCTTGCTAGGTTGGTTATCAACTGTGTGTACCACAAATGTACCTACTCCTGGGTAGTGATTTATGAGTGTCCAAATGTTTTGAAATAAATTGATTTACTAATAAAATTGTTAATTCCTTTTCTTTCTTTCTTTTTTCCTTTGGTACCAGGAATCGAACTCAGGGCCTCATGCTTGCCAGGCATGTGCTGTGCTGACCTATATTCCCCAAAATGTTAATTTCTATCATGTTCTCAGTATTTTCCCTTTGCAAAAAAATTATAATTACTAAATATTCAACAAAAATAAGTAATTAACATGCCAAAAATATGTAATTAAACTTCTTAAAGTTTAGTTTTAAAATACGAACCAATAACTTCATTTTAATGACATTTATGAATAGAGGTGTATATAAGTATAAATGTACCAGACATATATACATGCACACAGGTTGAGCATCCCTAACCCAAAATCTAAAATCCCTAAAATCTAAAATGCTCTAAAATCAAAAACTTTTTGAATGCTGACATGATGCCACAAGTAGAAAATTCCATACCTTATGTTTTAAGGCAGGTTACAGTCAAAATATAGGCATGCTTAAACTATTGTATAAACTCAACCTGCAAACTACATGTGTAAGACGTATATGAAACATAAATGAGTTTTGTATTTAAACTTGTGTTACATCACTAAAATACTTAAGAGATATCCAAATTTCCAAAACCTGTAATATTCTCAAATTCAAAATACTTCTGGTCCAATGTGTTTTATTTATTTGTTTATTTATTGGTACTGGGTATTGAACTGACAACCTCGTGTTTGCCCGGCAGCTGCTTACACCCCTGAGCTAAACCCTTGGCCCTCCCACTTGTTTTAGAAAATGGTTATCCCGCCTCAAAAGAAAAGAAAAGAAAAAAAGAAAAGAAAAGGGTTACCCAAACTATGTGTCTTCATTTTACAGGCCGGATTTCTTTCACTGCACTCCAGTAAATTTAGATATAAAACTAAAAAAAAATGTTTTTAATACCTTGACTTAAAAAATAGTCTAGAACCTGTTTGCCTAAGGCTAAATCAGTACTAAATTTTGAAACTAGCTATGGGTCTGGAATATAGCTCAGCATCACAGTACCTGCCTGGCAAGCATGAGGTTTTGAGTTTGATTCCCATACTTCCCACCAAATACATAAAAATAAAACTTGCTAGCGACCAGGTGGGTGATTCTTACCATAAGTACTTCCTCTTGTCACATATTTTGCTTTTCCACATTTTTCTCCACATAACTTGCTCTGAGAAGATGAAGATCATGCTATTGCTACAAGGCGTTTTGTGACAATCCTAAACTTTCTTTGGAAATAAATTTCTGAATTTTCTGTACTTTTCAAAAATTTTATGGACATGCCATTAACCTGACTTGGCAATTTATTTTAAATAAATAATAATGTAGATGTGATCATAAGTGGAATGGGTTAAAAAGTTATAGTATTGAAGTTAAGTTTTAAAAGAACCAAACCTATGGAAAGACTAGGGAACATTTTTTTTTCTGGTAAAACCCAGAGTTCGTATCTGTATTCTCTGATACTCTTCTACACTAGTTGTATGGGGTTTCCTTTATTGACGGAAATGAATACTCCGCTTTACTTATTACTTGTATATTTTGCTAGGGGAGAAGGCGTGGAGGTCTCTCTTTATAATCTCATTCTTTAATCAGATGTTGATAGTTTTTCTTATCTAGACCTGCAAATGAAGACAGCCAGGTCTCAGATGTGTCCCCAAGAATTTAGGCACCCAGTCACATGTGGTGCGGCTTCTGCCTTTGTATGAGTGTCTAGTATCCAATTATGATCTTATGTGCACTTGAGATAGCATAACTGTGTTTGGGATATTGTTTTCTGTTAATTCTGGATAAATTATTTTTTAACCTAAATGAAAACAAAAGTTTCTTGTGTTAAGTGAAACAATATTCATTCATGATTTTTGTGATTATTTATGAAACATTCTAATGGATCATACTGAATTTTTAAATTTTTTAAATATTTTTTTTCTTTTTTAAAATTTTATTTTAAGGATAAAACAGAATAAAACCAAGCAAAATAAACCAGTGTAAGAGACACAGGACTTCAAAACAGTACAAAATCAACAATAGTTACTATAATGCCTTTTGATGTCTTCAAAATAGCTGCAGATAACTTTGGACATAGTAAAAATCAAACAGAACAGAATAGAATAGAAACAATAAGAACAAAACAATGAATGCAATTTCAAAACAAGCCAAAAGCAAATCCAAAATTGTTACCATAATATATCTTACTATGTTTGAAACAGCTGCTCCTGCCATCAGATTTAACATAAACAAAACAAAACAAAACAGAATAAAACCCAACCCAACAAAACAATGGAAATTATATATAACCTCAAAACAAGACTATAGGGGAGAAAAGTCAGCATCTCCCACAAACTGGCCAAGCTGGGACTTGGGGAACAAACCAAGAAATCAACTAGCCAGCCTTCCTGGTAAGCTGTGCAAGCCACGCATGTTCTAGGGAGAGAAAAGTCAGATAACGCCTCCCATGAGTGGGCTGAAAATCAAACACCATCCGTACCACCCCCTTCCACAAGCAACCAGATGGTTCGGAGGTCAGCCTGAGTTGATAGCAACTAGGGTACATAAAGCAACTAAGTGCTTGTATTGTTTGATTGATTATGCAGGCCTGGGGCCAGTGGTCTGAGCATCTCTTGGGAGGATGACAGTATGCAATATAGGAAATATGGGGGATTTCCTTCTGTCTTCTCTTTGAAGTCAAATATTGTTTTCAGTTTTTCTTTGTTCGGATTGTTTGGCTTTATTCAACTTTCTGTTTTGACTGGTGTTATTGTGTTTTGGTTTTGGTTTGATTTTGCCATACCTGATGGAATGGACAACTGTTGTGAGGATAACAAGATATACTATGGTACCTATTATTATTTTCCTGGGATCCTGCTTTGAAGTTCTGTACCAGTTCTGCTACACTGTTTTGATTGGCTTTGTTCTGTCTTGTTTTGTTGGATTTTACTATCTTTTAAAAAAAAGACCATAGGGGATTAAAAACAGCTACTACCCTCAAAAGGAGATTCTCCCCTAGGTGCCACACTGCATGCAGCTTCCTCTGAACCTATGATCCGACCTCTGGCCCTAGACTTGCTTAAATTTTAAAAATGTTTTAACGGTGGAAGCTGGGGTTACAGCTACAGTTAAACTGCAAACAGTAGTATCAGTTCATGCCCAGACAGGCCAACCAGCCCCCTGCTGCAGCTTATCCTGTGAGTTCATTAGTTATGCGACAATATGGGATCAGGGGTCTTTAGTCAGTAGCCTGAGACAGAAAAATAAATCTTAGCTTGTAGTACCTTGTAGTCAACAGATAAAACCTTCAGAGACAGCTGGGTGGTGTCTGGCGACAGGGCCTATTGGCAATAAGTAGAATTCTTACCAACCCAGCAAGAACTCTGATCATCCAAAAACCATTAGTTATGGATAAAAGAAACAAGAAGGTTTGGGCAGTATTTGACCCATAGTTATATACAGTATCGAGAGTTTTGAGCCAGGCGTGGTGACTCACGCCTGTAATCCCAGCACACGGGAGGCTGAGGCAGGAGAATTGTTGCAAATTCAATACCAGCCTGGGCTACAAAGTAAGCTCAAGGCCAGCCTGAACTGCATAGTGAGACTCTGTCTCAAAAAGACAAAAACAAAACAAAACAAAACAACAGTGTCTTCTTAAATTTCCCAGGATAGGACTGAAATTGTGATCCTCCTGCCTCAGTGTTCTAGAGTGCTGGTAAACCAATATGCCCAACTGTCTTTAACTCCTTCCCTCCTTCTTTCTTTCTTTTTTTTTATTTTTTGTCTTTTTGAGACAGAGTCTCACTATGCAATTCAGGCTGGCCTTGAGCTCACTTTGTAGCCCAGGCTAGTCTTGAAATCACAATGGATCCTTCTGCCTCAGCCTCCCGAGTGCTGACATTATAGGCGCACGCCACAATGCCCCACTAACAAGACCCTTTCTTGAAATTTAAAAAAGAAAAAACTACAAAATGTGCTTGGATATAGCTGAGAGTGAAGGGCTTCTAGCAGTCTTCACAAAAGATGTTTTTATTGGTCCGTCCAAATTGTCCTGTAGGCAAATGATAATCAGCATATATTGTTATAAAACGTGGTAAAATAGACTTATCTATAGTCTGTGTAGAAAATGGAACCTTCTTTAGGCTGGTTATCTGTAAGCTATGGTGTCATCACTGAAAGGAGCATCTAAAATTCTATCATGGGGCCCACTACCACGCAGCTTGGTCTTTGCTCATCACCTACCTCTCTCGTGTATAGATGTGAAGACACATTAAATAAATGGCTCCCTCTGGGAGCATTTGCCCATGTTTATCATGGAAGAGAAGAGTTGAAATATATAAACAGAGTCTTTATTTGCTTTTGTTAAAGCTTAGGGAAAAACAATGAATGTGGTGTTTTCTATCACATGGTGAAGCAGAAATCCTGACCTCACTGCAGCTATTTTATTGAATAAAGCTGCAGCCACTTCTGTTCTCTGCCACTGAACTCAGCTGAATCACAGGATTTGTCAACAAATTGAAACAGGTAAATGTGCTAACAACTTTGCTACATACAACTCTGCTTGCCACAAGATACCCATTGTACCATAACCCTCAGAAAAAGTTTATCTCGTTCTTGTAACTTCTGTTTGCCACCTTATAAATAAGACAAGCTCCCTGTAATCAATACCTCAGACTTTGGAGATTACTTCTCTGCGTTATGCTAGCATCAATAAAATTTCCTGTCTTCTCTTGAGCTCCTGGCTACCGTTGATTCAGTTTTTCCTGCAGCAATAGGAGTGGATATAGGCCAGACAAAGTATAGATAGATTAATTGTCTAGAAGACAAATGTGAAAGGGGAGAGTTATAAACGCCAACTGTAGAGCAACAGTAATATTGCCAAGGGAAACCTAGGAACCCAATACCTACATAGAATTCCTATTGATAATTCTTTTTCCAGAATGTTTTTCTCAATTTCATTGTTTCTAAGTGTTGTTCCCATTCAAGGTTAGAAGATCTCACATCTCTCAAATCAGTGTAGTAGAACCTGATTTAAATGTAGACTTTCTTCCAGTGATAGAAAAGAATACACTATCATCTACCAGGACCAAGTTAGACTATAATTGGTATCCTGTTACACCCCTCCTGAGGTGCAGCATATATGACTACTACAAGATAATCCATTTTGTTAGCATCTCTTTCCATCTATATAGCATTCTTTAATCTATAATTTACCGGTTGACTTTGGGGTTTTGTTTCTGTTTTTGTTTTTTAAAGAAAAGATTTATTTAGTTTACAGTTTATAGAGGTTTCAGTCCCCAATCAGTTGGTTCCAAGGTTGGGTGGCACATGACAGAGGGCAACAGTTAATGGCAGCAGAAGACAGCAAAAGCAGAAAGAGAGAGAGAAAGATTTGCTGGTGGAGTTTGGACTGCTCCACCTAAATCATCATAGCAACCAGAGTGGAACCTCAGGGCTGATGGTTAACTGGTTTCAGGAAGTGTGATGAGTACCACAAATGGGAGCACCATAGGGATTGTTTCGCTGGAAAGCCTTAGTGGGTTGTGAGGCAATCAGCACGTCCTAGGTTATGTACTGAATACCAAACAAACAAGGACTACTAGGAAACATTTTTTTTGTCAAAAAGGAGTACCACAAATGATGAATATCAAACTAATCAAGCATGAAGCTGTGACTTTACCTGACTGCCATAGCTTGGACAGCGAGTGTCTCCTAAAGCCCATGCGTTGGAAGCTTAGTCACCAGCCTGTAGAGCTGGATGACACAGGACCTCATGGATGGAAGTTATGTTGCTGGGAGTGTTCCCTTGAAAGAGATATCTCGTGGAGATCCACGCCACGTTGGAACTTAGGGTGCTGGGAAACCAAGCAACCAGCTCTCCTCCCTGGTAATTGGCTGTGAGCCTACTGGCTCACAGGCTGAAATTCAAACATTCATATCCCCCCACACACTAGCAAGCGGGAGCCAGAGATCTGAGCATCTCTTGCGAGGTTGACTATATGCAATACAGCCAACAGGGAGGATTTCCTTCTACCATCACTTTGAAGGCAAATATTTTTATCACTGTTTTTCTTTGTTCTGATTAATGGTATTGCTCTATTCAATATTCTGTGTTGATAAGTCCTATAATGTTCTGTACTTCCATTGATTTTGCTATACCAGGTTGAAAAAACAACTATGGTAAAGAAAACAAGATACACTGTGGTACTTACTACTGTTATCCTGGTAACCTGCTGTGAAGTTCTGTACCAATTTCACTACACTGTCTCAATTGGCTTTGTTCTGCCTTGTTCTGTTGCATTTTACTATCTTTAAAATAAAAAAAAGAGATATCACAACCCTGGCCCCTGACTCTCTCGTTCCTTCCCGGTTGTCTTGAGATGATCAGTCCTTCTCTGCCTTGAGTTCCCACCATGATGTGCCAATGTAGGCCCACAGCAATGGGGCTCAGCGACCATGGACTGAAATCTCTGAAACTATGCATGTCCCAGGTATTTTGTCACAGTGATGGAAGGTGGAGTAACTGTCCTAGTCACTTTCTCATCACTGAGACACAATAGACACTGACCAAAATTTAAAGGAGAAGTTTATTTTGATTCACAGTATGTAGAGGTTCCAGTCTGCAGCTTTCGAGTTGCAAGACAGTGTAGGAGACTGGACCACGTGATCAGCTGCAGAGACCAAGGCCTTGTTGACCTCTCCTGGAGATGAGAAGGGAGAGGGGGTGGAAGGCTGCCCCTTCCTTGTTTGTGTGCGGGAATGCTTATGCTCGCAGTACTATGTTAGAACAACTTCAGCTGAGGGCTAAACTTAGAAAATTACATATCCAGGCGCCGGGTTCTTATGTTGCTTGTTAATAATTTACAGTTTCTTGAACCTTGAATTGCACGATTGCTACATTGTCTTGTTTTACTTATAAAAGCAGGACTTTCTAAGCTCCCAGAGCTCTTGTCCTCTTGAGACAGGACCTTTCTAGTCCTCTCTTGCTTGGAAATTTGCTTTTTCCTCTTTCATTCTTCATCATACCCTCTACGTCAGTTTGCTGGCTGGCTCCTACAGGGCAGGAAGGCAGGGAAGAAGACTCCATCGGAGAGAAGAGCTGCTCTTCACACTTCCTGAAGACAAGAAGCAAAGAATATAAAGGAGGAGCTGGGCAGGGAGATAAACCTGCTAGGCCATGCCTCATCTCTCTCCTGTGTGTCCTGGGCTCTGTCCTTCTGTCTCCACGGTTCCCCCACCAGCATCTGGGCTTCAGAGCTGCAACTCAGGCCTCCACTTTCATGGCTGTCCCCACTTTTCTCCTCCAACCTGGATTCCTTTTATGGGGAAATTCAAACTCAGTGCCCTCATTGTGTATTGGCATTAAAATGAGTCCAGGAGCAGAGGATGATGTTTTTTGAGGTGAACGAATGAAAACCAACCATTGAAAATGTGCTCAGCTGGGCATCTGAGGGACTTGGGTCGGGGGTGAAGCCGGGGAGAAGGTCTAGGGGACAAAGCGTGTTATAATCCATATTCGGCATACAAGCACATCATTTTCTACAAATGTATCTCTAAGCATTGTGTGTGCCTAATAAATAGTTAAGAAGAACCTATATGGTGTGCGCCTGTGTGTATGTTTGTACATCAACACGTTTCTATGTAGTGTTATAGGGAACCTTATGTTTCTGCTTTTTAAGGAAAAGTCTTATAAAGCACACATACAATCATTTTAAGTATTTTAAGTGTGCAGTTAAGTACGTTCACATTTGTTCAACATTCAGCATATTTCCCTTTTCTTGTCTGTGTTTTTCATTCATTTTTTATTAGCCTGTGTTTGCAGTACATAGTGATTACATTTATCATGGGGCGCTGGTACAGCTCTGGTACCTTTTACTCCTTTTTTGTCTACTACTCCTCCCTCCATCCACACTCTTTCCAAATGTTGATTCCTTTTCCATTTGCAAAACCTCTATTCTCATTTTTTTGTATTTATGTTTCTGTAGTGCATTTCTATGATACAATTTTTTTAAGTTAAATCATTTTCTACATCAAATATTCTTCAGTCTATGAGATAAAGGACCAAGTTTTCCTTAACCACTGCAGAGAACAACTAGGGGGTATCCATCATGTAATTTTTACTTAGTAAACAAAAATTTTATTCAATTGAAGTTTAGAAACATTTGGTCCAAAGAGTTTCTTTTGAAAATCTGGGTAATATTTTTAAAGAAAGGTTACCTTAATATAGTTATACATTAACAGGCAGTTGTTAAATAATAGATTCCTGATATGCTCTACCCAATTTCTCCCAATAATAATATCTTAAATAACCACAATACAACCAGAGTACATTGATGTAATCCATAGACCATGTTCAGTTTTTCTATTTCACTTGAACTCATTGGTGTTTATATGAGTGTAGTTTTTTCCCATTTTATAACTCATGTCAGTTTCATGTATCTATCATTAGTCCAGATACAGAATCATCACAACCATCCTTCTTATCCCCCTTTTATAAAGATACTCCCTCTTCCATTTAGCCCCCTGCAAAATACTAATCTGTTCTCTATCTCTATTTTTGTCACTTTAAGAACATTATGTAGAGCCATGCTGGGCCTGTGAGGAGAAACAAGAAGTTAATTCACCCTTCCCATGAGCCAACCAGCATGCAAGCTGTGAGACAAGGACCCCCCACCAACTCATAAGCAACTGGCTGATTCGGAGGAATGCAAGCTGAGTTGATAGCAACTGAGGTACAGAAACAACTTAATGCTTGTATTGTTTGATTGACTTTGCAAGCCTAAGGCCAGTAGTCTGGGCATCTATTTAGAGGATAACAATATACAATATAGCAACTATGGAGGATTTACTTCTGTCTTGTTTTTGAAATCCAGTATTGTTCTCACTATTTTGTTTTGTTCTGTTTCATTGTTTTGTTTTACTTAATGTTCTATTTTGATTGTTTTTTATTGTCCTGTTTTGTTTGATTTTATTATGTTTAATGGTATGGGCAGCAATTTTAAACAAGAGGTGTTATGGTAGACATTGCTGATTACCTATTAACCTGTTTTGAAGTCCTCTAGCACTTTCAATGTTTTGTTTTGATTGGCTTTATTCTGGTTTTGGGGGTTTTGTTTTTGTTTTTGGTACTGGAGATTGAACTCATGACCTTGCGATTGCAAGGCAGGTGCTTATGCTGCTGAGCTAAATCCCCAGCCCATCTGTTTTATTTTGTTTGGTTTTATTCTCTTTAAAATAAAAAAGAACATTATATAAATGGACTCATTCACTGTGTAATTTTTTTGGATTGGCTCAGCTTCCAAGTAGCTAGGAGTGTAGGTACACACCACTGTGCCCAGCAAAAATGCTTATACTTGTTTTATTGAACTGCTTTTGCAGTTATTAAAAAATTAGTTTGGGGTATTTATGTAGATCTATTTCTGGATTCTTTATTCTTTTCCCTTGACCTATATACCTACTCCTAGCCCAATATTGCTATCTTGATTAATTCAACTGTATTACAAGCTTTAATATTGGGTAGAATCAATATTTCTACTTTATTCTTTTCAAGATTGTTTTAGTTATTCTAAGGACTACACGTTTCCTTATATATTTTAGATAAGATGATGTGTATCTACAAAATCCTTGGTTTTGATAGAAATTGTATTAAATCTAGAGATCAATTTGGGGAGACTGATAGCTTTTTTTTCCTTTTTTTTTTGAGACTGATAGCTTTATTGTCTTAAGTTTTCCATGGTTGTGTCTTCATTTATTTTTAACTTCTTTGATTTACTTTAATTTCAGGAGTTTTAATATTCATGATGTAGATTCTGTACACATTTTGTAAAGTTTATAACTAAAGTTGTAAGTATTTCAGCCTAATAGAATTCACTTAGTAGGCTTAGGAAGGGTGTGTTTGTGGAAATCTTTGACAACCATGTCTCATGCAGATAGAGTTTTAGTTCCTCCTTTCTAATTGGTATATCTCTTTTCTTAATTTAGCCAAGACTCAGACATGTCGAATAAGAGTGCTGAGTGGGTATCCTTGTGTTACTCCAGTCATAGTGGGGAAAGTATTCAGTCTTTCACAATTAAAAGCACATTAACTATAGTCTCTTTTTATATGATCTTTATCAAGTTGAGATTCCACTGTATTAGTTTTCTGAAATTTTGTTTTGAAATCATGAATGAGGCTTCGGTTTTGACCAAAGCTTTCTCTGCACTGGTTGATAAAATTATATGCATTTTCTTGCTGACATGGTGAATTACATTAGTTGGATTTTGAATGTTGAGCCATCCTTCCAAACCTGAATATATTCCACTTAGTCATTGTGTCTAATTATTCTTATACACTGTTACATTTGACTTGCTAATATTTTGTTAAAGTTACTTCAGCCTAAGTTCACAAGAGCTACTGGTCTGTAACTTTCTTTTTCTATTGTCTTTAGTCTCGGTCTCAAAAAATGAGCTATGAAACATTATTTTGAGCCAGGCGGGGTGGCTCACCCCTGTAATCCCAGCACTCAGGAGGCTGAGGCAGGAGGATCATTGTGAGTTCGAGACCAGCCTGGGCTACAAAGTGAGCTCAAGGCCAGCCTGAACTGCATAGTGAGACCCTGTCTCAAAAAGACAAACAAAACAAAACATTATTTTTGTTTTTACATAATATTGTATGAAATTGGCATCAAATTTGGTTAAACGTTAAAAACTCATGAGTCATTTAGACTAGGTATTTCTTTATTTTGTGGAAGGGGGATCAGTTTTAAAAACCTACCAAATTCAACTTATATGATGATTACAGAACTACTCTAATTGTCTCTCTCATCTTGTTTGAGTTTGTTAGTTTACAAGTTTTGAGAGATTGGTTCATGCTATCTAGGTTGCTGAATTTACAAGTGTGAAGCTTTGCATAGTATATCCCCTTATTGGCCTTTAAATGGCTGCAGATTATGTAACAATGTTCCCTGCTTCATTCCTGATTTTGGTGATTTGTGTCCTCTTATTTTATTGAATTTTTCAAGGACCCAGGTTTTAGTTTTGTTTTCTTGTTTCATTTCTTTCTGTTCTTATTTTTATTTCCTGCCTTCTTTTTGCTTTGAATACTGTTTGCTCTTTTCCAGTGTCTTGAGATAGAAACAAAGATTACCAATCGGAGGGTTTTTAAATGACTCATGAGGCAAAGTCCCTGCCTGGAAAGTACAAAGTACTTTGTACCAGGAATGAGTTTGATTCCTGGTACAAAAATAAATAAACAAACAAATGGCATGTGATATGGCCTGTCTTGGTGAATTTTCTACAGATGCTTCAAATGAATGTGTATACCGCTGTGATGTATTGGAGAGTCCAAGTAGATTGTGTCGAGGGTGTTGTTCTTACCATAAGACATGCTAAATTTCTGTCTTTGCTAATATTCTGTCTAGTGGTTGTACTGCTGAGATGGAGTAATGAAATTCCTAACTTTAATTGTGCATTTGTCTGTTTCTTCTTTTAGCTCTGTCAGTGTCATTGAGCAGGTTTCAAAGCTTTATTTTTTGGTAATGTACATTTTATTTAGGGTTCTTTTTATCATTATTAATGTTTGTTTTAATACTAATCTACTTGATTTATGAATTTTAATATTTACATTGGATGTCTTTCGCAAATACACTAAGTAAAACCATAGCTAAAATGTAAATTTCCACCTCTGATATATCAACATCTATTCAACAGTTACACAAGCAAAGAAATAACAATAATGAGGTAACATGTTCAGCATATCAAAGTGTTAAAAATTAAAGAAAATGTTTATTTTTAGTTTTGGTAAATTGTGATGGGGAGTAATATATCTGTCTTAGTATTCTCATTGCTGACACAAAATGCTTGACACCCAAAGTTAAAGGAGGAAAGGTTTATTTAGGCTCAGAATTTGCAGTGGTGTTAGCCCATAACTGGCCAGCTTGAAGGCAGGGTGGCATGGCAGAGAGGCATTGCAGAGGAGAAACAGTTCATGGCAGGCAGAAGGCAGCAAAAGCAGCAAGCAACAATAGAAGATAGCAGCTCTGTTCCTGTCCCTTAAATCTATCCAGGCTATATAGCCTTAGGGCAGGGAGGAATCACACCCACCGTGGGCCTTTTCATTATCCACACTCCCACCCATGCCAAACCAATCAGTGGACTAATTCCGTAATCACACACCCCTAATCTCAGCATCACACACTTAACCCCAGCATTACATACCCTGGATCTATCCACCTCTGAAAAACCTCACCTATGACCACATGAGACTTTGGGGGGACATCTCGACACAAGCTATAGCATTATCTAAACCTAGAGAATCCTAAGCAATCATTTGAAATTATTTTATTATCTAGTGATATTGTAAACTATCCACAATATAGGAAATGTGAGGGTAAAATGGTTACAAAATATTATGGTGCTATACAGGCACCATAGTCACTCACATAAGCCAGGAAATAAATCAAGATATTAATGATGCTTGTTTCTGGATGCTACAGTTACAGGACATTTTAAATTTGCTTTTGGAAATTTAACTTTTACTTTACATCATACATGTGCTACTTTAGAAATAAATTTAAGCATAATTTACACAGAAAACAGCAAGAATATTTTAATCCCTTGGTGATGATAATATACATGTTTGACAGTACTGTCCTCATGTATCCTGCCATGTGGCTACATTAGCAGTGAGGTAATGAGTATAGAGGTGCCCCAACACGAAACACAGGAACAACCTGCCTAAGCATCTTGCTGCACCAAGCACAGGCAACCTCCAGGAGGATGCTTATTTACATACATCTCAGCTGTTGGACTCTAAACAGACCCTGCACTACAGAGGCTTCTGGGAGACGTAGTTTGGGCCCTCTTGATGCACTCAATTCTGCTTCTGGCCAGTGTATTTCCGCTGTGGTTGCTTATTCAATGGCAAGGTCCATTAGAGAAGTGAGTCTCCTTGAAGGTTTTTATTCTGGCCTTGGGAACAAAGGTTGTCACTGTAACAGTGGGGGAAAGGATGGCTTGTGGCAGAGGTGCATTGCTGGTGGTTTTATGAGCTTCAGGTGACAAAAGAAGGGTTTGAGAAGCAGAAGTACACCCTACCTTGGGAAGAGAAGTTGGAGGCCAACAGCTCTGTCTTTACCACTAGCATCTCAGTTGAATATACTCTGACTCGGTGGGGGCAAATTGATGACATCTTAAATTCTTTCAGGGTGGCCAGCCACACACTTTACTAATTTCAGAGTTTTCCGTGAAGTCATTTCTTTAAAGAGCTGCAGAAGTTGAGTCTTCTTGTTCTGTTATTGTATTCTTTTGACGATTATTAAGCCCTTACAAGTTGTAAGAGATGCTTTCCAATATTGATGGCTTTTTTGGGTAGCACTTGAGATAGAATCTGTAGTATCAAATGGAATTCTACTTTTATGTGTCACAGAGCATATGAGTCCTCACTCAGAGTTCAAAATATTGACGTTTTGATTTTGTCTCTGCTACAGTGACTGCAGGCCTGTAGAAAGATTGTTTCAGGCAGCAACAATTGTATGGGCTTTTTGCTTTGAGTCCTGTAGGAAGAGAGGCCCCTTTGCTGGGCCCCTGAAGGAAGTAATAGGGGTAGATTACAGGAACAGTAGATTAAAGGAGCAGGTAGATCACATCCAGGTGCTGCTCAGAGACTTCCCCCAGCTGTGTTGGGAATGTGATTAAATCATATTATCTTGTAGCTATTTTTGTTTTACAGATTTACCTTCTTGGGAATCTTCCTAAAGAAAAAGTATAGAAAAGAGGGAGAAATGATCCTTGGACCACTGGCATTAGAGCTCCAGGTGACTAGAACCTTGATTCCTTGTTTTGTGGCAATGCTGTCTGTCTTCCTAAATGGAAGCTAGAGTTCCAGACTTCATTCTTCATCCCATGATTTTTGAAAATGCTCACTGAGGACCCTTGGCCACGGCTACCTTCCCTCACAAATGGGTTTCTTCTAGGGGTTGAGGCATTTTCCAGCCTCTGTTTAGTGTTTTCTCCCCCTGCCTCCTACTGGTGGTTCATTGTAGCATCAGGCTGCAGCGCTAGATTGGGGGGTGGGGTGGGGGGAGGATGGTGGGAGGATAAGAAAATAAAGAAAAAGAGATGCAAGCTGAGGTCAGGTGGAGCCTTCTCTCTGGATGGGAGGAGAGGACCTGCTTAAGCACTGTAGCGCTTATTTACACATTAGCAATTGGTTTCCGGGTTCAAGATGGCTGATCGATTAGCAGCAAGACACTCGGCCTCTGAGGAGACAGCTCCTGCCAGAGTAAAGCGTCATGGAGAGACCCTGGAAGACACTAAAGGCAAAAAGCTGGTCAAACATGCAGTCCCAAGGCTACAATTGCACAAGCTGAGATTAGCGGCCACAGCACTCTCCAGCCGCCTGAATTCACCTCACTGCCGCGAGTGGCCACAGCAGCCCGAACGCGCGACTCGCGCAGCCGCCCCGCGCCGGAGCCGCCCCGCGCCCGTGGCAACCGCCCCCCCAGCCGGAGGCCCCGCCCGCGGCAACCGCCACCCGCCGGAACTGCCGCCTTCCAGAGCCGCCACCCGCCTGAGCGGCCGAACTGGTAACTGGAGCAGCCAGGACCCCCTGGAGCACACAAAATCACGCCCCTGTGACTGGCCGGTCAAGCTAAAGACGGAGGTAGGGGAGTCCAACTGAGAATGGAGCCAGCGAGGAACTCCACAGTGAGTTCTGGGAATAAGATTCCCCCCCAGGGGGAAAGGGCAACCAACTGGACCACATGTTGGAATCCGGCAGGAGGAGCCTGAACTAGGAACCACGGGGTGACTCCAGTTGGTTGCTCCCTTCCCAGAGCAGATTGCTGGGATCCACTTGGCCTGGGTCACACCCCTGGCTGGGACCCAATAAGCTGTTGCAAACTGATTCCTGCCACATAGCACACACTATCCCAGTGAAGGCCCCCAAAGGTTGGCTGGCCCGGTGGAGGAGCCAACATATGCAGCCCCTGCCTACACCTCAATGACCAAAAGCAAACAGGAGAGGGCAGAAATCCCTCACCAACGTGCTTCAGAAGAACCACAACCAACAAGGAAACGGGCTGAGACCTCTGCTCTACACCTGTATGGGAGAAACAAACGTGACAAGAGAAAGAAAAAGAAGTCCCCAGCCCAAAACCCTGAGAACATCTATTCAGGAGAGGGAAATACAAAAGAGACTGAGGGCAGCAAACATGCAACATCAGACACAGCTTCACTAGACATCAAGAGATATCTTTAGAACCTTGTAGATGAGCTCAAAACTGAAATATTATATCAGGTAAAGCAAGATATAAGTAGATTAATAAAAGAAATCCTAAGCACCTCTCATGAAGACAGATGGAAGAAGGGAAGAACACACAAAAAGGAGAGAAACTTTTGATAAATAATATAAAGAAAATCTAGAATACATGAAGCAGATTCAAAGAGATTACCAGGAAATTAAAAACTCCATTGAAAGCTGGCAAAACTGCCTAAAAGAAACTAAGGATAGACTATCAAAACTTGAAGACAAGTTTGCTGTGTAATCATGAAAGGAAAAATCTCTTAAAAATAACAAGGAAACAGGCAGTAACAATACAAAGACTAGAAGACGACAAGAGAATCTATAAGAATAAGAAACATGAGTGAAGAAGCAGGAATGCAAACAGGTGAATTACAAAGGCTATTCATGGAAATAATTAAGGAAAACTTCCCAAGCATGAGAAAAGAAAATAACATTCGGTTATGTGAGGCATACAGAACCCCAACCACCTATAACCAAAACAGAGCTACACCCAGACGTATAATAATCAAGATAACAGAAATTCAATATAAAAACAGAATATTAAAAGCCATTAGAGAAAAGAAACAGATTACCTATAAAAGAAAGCCCAGCAAGATCATGGCAGACTTCTTGACACAGATCATCAGATCAAGAAGAGCTTGGAGCAAAGTATTCCAAGCCCTGAAAGAAAATAACCTCCAGCCCAGATTGATGTACCCTGCAAAACTGTCACTAGAAATAAATGGAGAAACAAGATACTTCCATGACAAAGAGGAATTGGGGAATTTGTGACCACCAATCCAACCCTACAGAGAATACTGAAGAACATTCTAGAGAGAGAAAAAAAATTTCAGGAACAGTGGCAGAAAGGCCTCAATGAATGGTGCAGGCAAGAAAATGAAGGAGAAAGCTAGACAAACAATGGCATAAAAATAGCACAGCAGAAATGAGGCAGAGAAGATTTGTTATAATCTCTAACATAGATGGCCTGAAGTCTGAAAATCAAATACGAGAAAACAATGCTCTATGTGACATTGAGCCAGAGAGAAATAGGAGCAACTCGACCAGCACCTGCAGATAGGTTGGAAAGACAGGATACTTATGTGCAGTAGAGAACTACTCAGCTATAATGAAGGAAAACCCTGAGGCTTTTGTAGGTAAAGGAATACAACTTGAGATCAAGTCCAGGATCGAGAAGGTTTGGAACCACTTAGTTAAACAGCAGGTTGCCCCCCCAATCTAAAAACTGAGGGAGTTGGTAGGACCCAAAATGTGCAGCAACCTGTGGGAGTGAAAGGGGAGGAATAGTCTAAAAAAAGAAGGCAGTGGATATTGTTAATAGTGTACCAGGATTTAAAACCCACATTACTCACACTACTCTGCTTAGATGTATTATATTCTGTTCCAGTTTGTCTACTTGTACTATATTTGAGGGCCCTGTCATTTAGCCTGAAAATAGCAGGATATAGTATAGTAATCATCCTTAATTTCCTATTAACTTAATCTGAAGCTCTATATAACTTACATTGTTTTACCATGACTGATCTTATTTGAATCTGGATGTTAGATTGCTGTTTTGTATAGACAGACAGCTGTTATGATTGATAGTATCAAGTCTGAGAGTATAGGCAACTACACTGAAGATGACAAGATTCACTAGGACACCCATTCTGGTTTGATTATTACCTGCCTTTGAAGTTTTACATTGCCTACAATGTTTTGTTTTTACTAATATTGTTATGTACTGCTATATTTAATTACACTGCTATATCCAAATATGCCTGATGATATAGACAATTCTATTCAAGATAATAAGAGACGACACAGTAACCATTGTAGATCACCTTGTACTGTGGTTTTATATGACTTTGGTTTCATGTTTTTATAGGAATTTGTTTTGTTTTGTCTTGCTATGTTTTGTTTTCCCCTCTAATACAAAAAGGATAGAAATACATGTAGAGACTCATGCATGCACAGCTGTTTCCAGCCTCACTGTTTGAATGTCTACTTTGTATGCTTTAATTTTGTAATTTGAGCAATTTCTGAGAAGACAATATGTAATTATCAACTAGTGATTTCTTACTGTTTATCTTTTTTAAAAAATTCTGTTTCATTTATACCCTTTTCCTGTTTTTTTCTCTTTAAAAAAAATTAGCAATTTAGTGTCACGTGACAGCCCATTGCCTAGCAACCTATCCGCAAGGCAACCTAAGGGCTTGGTGATTTGGGGACTGGAGCAGATTTTTCTGTGGCTCACCCCAGGCGCTCTGTGTTCTCTCGAGGGCCTTGCTCCAGCCTCACATGTGTGATTGATCTATAGCTTCAGCTGCTCCCAACAACAGTTCATTAAGTCACTCGGACTCACACTGTTTTGGGAATGGGCTGGGGAAGAGATGATCGCAGTAACTCTGGGGGTGTAACCTGCCACACTCGGAGAGTTCTTGTTTAACGACCTACCTATTTAATGACTGGGTGTGACCACCCGTGGGGCACGGGCGGACCTGCCGCAGGGGCGTGAGCAGCAGTGCAGCCTTAGGGTGGCTTCTTCTACAGCACCATAGTGTAATTTTTGCTAATTGGGCTGTACAGTACCATAGTTTTGTAGGTAAAGGAATACAACTTGAGATCAAGTCCAGGATCGAGAAGGTTTGGAACCACTTAGTTAAATAGCAGGTTGCCTCCCCAATCTAAAAACTGAGGGAGTTGGTAGGACCCAAAATGCGCAGCACCCTGTGGGAGTGAAAGGGAAGGAATAGTCTAAAAAAAGAAGGCTGAGGATATTGTTAATAGTGTACCAGGATTTATACATTATACATTAGCAGTGTAATTAAATATAGCAGTACATAACAATATTAGTAATGTATAATGTTATACATTATAGTACTGTATGTAAGTTATGCAAATGAATTTTCTTTGGCTATTTCTTTATTCTAAATATCATAGTGTATGGACAATATACCACTCCTCACTTAACTGTGAAAAATTGAAAAATTAGTGAAAATTTCATCGAATGACCTAGTTGCAGAAATGGAACTCAGTTGTTTAAAGGAAGGCTGTCTGTATTATGCTGAGAGCTTTCAGTACTGTATCCCTGCTGCCTGGAACACCTCCTGGGATATATTTTGAATGAATAGGTATACTTCTATTTGATTTGCTGAGCAGCTTTGTAAGTCAGGTATTAGTCCTATGTTACAGAGGAGAATGCTGAGACTTTCAAAAGTTAAGAAATCAAAGGACACCAGACGAGGAGATGTTATGACCAGAATTCCAGGCCTTTGCACTTGTACTTACATTCCTCCTCTTCTCAGTTTAGATCCTGACAGCGGACATATTTTCATGCAGTCCTAGCAACTGCCTCTGGCAACCTGGTTTAACGTTGCCTTGTGCATACCCACCACATATGTTCTGATAGAATTTGCACTTTGGTTGGTAAATAAGAATCTACCACATTCATTTTATTTTCTCCATAGCCCTTTTTTGATCAAAAGTAGATTTATTTACCTGGCAGGTTGTAAGCGACAGAAGAATGGGTCCCTGGTCCATCTTATTTACTGCTGTATCCCCAGTGTTTGCTGAGATGTTCAAGGGGTGCTTAGGCTCTGAATGCATTTAGCACATAATTTACTAAATGAACAAATTGAGGAATAAAATCCATTCTGATCTAAGGTTGATACCCAGCTATGAGCAGGTTCAGTTCAGGTTTGCTTCATTCTCTCAGTTAAGTATTTTTTTGACTACCTGCTGTGTGCCTGGGGAAAACTAAGATCCTAGTCTTCATAGAGCTCATATTTTCATGGACAGAGAATGACAGGTAAGCAAGGAAAATAAGTTTCACAGAGAAAAATGAAGAAGAGAAGGGGTTTGGGAATGCTAGCAGTGTTAAGTAGGATAATTTACTGAAGCTGGTGCTTGAATAGGAACCTGAAGGAGGTAAAGGTGCCTGTGGACATCTGGGAAAAAGAATTTTTGGCAAAGGGATCCTCTGCAAAGGCCCTGAAATGGGTGCATGATCATCTATTAAAAGAATAGGAGGCCATAGGGGTTAAGTACAGAGAGGCCGGGTGTGGTGGCACACACCTGTAATCCCCTCACTTGGGAGGCTGAGGCAGGAGGATTGCCATCAGTTCCAGGCCAGCCTGGGCTACATAGTGAGTTCATGGCCAGCCTCCACTACATAGTGAGACCCCGTCTCAAAAAAAAAAAAAAAAAGGAAAAAAAAAAGCACAGAGAGAAAAAGGAAAGATAGGTCAGGAATTAGATGTTAGGAGGTCAGACATTGTTGTAATGCTCAGACTATTGACTAACCAAATGTATTGCCATCTTGTTCTGTATGCGTCATTTTAAAATTAAGTTTCTATTTCCTACTTAAGTTTCTGTTTCATAAGATAAGTTTCCTTTTCCCCGAACTGATGCTTCGCTTGCCACCCTCAATAACCTACCAACTTTCTCCCCGTGTTCTTACCACCCAGAATTCATCAATCATTGCTAGTCTCGTCCTCCCCATACCCACTATAAAGGTAACCACCCTTAGTTGTTAGGCGCGTAGTCTTGAGATCCATCAACAGAGACTGCGTCGCCAGGCTTTGCAATAAAACTCCTTCACTCTTGATTGATTGATTGGCTTTCATTTCTAAATCATGATTGCACTATTACATTTGGGGGCCTGTCCGGGATGGAGGCTTAGCCCCCACCGACCCAAAGTGGACTATTTTGATCATCTGGACCCCTTCAATAGTGAGTAAATTTTGTTTCTTCTGGAGGGTTTTGATGGCGCGCCATACCTAGGTTCTATTTGGAGAGGGGACGCCCTCGATTTGGAGAGGGGATGCCCTCAATTTGGGAGTTGGATCGGGTGTGTAAGGCCAGAACAATCGGTTTGGGCTGACAGCCCACTTTGCTTTGTATTTGTGTTCTGCCTTGCCGCCCCGACCCGCTCCATTTGTTTTTGAGCCCTCTGGTTGAACTAAATCTTGTAACCAAAAACTTGCAGTTGAGTGAGGAGTTTTTCTTTTGACTGCAGTCTGTCGTTTGTGTAGTTTGTGTCTTTGTTGTTATTTGTCAGTTGTCGTTAAGTCTCTGTTCCTTAACCTTTGCCTTTAGGAAAATCATGGGGCAGACTGGCACCAAGGAGCCACCTACTCCCTTGGCCGTAGTTCTTGATCATTTCAAGGAGTTCAAAAGACGTGCTGCGGGCTATGGGGAGATTAATGATTTTTGTCTCACAGGAATGGCCTGCAGGTACTAGAGGGGTCTGGCCCCCATCTGGGTCCTTTGATATGGCCACAGCACAAGCAGTCCATCGGTATGTCTTTGGACCCCCGTCCCATCCTGACCAAATTGTTTATATCCAGGTTTGGATAGATATTATCTATGATTCTCCACCCTGGATCAAACCTCCGAGGGGAGAATTCATAGCAGTGCTCAAACCAGAAGTAAGACCAAACCAAGAGCCCACAGCGCCTCCACCGATTCTTGCATCAGAAGAAGATCCCCTTGATGAGCTTCAGTCCCCCTTTCTACCTCCCCCATACCCAGCTCACCCATCTTCTCCAGCACCACTCCCTGACTTCACGTCTTCTCCCCCTCCACCTAGCCCCGTCCACACACGCGGTCGACACCGTGTGGAGCCCCAACCAAGACCCCCTTCTGAAGCTGTCCCCCTCTGCCCTTGCGAGAGATGCCAATGCAGGGTGGAGGCTCTATGTTTGTCTATGCCCCTTTTTCCACTTCTGATCTGTACAATTGAAAAAGTCAAAATCCTCCTTTCTCTAAAGATCCTGATAGTCTAATAAACCTACACGAGTCCATCTTTTTTACTCATCATCCCACTTGGGACGACTGCCAGCAGATACTCCGAGTCCTTTTCACTGCAGAGGAACATTTACGTGTCCTCGCCCTGGGTAAAAGGGGCATCCAAGATCCAGGTGGCACTCCTACGGCTGACCTCCAGAGAATAGAGCATGTTTTTCCTTCCTCTCACCCAGAATGGGATCCCAACACCAATAAAGGTAAGGAGGCTCTAGAACAATATCGCCAGAGGCTTCTAGATGCCATTCGAGCGGCTGCTAAGAGCGGCTGCTAAGAAGCCTACTAATTTGTCAAGAGTGACTGAGGTAAGACAGTTGGCAGAGGAGTCGCCGGCCGCGTTCCTCGAGCGCCTCCTGGAGGCCTACCGGTTATATGCTCCCATCGGTCCGTTGGCCCCAGAGAATGCCAGGGCGACTAACATCTCCTTTGTGTCCCAGTCAGCCCTGGACATTAGGCGCAAATTGCAGAAATTAGAAGGGTTTGAAGGAATGTCTCTTTCCCAGCTAATTGAGATTGCACTTAAGGTTTTCGAGAACCGTGAAAATCTACAGGAGACAACCAACAAAAAGATGACTAAAGTCCTTAAATTACTCTGTGAAAGAGAGATCAAAAGGGATAAAAAGAAACCCAAGAGTGAAAGTAGGGGGCAACGCCCCCCCCTTAGATAAAAACCAGTGTGCTTACTGTAAGGAGACAGGTCATTGGCACAAAGATTGCCTAAGGTTAAAAGAAAGATTAAAACGGGATGCTAAGATGCTAATGACCCAACAATGAGGGCGTCAGGGCTCGCCGCCACCCCCCAAGCCCCGAATAACTCTTCAAGTGGGGGGGGCAACCTGTGGATTTCCTAGTAGATACAGGAGCCACTTATTCAGTCCTGACCACTCCCCTGGGAAAACTTTCAGAAGACAAGGTAAATGTAATTGGAGCAACAGGAGGACGCAAATCTTACCCTAAGATGGTTGCTAGTGTAGCTCGCCCGGGCCACAAAGTAACTCACCATGAATTTCTGTGGGTCCCTGAATGCCCAGATCCACTTTTAGGGAGATACCTGCTCCATAAGTTAAAGGTGCAAATTGACTTCCAGACTGATAAACCCAAATTGAAATTGAGCACAGAGTCACATGTAGGAAAGGCAATTTGGGTAATGGCCCTCTACCCAGAGGGTGAAGGACATCTCTTAATAGAAGACAAAGACCCAGTCTCAATCAATAATGAGTTGCTAGCTCAATGGCAAAATGCTGTTCCCGAGGTCTGGGCCAAAAATAATCCTCCTGGGCTGGCTGTAAACCAGGTGCCTTTGGTTATAGAACTATTGCCACAGGCTACCCCCATCAGACTGCAACAATACCCCATCAACCTCCCCGCCTGAAAAGGAATTAAGACTTACATTCAGAGACAAAAAAAAAATGGCATCTTGGTTCCTTGTGTTTCTCCCTGGAATACACCCTTGCTTCTAGCACAGAAACAGGCACACCAGACTATCACCCAGTACAAGATCTATGGGAAGTCAACAGGTGAGTGGTGACCTTACATCCTACTGTTCCTAACCCTTACACCTTGCTGAGCCTACTTAATCCAGACTGCACCTGGTATTCAGTGCTGGATCTCAAAGACGCCTTCTTTACCTTGCCGATTGCTCCAGTAAGTCAACCTATCTTTGCTTTTGAATGGACAGATCCTGATTCAGGGGTCACTGAACAGTTAACATGGACTCGATTGCCACAAGGGTTCAAGAATGCCCCCACCCTCTTTGATGAAGCACTAGCTAGGGACCTACTGGGATTCAGGGAGTGCCACCCAGAAGTCACACTCTTACAGTATGTGGATGATTTGCTGATAGCCTCCCCTACTTATGAACTGTGCTTACAGGCCACCAAGCAGCTGCTGATGACTTTGGGTCAGTTGGGGTACAGAGTCTCAGCTAAAAAGGCACAATTATGCCAGAGTACTGTAACCTATTTGGGCTATAAGTTATATAAAGGCAAAAGGGCCCTATCTAACCAGAGAGTCCAGGCCATATTGCAAATCCCCACCCCAAGGACTAAAAAACAGGTATGTGAGTTCTTGGGAGCAGTGGAATACTGTAGACTCTGGATCTTAGACTTCACAGAGATGGCTAAACCCCTGTATGATTCCCTGAAAGGAGATACCCAAAGACCCCTGGAATGGACTAATGATTGTGATGAGGCCTTCCGCCAACTTAAGCGAGACTTAACCCAGGCTCCAGCCTTGAGACTCCCAAATGTGACCAAACCCTTCACCTTATATGTTAGTGAGCAATGAGGTGTTGCCAAAGGGGTCTTAACACAAGAACTAGGACCCTGGCAACGACCTATAGCTTACCTCTCAAAGAAGCTCGACCCTGTAACAGGAGGATGGCCACCTTGTCTCAGAATTCTGACAGCAGTGACCTTATTCTTAAAGAAAACCAAAAAGCTCACATTTGGACAAAGGCTCACCATAGTAACCTCTCACTGCCTCGAGACTCTTATCAAGGCCCCGCCTGAAAAGTGGCTATCCAATGCCAGGATCCTACATTATCAAGCCCTGCTCCTAGATCCAGACTCAGTAGTGTTCAAAACATCCTCAGCCTTAAACCCTGCCACTCTTATGCCCGATGATGACTCTACAGTTCCCCTCCATCAATGCACTGATCTCATTGAGGGACAACAAAACCTTCGAGCTAATCTGTCTGACCTTCCTTTGAGCGACGCTCCAAACTACTTTACTGACGGAAGTAGTTTCATCTGGGAAGGTAAGCGAGTGGCAGGGGCCGCGGTGACCACTGAGACTAAGGTACTTTGGGCCAGAAGGTTAGATCCTGGGACCTCAGCCCAGCAGGCAGAACTCATTGCCTTAACTGAAGCCCTAAAGATAGCAACCGGGAAAAAGGCAAACATCTATACGGATAGCAGGTATGCCTTTGCCACTGTCCATGTCCACGGGGCCATATATCAGGAAAGGGGTCTCCTAACCTCAGCAGGATCAAAGATCAAAAATGCTCCCCAGATCCTGGACCTTTTGGCAGCCATATGGCTACCACAACAAGTGGCTATCATCCATTGCAAGGCCCACCAAAAAGGGGATGATCCAATCATACGAGGAAACAATTTGGCTGACCACACAGCTCGAGAAATAGCCACTACATCAGAGGAGACCACTGAGGATGCAGCAGCTTTATTGCTGGCCCCTCAGACTTTGCCAGAACCGGACTATACCCAAAAGGACCGTCATTTGGCTGCCCAGTTAAAAGCAAAACCTAACCTCCCAGGAGGATGGTTCCAGTTACCCAACAAATGAGTGTTACTGCCCGAAGCATTAGGACGAGAACTGATCCACCAGACTCACCAGTCTACTCATCTAGGGGGAACAAAGCTTGCTGAGCTATTTAGAAGTAGATTTTTTGTTCCCCACCTGACCAAGTTGACCACTTCCATCAGCTCTAGATGCCCACAATGTCAGCAGATTAACCCAAAGAGGCATCAAGACTTGGAAACTATCAGATATAAGGGGACAAATCCAGGCGAACATTGGGAAGTTGACTTTACTGAAATAAAAATCCTGGCCTCCAGGGACATCGATACTTGCTGGTGTTAGTCGATACCTTCACTGGCTGGGTAGAGGCATTCCCTACCAAATCTGAGTCAGCTTTAGTGGTAGTCAAAAGGCTCCTATATGAAATAATCCCTTGATTTGGCCTACCCTTATCTATGGGGTCCAACAATGGCCCGGCTTTAATAGCCCAAGTTACCCAAAAGCTTGCCCAGCTCCTAAAAATCGATTGGAAACTGCATTGTGCATACCGACCACAAAGTTCTGGGCAAGTGGAACGGATGAACCGAACTCTAAAGGAAACACTTACCAAACTGATCCTACAAACTGGCAATAATTGGGTAAGCCTCCTTCCCTTTGCCCTTCTGAGAGCCCGCTGTACTCCCTACATTGCTGGAATAACCCCCTTTGAAGCCCTTTATGGTCGCCCACCTCCCTTAATTCCTAGGCTCTCGGAAAACAAGTTAGCTGAACTCACTGACCAAGATCTTATTAAGTCCCTGCAGACACTTCAACCCATATTGACTTCCGTCCATCAGCTGTTCAGACAGGGGCACCCAACCCCTTGTGAGGAGACTCATCTCCACCCATCCATCGATCCCGGGGCATTGGTTCTGATTCGTCGACACCATCGAGAGTCCCTTGAGCCCCGCTGGGAAGGAGCTTTCACTGTGGTACTCAGCACGCCAACAGCAGTTAAGGTAGCTGGAAAGACTGCCTGGATCCACCACTCTCACATAAAACAGGTTGACGCCACAGGAGAAAAATCCCGAGATAAATGGACTGTGCAACAGACTGGTAACCCCCTAAAGATAAAATTAACCAAGAGTAACGCTTAAGCCCTCCCACAATGAATCCTCTAGTTGTGGTTGTTTCTTTGGACCTGTTGTTGCAAGCATGGGGAGGTTTTGGGCCACCGGGTGACCCTAGGGTGGCGCTAAGGGTAGCTTATGGAAACCCTTGTGACTGTAAAGGGGGCACCTTTGTCTCGGGTCAGTTCACTGGCTCATATACCCAGAGTGTAGACTGTGGAAACAAAATGGCCTACCTCCAAATCCGAAGGGGAATAACGGAGTCTTCTCAGAGTTGGATGTGTGCCAACAAGCCTAAAATGAAATTTACTGCAAAAACCCAATGCCCATGTACCACTTTCCAGGAAGCCATGCACTCAAGCTGTTATGATGAGGTACAAGAGTGCTCAGCTGGTGGCAAGACTTACTTTACAGCCATCCTCAAATTTACTCGCAGGGGTTCCATGGGAGGGGATTGGGACATACAGCCCCATATTTTGGGACCATCCAACAAATATGCTATTGCTGGATGTAACGGAACCTGGGGTCACAATGTTTGTTGGAATAAAAAAGCACCCCTTCATGTATCGGATGAGGGAGGACCCCAAGACATGGCTAGAGAACAACTAATTAAAAAACAGATTGAGGAGCTCACACCTAAGATTCTTTACCATCCTCTAGTTTTGCCTAGACCCAAGGAAGTAAGTTTAGACCCTCAGACTCAAGACTTACTTCAAACCACCCATAGAGCTCTAAACCTGACAAATCCCAATCTAACAAGTAACTGCTGGTTATGCCTAGCCCAGGGAACCCAAAGACCCCTTGCCCTACCCACAAACCTAACAGTAGCACAAAATGCTGATACCAATTGTAAATTAAATATCCCCCTTAAAATACAGCCTGTCCATTTTGAAAAAGGGGTAACATACATCCAGGGAGTGCCCTATAATTCGAAGACTTCAGTGGAGGTAGGGACACTCTCTTTTTGTAAAAGCCCAGGTAGCACAGTCACAAACTGGAACCAGTTTCCACACCCTTGCTTGGGCAAAGGAAAGGTATTTGTCTGTGGGGGAAATTTGGCCTACACCACCCTACCAGCTAACTGGTCAGGGGTTTGTGCATCAGCTGTACTACTACCAGACATAGACATAATACCCGGTAATGAACCAGTCCCAGTCCCCAGCCTTGACTTTATCTCGAGTTGACTAAAGAGAGACATCACATTAATTCCTCTAGTAGTTGGACTGGGACTCACGGGTACACTAGCTGGCTCAACTGGATTAGGCATATCTATCCACTCATATGTGAGGTTGTCAAATCAGTTGATAGACGATATTCAAGCTCTGTCTAGCACCATCCAGGATCTCCAGGACCAAATAGATTCTTTAGCTGAAATAGTTCTACAGAACAGGAGAGGCCTTGACTTACTTACTGCAGACCAAGGAGGCATTTGTTTAGCGTTCCAAGAAAAATGCTGTTTCTATGCAAACAAATCTGGTATTGTTAGAGATAAGATTAAAAATTTACAAGATGACCTAATCAAAAGAAAAAAACAATTATATGATAACCCCTTTTGGAGTGCTTGGAATGGCATTCTCCCTTACCTCCTTCCCTTGTTAGGGCCTTATGTATGCTCCTTTTAGTCGCCACTATAGGACCCTGTATCATAAATCGCTTACGCATCTTCATCACTGAACAGATGCAGAGTACTCGGCTACTGGTCCTGAGGACTCAATATGAGCTCCTCCCTCGCTAAATGAGCCAAGGATTTGGCTCAAGTCACAACATCAGAGGGGAATGTAATGCTCAGACCATTGACTAACCAAATGTGCCGCCATCTTGTTCTGTATGCGCCATTTTAAAATTAAGTTTCTGTTTCCTACTTAAGTTTCTGTTTCATAAAATAAGTTTCCTTTTCCCCGAACTAACGATTCACTTGCCACCTTCAATAACCAACCAACTTTCTCCCCGTGTTCTTACCACCCAGAATTCATCAATCATTGCTAGTCTCGTCCTCCCCATACCCACTATAAAGGTAACCACCCTTAGTTGTTAGGCACGCAGTCTCAAGATCAGTCAACAGAGACTGCGTCACCAGACTTGGCAATAAAACTCCACTCTTGATTGATTGGCTTTCATTTCTAAATCATCATTGCACTATTACAATTGTGTGCGCTTTTGGCCATTGAAAGGACTCTGGTGAAAAATTTCGTGCGAAGTGATGGTTTTGGCGAAGTGATAAGACTTTAAGACGATCCACCTGAAGCCATCACATGCCTGTAGCATTGGCTACACGATGAGACTCCATCTGAAAATCACCCTGGCTGTTTTGTAGGATGTAGGAGGCCAGGATAGAAGCACAGTGGCCAGGTAAGAGGGTTTTGCAGTCCTTCAGGCAAGAGATGGTGGTAATTTCCAGGTAGCAAGAAGAATTAGCCAGATTTTTGTTCTGATTTGAAGGTTTTTGTGGATTGACTGTGGAGTATAAGAGAAATCAAGAGTCACTCTAGAATGCTTGGCCTGCTTACTTGAAAGGAAAGTAGCAGAGATTACAAAAATAGTCTAGGAGCTGGGGACTTGCAGTGTGTTTCTGTGGAGGACCTCCACGTCACCCTCCCCCAGGCCCAAATGTGACTGTGCTTACCAGGAAGCAGCGCAGGCCAAACAGAGGTGACTTCCTTAAACTGGCTTTCAGTTTACTTAGTGAGTCTGGCCGAGGCTGTGTGGCTGTGTGCATGTCTTCGTGATAGCAAGCAGGTGGTGTCAGGCTAGCATTGCTCTTTGCCAATGGCCACAGCTGAGCTAGAGAGATGGGCCGTGAGACTGTGGGGCTAAGATATGGGATAGCATTTCCATTGAGACCTGTGTGACCCCAGAGAAAATTCCTTCCCGGAATTGAATATGGAACAGGTTACTCCTTAGCCACAACCTGAATCTAGCTAATCTGCCCCTCTCACAAGAATACTCTGTCCCCTCTGTCACAAGCCTTGCCTTCCTTGGCACTTGTCTAGCACACCCAGCTGCAATCCCCTCACCATTGTCCGTGCAAATGTGATCATTAAATTCCGAGGTTCTGGCTGCCTCCCAACCTTGTGTTCCCCATGAAAAACTGGTTATCCCCCTTTCCTGCTGCACTACCATTTGTCTCTTGCTCTTTCTTGTCTCCTGTCAGGAGATTGGGCCCACTGCAGGGGACCCTGATAGTTTTTATAATCTCCCCTGGTGATTTTTAAGCATGTTGAATTTTACAAAGCCTGTAGTAAAGGATCCTACAGATCTGAGTTTCAGTGACTGTCGGCTTTGGGCTGGCAAACATTAAGAGATGAATGAAAACCCAGTAGGTAGACAGTGTCTTTGTAGAGGGTCAGGAGATTCCACTGAAATGAAGTCCTGAACTGACTCAGACTCACAGATTTATTGAAGTACAACAAAGTCGTAGTATTCTGCTGAGCACAGGTTAGCAGGGTTAGCAAGGCATGGCAAAAATTTGACTGAGTTATTAACTTTTATCTGATTGTCCCCCAGGAAGCTTTCTTGTTTTTCCAGTAAGTGTCATCTCTGCTCGAGTTGGCAAAGCATCCTCTCTCCTACAAGTTCCAGCTCCTCGGAGTTAGCAGTCTTCTGCTCTGCAACTCCTCACCTCCCTCATCGACCCGAACAGACATTGACTCATTGGGTGTCACACGGTACTCCACAAATGACATTGGCATGGTGGCCTTGCCATGGATCTAGCCTCTGCCTCTCCCCTCTTGTCCTCTGTACAGGAGGGTAGTGTATTCTCTGGTAGTCCATGTCTACTCTGGAGATCAAGCCCAGTGCTGGGCAGAGCATGTGATGAGAATGGTGTTGGTTGGAGTGGGCTGTGCAAAGGTTTGGTGCAGACGGACAGCAGAAAGTGGGATGGAGCTCCTGCAAGACTGAGGTCCAGGGAGCATCTCAGAGCAGGCAGCCCAGACATACGGAATGCTGTCTACACTTGCTCTTGATGAGTGAATCTCAAGAGAAAGCAGTCGAGAAAGGAGGGGAAAGGAAGGAGCTGGTGCTCAGGATTTGTGCACTGTCTAGTGATGGGTGTGCCAAACTCAAGAGAGGAGGAAACAGTAAACCAAACCAGACAGCCAAATTCCCTTGAGGAATTGAGTAGCTTCCTGGGGAGGCTGTGTGAAAGGTAGTAGCAGGAAATTTAAACAAAGTGTTACTGGATCACTGTATGCTTATTCACTCTGATACTGGCAGGACCAGCTTCACAGAGAAAAGGAATTCTTGAATTGGAATCCATGGGCTACATCAGCAGGTCCATGAAGCTGAGTGGGTGAAAAACTTACACCAGTGTACCTGAAAATTAGTGTTTACCTTAATTGTAAATGTGGACAATAAAATAGCTCAGTACCTGAGCTTCTGTTTATACTCTAGTAAATATTTTGAAGTATTGTTATCCTCATTAACCTTGAAATTATAGTGTATTTATTCTTTGCATTTTAAGTTCTAAAGAAATACGTGTTTGGGGCTTTAATACTTTTGAAGGTTATGTTTCAATATAATTAACTTTTTAAAGAATTCTATGTATGGCATTTCATGCATTTGAAACATTCTGAATGGGATAGTGACAGATTACCGGGGGAACAAGGCAGAAAAAAAGAATTTTTCTTTGCAGGGCACAGTTCTCATATTTCTGGGGCCCTGTCTGTCACTGTGAGATATCAACCGTGTGCCCCTCCCCCTGACACCAACCCAGACCCATGCCAAAGTCAACCCAAGCCAATCCAAGGAATTCACAGCATTAAGACTATTTTTAGATTATTGTCAGTATTTCAAAAATGTGCCTAAGCCTTAGATCTTGCAATTTTTAGTGCTGCAACCTTTCAGACCAAGTAAGATATTCCATGTGGAACAAGACCAAGAGACTTGGGGGACGGATGGAGAGGTTCTAGCTGATGCATCTGCGAGTGAGAACCAGGGAGCCCAGGATCCTGGGAGAAGGCAACCTGGCTGGATGGTGAGTGGGCTACCAGGTCCAGCTCTGAAGCTTCATTCCTGCCTCTCAGTCCCTGTCTTCCCATGGTTCCTTCATGCTTTTTAAAGAATGGCTTTAGAGACTGTGAAGAGTCTCTGGACTTTCCTCCCTGCAATAGGAACACACTCACAGCATAAGACGAGTCAGAGGCAAAAAGAATGTTCCAGGATATTGAAAGTCTTATGATAGATTTCTCACTTGACTCCGGCACCCTACAAATCCCCAGTTAAACAAATTTTTGTTACCTGAGCCCTAAAAGATAAAATGAAAAAGAATAATATGAAACATGGACAAGTTTCAAAACTGCTTTGGAACTGTACGTTAAGTATAACAGTCTGTTAGCTCTCACACAGTAGTGGGTACAAGCTACTATTTTTATGTTTTTGTGCCTTACTAGTCTTATGTGGCTTCCTACTTAACCTGAGCACTTAAGATGCAGTCACAACTGGTGTCCTTCAGAGGAAAGGTTTGGCAGTGGTTCTGATAAGAGCCCAGGGCACTAGGCTTGTTGCTGTTGTGCTGGTGATTGAACCCACAGTTTTCATACTTAGCAACAGCCCTAGCTTTTTCTATATTTTTTATTTTTGAGACAGGATCTCAAAAGTTGCTAAGTTGGCCAGACCAGCCTGAACTTGTGATCCCCCAGTCTTGGCCTCCCACAGTGCTGGGATTACAGGTGTGGTGCTTGTGCCTGCCACCCTATGTGGCATCTTGGAAGGTCGTTTGATCCTTTGTGTTTCTCGGCATATCCTGTACATAACACCCCATTAGGTATGTATTATTTAGGTATATGTAATTCACAAGTAGATGTACATTATGTGGCTTCTACATAAGTATACTCTATGTAAATCATTCCTACCTTTTATAGCAAACTGATTAAAGGCTTTTTATTGACTATTCTTACAGCATGGAGGTAAATTTTTTTCATATATAAATTCTTCCCAGGATTTCTTTTGATTTCCCTGTAACACTCAATTTTGGTTGGTAGCGCACAGGTTTGAATGCCTGTGGTTCCGGCTGCTTCATGAGTGAATAGAAGCCAGGGACAACTTCCCAGCCCATCCTCCTTGATTTTCTCAACCCCTCTGGACAGATGATTCACTTGTTCACTTAGCCAAATTTTCTCTCTTTCTAGGATTTTAATCTAGGAGATTAAAAACAACATCTTGAACCTTCAGGAAAAAGGGTTGTGTTACTTCTTACAAGAAGTATGCCGCAGCTGGCAGGAGCGGAAGCAAAAGTCCTATGTGACCAAGATTCCATTGAGGAGCTTCAAGAAGACCGACACCCATAGAGGGAGATGTTTCCCTCTGGGAAGAGTGGGCTGGGCCATCTCTTCAGGTTTCTGAAAAGGAAAACTAGGTAGTAAGGGCTTTTCATTTAGGGAACCGAGGTGTCCCAGCTTGTGAGGGGCTGACACAGCCCTTCCTACAGGATCTGGGAGTAAAAGCCGCACAGAGACTGAGCCTCAAGGGGACAGGAAAGAGAATGCCTGTGGAAGAGAAATTGTGCAGATGTTCTGTGTGTGCGGGAAGAATTTTGCATACATTTCGGTTCTTGACACTCATCAGAGAGTTCACACGAGAGAAAAAGCATGCAAACGTGAAGTGTGTAGTAAGGGCCGCATCTATAGCTCCTACTTTCACTTCCATCCAAGAGAGCGCAGCAGGCTGTGATGAGTGTGGTAAGGGCTTCAGTCGGAATTCAGATCTTCATGGTCATCTCAGAGTCCATGCGGAATAGAAGCCCTATAGGTGTAAAGAATGTGGCAAAGGCCTCAGTCGCAGCTCCTATCTTTGTGCCCATCAGAGTGCTTGGAGATGAGACGTAACATGCATGTCATGGAGTGGAAAGGGTTTTAGTTACAGCTCAAAACTTCTCACTTCTCACTTCTCAAAGACCATGTAAGAAGGCAGAAACATTATACATGTAGAAAGTTGAGATTCAATCATGAAGATAGAAGCCACTCTGTATCCACATGATTGAGGCTGACTCAGCCATTGAGGGCGTCCTGGGGAGCAGAGCAGAAGGATGCTACCATCCATGATGTCAGCCTGCGCCACCAGAGCAGATTCTTTAGAACATGCCAGGCAGCTCCTACGGGTCTCAAGAACTTCTGTGACAATCCTATCAACTGATGTATGTGGCATTCATTATCAGAAACAAGGCCAACACAATCTTCTCAGGACTCCTGGATAATACAGGAATTTTAGAGGACACGTAAAAGTCAATTTCCTTCCAGAACTGTGGTATCTTATTGGTTATTTGGATATTGGTTGAGATAAACCATTTTCTCAATAAACAGGAATTCCAATTGGGATGCAAAAATAGGCAATACGAAAAATTGTTAATTTGGTTTCATAAGGTAATGAGGGGCTTCACACTGACCCGTCTGCTCGCCAGCTCAGACTGGAGAGGTTCACTTGAGATTCAGGCAGCCCAAAGAAGAGACCCAGAATCTGGAAATGTCTGGACAAGCCTTTATTCTCTGGTGCTGCTCAGCTGCATGCACTGGCGTGGCAGTCCCCAGCCCTTGCCTGCCCGTTTTCATAGCAGCCCTTGGCTGCTTAGTTTCCCACTAGTGCTCATGGTAATCTACATTTATATGAAGATACACAATACTAGCCAGGTGCCAGTAACAGATTTGGTTATATAAGTGATTTACACTGAGACTACTGTGCTGAAATCTTGTTGACTTGGATTTGATGACTACCAACCCCTACCCCACAGCCTGCACCCAGTTGTAGCCCTGTTAGGCCTTATTTTCCCCTGCATGAGCTACCTTCCCAGCCCTTTTTTAGTTTTTGTATTTTTTAACATGTTCCCTAGGCTGGACACAATTTGCAATCCTCCTATTTTCGTCCTCTGTGTTGGGGTTATAGGTGTGTGCTGTCATGCTCTGTAATATTATTATTTATATTTTGTATTTGAAAATAAATTATCAGAGATTTGATCTAAAATATTTGGTAGCAGAAGGCAAAATGGTAATAAGTGTTGAATTTAGAAAGTGTGGATTTGCTGCTTTATGTCACTATTATCAACACTTTTGTATTATTTTTAGAAGTTTCATATCAAAATGTCTTGGCCAGAAGAAAGTGTTAAATGCATACTTCCTGTAGAGTCACTTGGTAATCTAGACTCCATATAGTTATTTACCATCTCCACCTTTATCCCTCCCCTCTTTGTAATTATGAACACTTATGGTTTAAACAGATTGAGCCATGACCTCATTCACTGGCCTATGAATCCACCTGCTTTCCATTAGCAACTTACAGTATTTATGTTATCAAGAGCAGGATGAAAATAGGTGATGTGACAAGAGAAGTTTCAAGAAGAAAAAGTTTCAAGATTTCATAAAAGATTTATCTTTCCAATGTTGTAGTATTTGTATAGATATCATAAGACTTTCTTTTTGCCTTCTGACTCAAACTCATAATCATCAGTTTAAGCCAAGAAAAGATGGGAAAACTGCTGTTGCTGCTGTATGGCCCCATTAACAGTTCCATCTGTGGGTATTTTGTTGCTTTAATCCTTGGCACCTACGTTTAATTCTTGAAGATTCTAGAAATAATGCTTTATTTGTAGGTAGTAGCTATACTGTCAAGAGTTCTCTGCGTGGAGGCCATGGGCTAGGAAAAGAACCAGGAAGTCAGGCTGCCTTTGTGGTGAGCCAGCTGCCATGCTGGCTGGGAAACAAAATGTGGCCCACCCTCAGCCCCTGCCCCCACCCCTGCAGCCCTCTGATTAGCAGGCACACATGCTAGGATGATAGCAACTGAGGTACAAGCAAAACTTAATTCATGTATTGATTGATTGACTTCGCAGGCCTGGGCCAGTAATCTGAGCATCTTTTAGAGGATAATGATATGCATTATAGCAGCTATGGGGGATTTATTTCCTTCTCTCTTGTTTTTGAAATTCTATATTTTTTTTCACTATTTTGTTCCATTTTATTGATCTATTCTCTTAAAAAATAAAAATAAAATAACTCTTCATGCACTCAGGCCCAAAGAGAATAAAAAAGGCAACCCAATCAAAGTAAGACTGATATTTCAGATTTCTTAAATTCAGTGCCCAAGTGCAGGCCAGTTTCCTTTCCGTATCTGCATTATTAGCTCACACATTATTTTCTTTTTATAGCCTGCCTTTCTTTTTCAAGTCTCTCTACTTGTCTTTACAGGGCATTTTCTTGCAATAGGTAAAGAGTTTGCTTTGGCTGAGTTTATTTGGGTGTTCGGCAAAAGATAATTTTGAGGAAAAAAAAGTGGGGGGGGGGGAGTGGAGTAAAGACAACCGAGGTCGATGAGTAGTGTAGAATTAATTCAGATTGGCCATCCAAAGCTATAGTGCCTATCCAAATACTATCCAGCCTCCTGGGAAGGGCTGTCCGAGCCAGAGATTCCGGGAGGTGTAGACCAGAAGACCCGCATGGTCACGGACACACTCTAGGAAAAGCGTCTTTAATGCACGACCTGCGGGAGAAAACAGAGAAGGCTACAGGACGTCAACATTCGCTGTGTTTGAAAGATCCTGGCTGCAGGGTAACAAAGCTCAACAATCCATTCCTAACCAGCCCCTTGTGAAACACAGTCCGAAGGATCTGCGGGAGACGTCACTTCCTCTCTGGAAGCAGGGAATTCTGGGAAATGTAGTGTGGGACCCCTAGGGTAGCGGGATAATTTCCGCTGTAGGAGGCCGTGCTGCCTCCCGCTCCAGTCGGGAATCTGGGAAGCGTAGTCCAGGCGGGCTCCGCAGCTCAGCCACTTCCGTCCCAGGTATGCGAGGCCGCGGCCTGCGCTTCTCGCAGAAAGGTGAGCTCTCCCTCCCCTCGGCGCATTTGCTCCCTGCGTCCGCGCGGATCTTTCCTCCTTTCGCTCCCGGCGGGTGGCAACCAGGCAGGCGACCCGGGGGAAGCGAATACATCTGCGGGGAAAGGCGGGGTTTGTGGTCCCTTTGAATGGACTTGCACGGCGTGCGGTGGCTGGCGGCGCATCCCCGGCTTGGGCCGGGACCTGCATGGTACAGACGGGGATTGAGGGGCTCCTGGGCTCTGTACCCCGCCCCCCTGCTCTCTCTCGAACCATAACCAGCCCTGCATTTTTTGGTGTATACTGCTCGACTTTTGCGCTTGTTTAAAAATGGTCTTAGTGGCTCCCTGTTTACTCTACCAAGGGTTGAACCCAGAACCTTTGCACTGAGCTACATCCCCAACCATACTCTCCTTCCAAGACAGGTTTTCCCTAAGTCTCTGCATTGCTCAGGCTGGACTCGAACGTGATTCTCCTGCCTCAGCCTCCCATCATGCAGAGATTACAGGTGTGCACCGCTACGCTTGGCCCCTAAGAGCGATTTTGAGAACAGGGTCAAGCGCGTGCTAGAAGATACGGCAGGTCACTTGTTACTAGTACTCTGTAAGTTTCTGAGAAGCACTCAGTTTCCTGGAAGCTTCAGTGTACTTAGGATGGGGTCAGCACCAGTTGCAGCGTCCCTGGTCTCTCTCTGTTCTCTGAAGGAAGTGGGCTGTACTGGGATCCCGTATACGATTGACTTTATTCTTTTCGCAGAGAGGGTCCCTCCGGGCTGTTACCTGGGATGTCCACTGTAATTGATGGGGAAGTTCTGACAAAGTTCTGATTTCTCGCCTCTTTTCCTTTTCCAGTCTCGATTTGGGAAAATGCTACAAGAGGTGGGAATGACCCTTGGGCTCCAGGCAACAGTCTTAACTGAGTAGAATTTACCATCCATCCTTCCCCAGGTGGAAGGATCTCTGGGGTGGGGGAGGTATTTTCTTTACTTATTGGCTAAATGTGCTGCAACACTGCCTTGGTATTTGTTAAATAAGTCCAGGAAGGGATGGAGAGGGACTGAGGCATGAAAAGTACAGCATAAAACATTTAGTGCTGAATATTATTGTAAGAGTATTTTATGACTTAACATCATTAACCATCACAAGAACCCTATAGTTGAGGGGACTGTTGGCTCATTCAACCAGTGAAGAAACACATGGGTTGTTTGTCCTGGTTTTCACAGTTAGGTAGCTAGGGAATTTAGGTAGTTTACTCCTTTGCCTTTGTTGTTTTGTTTGTTTGTTTGATGTGTGTGTGTTTGGTTTTTTGTTTTTTTCGAGATGGATCCTTTTTTTGTAGTCCAGGCTAACCCGGAACTCATGACCCTCCTGCTTCAGCCTCTTGAGAAGTGGGATTACAGGCATGGGCCACTATGCCTGGTTCTGTTGATGTGGAATTCAGGACCAGACCAAATGGAGACAGGGCACCAGAGGGACTTTGGAAGGCAGCTTTATTATGCCAGTGGGCTGATGGGAATCTCATTTCCAACTCACTAGCTGTGATTGGAGTTTTCCAATTGTTTTGGTTACTTTTCTCTTGTTGCTGGGACAAAATACCTGACAGCCAAAGTGAAGGAAGGAAAGGTTTATTTAGCTTACAGTGTTTGGAGGTTTCAGTGCATAATCAGTTGACTCCAAGGCAGGGTGGCATGGCACTGGGGCAACACTTCAAGGAAGCAGCCAGCAAAAGCGGCCAGAGCAAAAAGGAGAGAAGAGCAAGCCTCTTGCCTCCTTTGCACAAGATGGGGATATTTAGGAAGGAAGAACCCTGGCTCCCTGCTGAGTCTCTCAGTTAAACTTCTAAACTTGTATTTTATTTTTTTTTATTGGTACCGGGGATCGAACTCACGACCGCGCACTTGCAAGGCAGGCATTTATGCCGCTGAGTTAAATCCCCAGCCCCACTTCTAAATTTTTAAACTTCTAAACTTCTCAAGTTGATACAATGTATCACCATAACACCAATCATTTATATATGTTTCTGAAGAAAGTATAAAAGGCAGATAATATAGTTAGTTACACGTGTCTTTGTCATTAATTGCTAGGCCGAATTCACTTACAGAAATAGCAACTAAATGAGGTTACTATGGTATAACATAGAGAAAGAATCCATCATTGTTGGAGAAGGGGCAAAGATGTCCTCGCAGTGATAACTCTGGGACTGGGAATCAAGAGAAACATTTCTCTTTGGCTGAGTTACGCTCATCTTGCAGTTGGCACCTGGAGTGTCACAGCTTGTAGTTTTAAGCTTTCTAACCGTGGGAGTGGGCTGTGTCTGGCCTCACTTTTAAGCAGTGTTAGAAATATGCTTAGTATTAGAAATATAAGTTTTAAAATTTTCTCTGCATTAAAATAGCTTCTATAGAATGTTGCTTTAGGTTTTAACGTTTCTGCCATCTTGCACCTCCCATGGTACATGTATGACTGTCCCATCTGGTGGCTTCTGCCACTAGCTTTCTAAGAAGTAAACAGTCATCCGTGGGATGGTCGTGCATGTACCACTGGTGGTTCAGGCCATCTGGCTTGTCATAAGTGTGTCCTGTATCAGGTTGAGAGGGTATGTTTGAGTTTTTGTAGAGTCACAAAAGCTATGTTAATGAGCTTTGACTTTTTGATACGATTTTTTAGTCATCTGTACTTGAAATATTTATGATTCGCATTTTGATTATAGGAATTATTACATATTGTAGAGATTGAGAAAATACATAAAATAAGAAAGAAATAGTATTACCCATGAACACAGGGTGTATTAGTGATAACAATATCATTATTTCCATGTTCCTATTCAATAGATTTAGTTCTGGATTTCTATCTAAGCTTTTCAGAATAGGTTTTATTTTTCCCTAGTGTTTTATTACTATGGAAATTTATAAGAATAACCCTGGCCTTCCCTTACCCTCCTCTCCCCACCCCCATATATGTGGATGACTTTACTACAGAGAAATTTTCACAAATCAGTGCTCTTTTGCCTTCCATGTTTAGGGTGAATTCATTAAGAAACATTATAGAGTCTGTAGCTAAAGCTAATTCCTGAAGCCATCCAATATCCAATAACAGCATTTCAGTCCCAGCCCTGAGTGGTGGAAATCACAGTAAACTTTTTTCTCAGGCTGTTGAACACTTGTGCAATAAGCAAGTGACGATTCTTCTATTTGTGACAAAACTCATGAAACTGCCGATGGTTAAGTCTACCAGAGTGAGTGGAATTCAGTGTTGACAGACGCTAGTAGGCTAGTGGCACATGACTGAAATAATTGTCAGTAAGATCCCTGCTGATGAATAGCACAGTGAACAACTGTAGGCTTTCCACATGCTTCCTGACAAGCTTTATAACTCTGTCCATTTGGCCTTTTTCTGCTCTAACATATTTTTACCATTATCAGTTTTATCGCATGTTAGCAGATTTAGCTTGATTATGCTGTTTGGGTTTATACTGTATTAGTATTTTTTTTTTTCAACTCCTTTGGAAATATTTTACCTGAGCCCTCTGTCGCTCTCCCTCATGCACACTCTGCTCACATATATCCAGGAACCACGTCCCTTTTAGAAGGCGATTGGAAAATGTGATATTTGAAAGCAAATGCCATTCTTTCTCTGCAACTGCGCAGCCAAGTTGTGCGCACATTCTGAGGATTCTCCAGCAGCATCACGGGTGGGCAGGGACCCTGGAGGGGGTGAGTGCAGGCCTCTCTCCAAGGTGGTGCGCAGAGGCTCTGCCTGATCCTCAGTTCATAATTAGCTTTTTTTCTTTTCCTTTTAGTTCTTTCTCTTCCACCAATGGCCTTTAGCTCATCCCAAAACATTCATAACATAACAGACTTTGAGGAAGAACTCACAGAATTAAACTTGTGGTCTCCGGGTCCTTCCAGGGTCAGCGCTGAGCAGCTTTACAGAGGTGAGCACACTTAACCCTGTAAACGACCCCTGGGTGTGGAGAACCACCCGGGTGACTCTCCTTAAAGGAAGAGCAGTTATCTCCATCTTGGCTAAACCTGCCCTGTTTCTGTGTATTGATAGACGCACAGCTGGCAAAGTCTTGTCCTTGTCCCCTCCATTGGCTTTAAGCAATGCCAATTGGTGACAGGTCAGTGTTGCCCCACCCATAGCTCCCAAGAAGCACGTGTGAGCTGGGCAGGAGGAAGAGCCACGCTCCACACTGTCAGCTGGGATCCAACCTCGAGATAAGAGGCTGTGATGGCCCAGGACATAAAACATGACACGGCAGAGCTGAAGCACTGATCCCGTTAGACCTTATCTTGAACTGTGTTGTGCAGATTCCTCTTTCTGCATACCCTTCTCTGCACATTGCAGAGGTGATTTCAGGCCTCCTACCTAGCCTGGCTCGCAGCAGTGATGTACTTCCCGCCATTCTCACAGTCACTCATCCTAAACTACTGCTCTCTGCATGAACTCATAAAACCTGGGTTTGGCCCTGGGTTGAGACCTTTGTTGCTGTTAACCATCACCCTCGCTGGACTTAGGACCCCACTGGCTCCTCACAACTACAAGTGTGCCTCAGTGTCTTTATGCTTGCCGTGTGTCTCAACGGTAGTGGTAGACTGAAAGTAACTTGCTAAGATTCCAATAACTTTTCCATGGGATTACAAATATAAACTTGGATCCGACTGGGACAAGGACCGAAAGGGGCTTTTAATATGTGGGTCAGTATTCTTATCACCAGTGTGATCTGGTCTAAGTGAGGCAGAAGGTCTCATCTTTTAATATCAGACAGAGGCAGTAGTAGCTGCCTGGGTGGAGCTCAGTGGCAGAGTCCTTGCCCTACCATGCTCAAGAAGCTGGGTTCCGTCCCCAGCACTGCAAAAAAATAAAACACAGATTTCATCTGTCTGTTGTATTGGTGTGGGGATGTATTTGTTGTAGCCATGAGTCTCCTGTGGCTTCAGGAAGAATATTAACCAACCATTTGAGTAAAGAGCAAGCATCACTGCATCCAGCTGTCTTACAAAATATATTTGCAAGAGCAGGCTTGTGGTGCAGAATACTCTACTCTGCAGCATGAGGAAATAGAGAACCTTGGTGTTTTATATAGCTTTCCACCCTTCTCACATACAATCCTAACAACAGTCCTGTAATGTTGGCACTACAGTGATCCCAGCTTTCAGACGGCAGAATTGAATGCTGGGAAGGTTAATGAACTTAACTGGTTACTCAGCAGGTGCATAGCAGCTGCAGGTTCTGAACGCAGGTATTTGGCACCTGGAGTCCACTTTTAATGCACACATTTCACTGCTGCGTCTTCCCCAGGGTTCCTGGTGTCAGAGTGAACACCTCAGGAGCTGGGCACAGCTTTGAGGGCTGTGTGGTGGCTGAAATCCAGGCCACACTGCTCCCCGCATAGCACACGTGTGTGGCCCATCTGAGGGGAGGGAACAGACACCTTTTCCTTGAGCACATGAGGGTACATTTCCCTTTCACTCATGGCTTCTTTCCTGTTACCCTGTTCTGCCTTCTCAGGTCTCTGACCTTTCCTAGAAAAAGGAGGAAAAAATGACCGAGTTCCAGGTGAGTTGATTTTCATTTCTACCATTTATATCTCATTTCTCAGTGGGCAGGAACCCTCCTTCCCATTCCTAGCCATAATTATGAATGGCAGCATTCTTTTGATATTATTTACTGTCAGGCTGTTAGCTTTTGTTTTTGTTCTTTTAATTTTTTCCCTTTGGTGTTTTGTTTTTTGAGACAGGGTCACGCTGTATAATTCAGGCTGGCCTTGAAAGCAAGGTGATCCTCCTGTCTCAGCCTCCTATGTGCAGAGATTAACAGGTGTGCCTACCATGCCTGGCTTCTTAATAGTTTTTGACTTTTTATTTCACAAATAATAGAGAATAAAAATTTTAAAATCGCACATATTATTTTGTTTACAAATCACTTGGGTTTTTTTCATAGTTATTTTAAAATACACTTTGATAAATATATTTGCAATATATTTTACTTCAAATAATAATATTTTTATTATCTAATATTATTTCAGTGAACTGTTTTTACTCCCATACCTTTCTAAATTATTTCCCACTCACAAGCTTTTAAATTCCTGAGGATTCTTACAGTTTGCATTGCAATAGCAGTTTCCCTACATATAATCTTTTTTTTTTTTTTTTTGTACAGGGATCAAACTCATGACCTACTGCTTACAAGGCAGGCACTTATGCCACTGAGCTAAATCCCCAGCCCCACCTACATATAATCTTTACTTAAAAAGCTATTGAGATAATTCCATTTTTTGTTTTGTTTTGTTTCGTCTTTAATGTTCTAGAGACTCAAAAAAAAAAAGTCCTTTTTCCTTCCTAAGTGATGCCTTTGGAGGTTTTTGAAAAGCACACCTAAAGTACAGTTTTGTCTAACAAAATCATACTGAAGCTAAACTTGAAAGAAAAAAATTTTCATACAAGAAGTTAGATAATTTCACCCCAGTACCTGAAGCTTTCTGTGTGTGTTGTGTGTGTCTGTGTGCTTTATTACTCATGAATTAATTCATTAACTAACGCAGGTGATTGCTCCAACATTTCTAAGTCATGCTGTAGGACTGACAGGAACTTTTTATCTGTCCCTTTACTGCACTGTTCCCATGAAGACAGGAGGTTCAGGCTCTGAAAGACGAGGGTCCAGCCAGCTCCGGGGCCTTTACCTGCTGGTCAGTGGAGTCAGGCAGATCCTTGCGAAGAAAGACACAAAGCTTCAGGGGCAGCCACAGCAGAGCTCATTCGGAGCTGAGCAGACGCCCCGCACTGCAGCCGGGATGGTCGCAGTGATGGACAGGTCTCCACGTAAAAATGTTTAATTTCCTTGCTGCAAAAAAGCTATAAGACACACAGCAACATAGAAGAAACTTTTGTGCTCCTGAATGAATATTATTATAAAATAAGAAATACAGGTAAACGGCAGATGTATGGAGAATCATCTTTATTACTATTCAATTTTATGAGAATTAAAAAAATTGTTACTTTCCAGATTTACTTCTGAGATTGTCAAATGATTTTGTTCATTTAAGTACAGTGTTTATATCTAGTGTTGGATTGGCATAAGATTAATATTTTCTTAGAGAAAGACTTAGTTTGAAAAACCTTTTCTTGGGGAAAGGTTTTTACAGCTGCTGTTGAAATTTCAAAATGTTAAAAGTCCCTATTCTTCAGCCTGGTTATTTCTATTTTCTGGTATTTAATTGGAAAAGATAATTAACAGTTCCAGGGACTAAGAACGATGTAAAAGAATGTTTTTCTGCATCATTTTTGATAATAGGTCATCTAAAACTAAGTGCGTATTAATTGAATCAACTCATAATGTAGACCATCATTTCCTTGAATTACTATGCAGCCCTACAATGGTATAAAAAATAACAATAATGAGGTTAATACTGGTAGCTGATATCTATTGGATAGTTACTGTGTGGCAAGCACTGTTCCTGAATGCTACTCATTTTCTTACTGGGACTCGGTGGCATAGGTATCAGCACAAAAGTGAGGGAAGGAGAAACTCGTCCGTGATCCTGAGATCTGCTAGCACAGGGCAGGACACCTGGATGTGAGCACAGGCAGTGAGGGCCCAGGTGTGGCACAAAGGAAGGAGAACATGTGGGCAGATGAAGTAAGTGCTGTGTGCATGTAAAAGGGGAAACAGACGATGGGCACATCTTTCATAACGTGTAAGATATCAGCAGCCCGGATATGGAGAGTGCCAGGGATGGACCTTTATGAGGGCCACCAGCAAGAGGCAGCGAGGATTTCTTCTCCTGCAGCCCCTTTGGTGACTGGAACCAGCAGCATGGAAGGCAAACTAGCGGCACCTACTTCAATTTGATTTGAGTCCCTGAGAATCCAGAGTACCTTCCCTCGCTTTATGCTTTCTCAGCCCTCACCCTGTTCCATAAATAGTCTGTGTGTGTTTGATGCTGTAGGAGGTGGTGACCTTCAGGGACGTGGCCGTGGCTTTCACCAAGGAGGAGCTGGGGCTGCTGGACTCTGCCCAGAGGAAGCTGTACCGGGACGTGATGCTGGAGAACTTCAGGAACCTGCTCGCCGTGGGTGAGGACCCCTTGCTGAGAAACCCCTTGTCGCCTGCTGGGTGTCTCTGTGGGCTCAGTTTTGGGTCTCTTGAAATCATCCTTTGAGTTTGGGTCCCTGAAGCACCTGGGGTCCCTGTGTGGCATAGACACGAGGTTTCTGACTGTTCTTTCCAGGCCACAGTCTCTCTTTGAGCTGTAAATGGGCAAATTAGGGTCCTGCTGCATTGATTTGTCATGAGATCAGCTTAGTTGCTCCAATTAGTTTTGTTTTTGTTTATTAGGGCACCAATAACTGTTTATTAATTTGATTTGTGAGAAATACTGGTTTTTTTCTTTAACAGTATATTTGTAAATAACTTCAAATTTGCAGAAAATTTACAAAAATAAAAGAGCAAGAGTACCTACCTGCCTTTATTGAATTCACTTATAGTATCATTGTACCCCTTTGCTTTCTCTCTCTATATATGGATAATCAAAAGCATGTATATATATATATATATATATATATATATATATATATTCATAATACTCTTGCTGAACCTTTGAGGATTATTTACGTACACTATGGCCCTTTCTCTCTAAATACTTCAAGGTATATGCAGAGTTTGGGAATTCCTTAGAGCACCCTCACTTCCAACATCAATTATAAGTTTGGAGGGCCCCTAAACCACTCTCAGACCTGAAAATTCACTAGAGAGACTCAGAATTCACCAGAGGGCATTATCTTCACAAGCATGGTATAGTACAAGGAAAGGAGACAGACTGAACTCCACCAAGGAAGGAAACCCATGGGGCACAGCCAAGAATAGTCCAAACCTGAAGCTTCTGCATATCCTCTTTGGGAAGTTGATTATTTAATGTCAAAGTCATTTCCATTTGGCTCTTTGAAGGTGGTTTCTGTACCTGTGTAACATACCCTAATGGTGTTTCGAGCAGTCCCTAAAGAACAATGACCTATGCTCACATTTTTCTTTGCCCCAGCTCTGGAATCCTTCATGTCTTTTTTGGGAAATGGTATTTAACAACAAGATCTAGAAACTACAGTCCTTGTCACTGTGGTACCTTGGTTTCTTGAATTCAGGGGTTAGAACTCAGAAGTGTGTATTTGTACATGTGTGTGTGTGTATTTATACATGCATATATATTTTTATGTACATGAATACAGATATCCATATAAATCTTTATACAAGTGAATAGATGTTCAGTTTAATCCAAAATAAGAGAAATATTACAGTTATATTGATATATCATTTTTTACCCATGAGATTGACACAAATTCAAAACATAACACTTTTTTTAACTGATCATGTAGAATAAAGTAGGCTCACACATTGAAAATAAAAATGCAAAATAAGGGAATCAGACACTATTAACAAAGCTGTATGCTTGCTCTTCCTCTGTGATCCATTGCTGGGAATTCTCCTTAAACAAAGCCAAGTGTGAAAAATCACTAATGGGGGCCAGGGGTTTAGCTCAGTGATGTTAGTGCCTGCCTAGCAAGCATGCAGTGTGAGTTCAATCCCTAGTACCAAAAAAAAAGGAAAAAAAGCACTAATGGTACACTACAATTTGGATAAGAACAGAAAATAAGTAAATGCATATCTGTTTATCTTAAGAAATATGGGTAGGAAAGATTAACCCAAAAAGTCACAAGGTTGGTTTCTTACATTGCAGGGAGGTAATGGTGGCAGGGATATCATAGGACGCCATATTTGGCTGTGTGTACCTTAGCTAGTTTTGCCAAACTCATCAAACTTAATTACTTTTCTTACGTTTTTTAACAGCACATCAGCCCTTCAAACCAGACCTAATAGCCCAGCTGGAGAGAGAAGAGCTTTTGACGGTGGACACAGAAACCAAAAGAGATGAATATCCAGGTAAGAACTTCGCAGTAGGAACAAAGCAGTCAGAGCTTAAAGACATGAGGCAGGGAGGATTATTGCGAGTTCGAGACCAGCCTGGGGCTACAGAGTGAGCTTAAGGCTAACCTGAACTGCATAGTGAGACCCTGTCTCAAAAAAAAAAGACATGAGGCAGGACACGTCTGTGCTGCATAGCTCCCCAGCGGCTCCCTCGTCACGGTAGCAGAGAGCCCGCCGGCAGTGTCTGCCCCTCACCCCTGGAGCCTTCCCTGCTTGCCAGCTGTTGCTTGGCTCTGCCTCTTCTGTCTGTGCCAGCTGCACCGCGCCATGCTGCCTGTCAGACCTGACAGCTCCATTCTGTGTCAGGTTCATGACTTGTTTTTGTCTCTGCCTTGACTGAATGAATGGGTTAGTCGATGCCTGGGCTTTGCTGTCTTCAGCCCATCTTCAGACAGCTAGGAGGAGCAGAGCAAATGGCATGGTGGAAGGACACTCCAGAGTGTTGACTGTTGTCTGCTAAATGCCTCTCCTAAGTGTTCAGCGTCCTTACACATTCATACCCAGGTAGCCATTATACCTAAAAGACAAGAAAAGCCAGTCAAAGTAAGTATCAAAAATGATCAGTTCCAACGTCTAACTGACCTTTCTTATGCAAGTGAGGCCGTTGAGTTCATATACCCAGCTTCTTGTCTTCCCATTCTTGCCTCTGTCCCAAATAATCTTGTGACTCAGCTTCAGTCTTCAAGTAGAAATTTCAGGTTGTACATTTACTTGGGGCCAAACAATTTGGCGTGTTTGCTGAGTCCTCTAGACTCTCACATCAAAAGCTACTGTTACAACTGTGTAGCTAAGGATGCTCCTGGGTAGGAAAAAGAAATTCAAAATGAATGAATTCCACTTCTGTAATTTTCATTTCTGCCTCAGTTAATTGTCTTTGTCAGACACGATGTGGTACTTTTTGAGAGCAGGGGTCCACAGACTTTCTCTGAAAGTCCAGACATATATTTTAGGCTTTGCCAGCCATGTATGGTTTTGATTACGTGCCCTTTGTTTTTGTTCTACTGTTTAAAAAATGTAAAAACTGGCCAGTGCAGTAGCACACACCTGTAGTCCCAGATACTTGGGAAGTGGAGGCAGCAGAATTTTTTGAACCCAGGACTTCAGAACCAGTCTGGGCAACATGGTGAGACCCCATTTCAAAAAGAAAAACCAAAAATGGGAAAACTAATATTAGGTCAAGAGCTGAAAAAACAGGGGCCAGGGATTTAGCTCAGTGGTCTAAGTGCAAGGTTGTGAGTTCAATCTCCAGAACCAAAAATAAATAAATAATAAATAAATAAAAACAGGCTAAGGTGGTAATATACCAGTCTCCTTTCCTGATATCATCAGTACCAACGTAATGTCACCTGTTAAAACATTTAATTCTCTTACATATACTGCTGCCATTTCTATATCTTATATTAATGAAAAATTTTGACCGCATACATTTTTATTTTTAATGCATTATTTTCCTCCTTTTCATACTTTGGGGAAATCCCTCCCAGTCTAAAACTGCAATCAAGGCTGGGTGTGGTGGCACACATGTGTAATCTCAGCACTCGGGAGGCTGAGGCAGGAGATTACTGCAAGTTCGAGGCCAGCCTGGGCTACAAAGTGAGTTCAAGGGCAGCCTGAACTGTATAGTGAGACCCTGTCTCAAAAAGACCAAATTAAATTAAATTAAATTAAGATTGTAATTATTGTGTGTGTGTCATGGCTGCATAATATCACAATCTGCGGACAGAACCTGCATCCCTTAGCTATTTCCCACTTGGTGAGCATCGGCTTATTTCATTTCATTTCTTAACTAATAGAGGCAATACAGCAATAAAAAACCCAATTCAAACATCCTATCAGAGATTCAAAGAGTAAACCAGACCTTCCTGAGCTTTAACTTTGGAGTTGTAACCAAAATAAGTAGCCCACCTTGGCTTTTCTGCAACCTCCAGGAGTGGACTTGATTCATTTGAGTGGAGAAATGTTAAAATGAAGATTCTCACGGGCGCTGTTCCCCTCTAGGACAGAGAAAAAATGTCCAAGCCACAGCCCATCTGGCCCTTCCAAAGTCTGCATCCACATCCTTCCCAGATTGCCTTTCCCCATGCCAGGCAAGGAATGCTCCGGGAGAAAGAAACAAGATTGACACTGTCATTCTCTCCATCCCTTATTCAAAAATAGAGAATGCGCTCTCCTCATTTTAATTCCCTATTGGTTAGCTGTTAAATAAGTAATACAGATTTTGGACAATCAGACCTGTGTTCTCCTTAAGATCTAGTGTGTAGCTTTCAGCTGATAAACATTGCAAGCTGAGAGGTGAGGACGTTGCCCTCTCCTGCTCCCCACATTCTGAGGAAGAGGAGGGGTATGACTCAAGTAGAAAGTTGCGCCCTGTATGTTGAATCAGCAGCCTAAGAAATCACAAACCTATTTTTGATCTTTTTCTAAACTTACACATCTATTTGAGCCTTGTAATTGTTCAGCGACTTAGTCCTTTCTTACCTCTTCAGACGAGTGATTCTCATACCTCTTGGGCCATGACTGGGTACTGTAGCCCAGGACCAACCCAGTAGCAGCTGCTCAGCTGATACAAGCATTCCATTCAGTGGGACGCCTCACCTGTTTCTCTCATTTCCATCTTCTCTTTTAAAATTCCGTGTCACCACTATGTGTGCTCCTGCCTCAGCTTTCCAGAGGGCTGGGATTATAGGCATGTGCCACAGGCAAAAGTTGTCAGGGAGCACAAATTATAAATTAAATCTCGGGGACATCCAAGGCAGTCCTTGTCTTATCCTTTGAGCTAGACAGAAACTCCCTGCTCTTTTCTGGTCACAGCTGGTAGCCCAGGGTTAGTGGCCAAGTGGCACTGACAGGGTAAGATAAGAGCAGCTGATGACAGGAAGGCACCTGGGGGAATTGTAGTCTCCTCATTGCCTCCTGTCTCATCCTTGTAAGAATGCTTTGTTCTTGGTAGTCGCTGCCGCCATTACTATCCCTGGAAACTCTGCCCTTCATTGTTCCTGACCAGATGTAATCAGTAAACACCACGGCCCTGGTGCCTGTGAACAACTGGTCATCCCAGGTCCCTGCTGCACCCCTCTTTTGTTTCTTGCTCTTTTCACTGCACTGTAACACCTGGCAGGAGACTGGGGACTCACTGCAGGGGTCCCTGATAACTGATGCCACGGGAAGGGTCTCCAATAAAAAGTAACTTTAAAAATTAAAGAGTAGCCAGGTACATGGCCCACGCCTGTAATCTCAGCATTTAGACAGGCCATGGCAGCAGGATTACAAGTTCAAACCCAGCATAGGTGACTCGGCGACTCAGCAAGACCCTGCCTTGAAATAAATTTAAAAAGTTATAGGGCACTAATTCAGTCTATACTACTGTGCGGTGGGGTGGAAGCAAAGGAATTGGAAAAGACTCAATCCCTTTTCCTGCCTATGGGTCTTTTAGGTCACTGGCTTTCATTTCATCCATGAGAAATGCTCACAGCTTGGCTTTTCTCACCAGCAGCAGGCTTGCTTCTCACACAGCCTTTCAGCCTCCAGCCAAGTTACCATGGCCAGTTCCTTTCCCACAAAAAAATGTGTGTTCGCATACCCTTTCGATTCACCGAGTGAGGATGACTCAGGCTACCATTTATTCATCAACCCATGTTTATTGAGCAACCACTAGTCACCAGGCTGGGTTGTAGGCAGTGAGTGTAACGCAGTGGTGCCTGTCCTGCAGATACCGCTTTGCTGTGGAGAGACAGGCACACAGACAGGTAAGTTAAGGATTTCTGTGTGTGAGGACACTAGTCGTAAAAAAAATGTCTACTTCTTTACTACCTCTTTCCCGGATCCCTCAGCAACTTAATGTACTTAACCAGTTGTCTTCAGAGAGCATACTTCTCATCAGGACATGAAGATCTGCCATCTGCCTACCACTGGAGTTTTAATAACGGGGCAGCAAGGCATTTCTACCCAAATGTACCTCTCTTCAGCTCTTTTTTTGGTGCTTCACACTCCCAAAATGTTAGTTTCCCAGTACAGTGGAGCAGGGCAAAGTCATTGTTCACTGAGTCGCATTTATGACTCCTCATAGGTGTCAAGGGACTTGGCTACCCTAACCCTCCTCAGCCTCTAATGATGTCTTTTGAGTTGAATCCTGCAACAGTGTTTCACAGTCTGATCTACACCAGGCTCCTTGGTAACTGTAAAATATCTTTTCACAGGAGTTAAAAGTGCTAGTGGTTTACAGTGACTTAGAAGAGATTATTCTCATGAAGATAAACAGCTCATTAGAAACAGGGTATAATGATGCCTGTAGGATAAATTAAGGGTCTGTGTTTACCTCCTTAATCATATCATTTAACACGTAACTGGCTTACAAATACAAACATCATGAAAGGAGAAAAAGTTATCAGGGCAAAAAGCATTTGTCCACTTACAACCACTGTTATTCTTTCCAACTGGAGAATATTCCTTCTGTTTTCTCCTTTGGATCTTTAAGCATCCCTGTGATAAACCCATAACATGCTTACGCTTTTACTAAGCTTTTTGAATGGGACCACTGCATTTGCCATCTGTTGTGTTACAAAACCCTGATTTGGATGCATACATATAGTCTGAATTTTGTCCGTCCTATTTATATCACTCTGCAGCCAAACATGAGGCATTTTTCTAAGGACCTGTAAAACTAGTGGCATGAATTTTCTTTTATTCATTCAAGTTTTATGTTACGACCTCTGTGTAAAATTTTGAACTCTCTGAATAAAGCATTTATTTGTGCATTTGTCTGAATTCTCTTTATAGGAAGCAACATTCAACATAAGGAGCATATTCAAGAAGTGGGATTAAGTTACCTTTTCCCCAAAGAGCTTTCCTCCTGCCAGACCTGGAATCAGGGTGTGATCAGGCCAGCCAGGTATCAAGATTCCATGAAAAACTTTGAGGGAAAGAATTTTCAGTTGCAAAAACAAGGTGATTCTCCCTGCCAGATCTGGGCAGGAATACCAATGCAGATTTCTGAAGATGGGAACTATGTAGTGACTCATGTAGTGGATGATTCTAATTATGTTAAAAGTCAAGAGTTTCCATGCAGGAGAGCCCAGCACTCTTGGAGGAAAATGTATCTGCCTGAGGCTCATAATCCTCCATGTAAATGTCCACAGATTTCCATGAAAAATAATTTCTGTAAGTGTGAGCATGTCAGTTGGATTTCACATCACAGTGATAATCTGGGAGTACCCAAAAATGAAAAACACTACAGTTGCAGTGACTGTGGAGAAGATATCCTGGACATGTCATTTCTTAATGAGAACCAAATCCAGGCAGAGCAAAAGCCCTGCCCATGTACTGAGTATCGAGAAGACTTCAGTGATGACCACAGCTCTGAGGTTCAGCAGCAGCTGCACCTAGCAGGGAAACCCTGCATATACAGTCCATGTGGAAGAGACTGTAATTATAAGTCAGTTCTTCACAGCCATCAAAGTGTTCAGAGAGATGAGAGTTTACATCTGCAATCCCATCAGAGATCATGTACAAAGAAGTCATGTACATGTGGTGAATATGGCAAGAAGGTCAACCAGCACTCCTGTCTTAGCTCTTACGAACTCGCCCACACAGGAGAAATACCCCGGAGGTGCAAAGTTTATGAGAAAGCCTTCAGTCGCAGCTTAGACCTTAGTAATACTTTTAGGATCCCTACTAAGGAGAGATCCTGTGAATTCGAGGAGAATGGGAACATTTTTAATCAGAATTCATGTCTTGGTGTTCATCAGCATCAGAATTTCCACACTGAAGAGAAACTGTATGCCACTGTGGAGTATGGAAAGGGTTTAATTTGTAGTTCATATCTTAATGGTCAACATCCAGTTCACATGGAAGAGAATCCCTATCATCCTGAGGACTGTGGGAATGACTTCAGCCTGGCCTCACATTTTAAGGGCTTTCAGATAGCTCACCCCAGGGGACAACCATATAAACATTATGTATACAGTGACAGCTTTAGTCAAAATTCATATATTCAGGACCATCGGAAGAGTCACATAAGACAAAAGCCTTTTAAGGAGTGTGGAAATGGCTTTGACTGGAGTTTGAAACTTAAAAATCATCAGAAAGCCCATGCTGGACAGAAGCCATACAAATGCAATGTTTGTGGCAAAAGCTTCAGTCATAGATCAGTTCTTAATGTTCATCAGAGAATCCACACAGGAGAAAAACCTTATAAATGTGAGGAGTGCGATAAGGGATTCAGCCGAAATTCCTACCTTCTAGCACATCAGAGAGTCCACTCTGGGGACAAACCGTACAAGTGTGAGGAATGTGGGAAGGGCTTCAGTCGGAATTCCTACCTTCAAGGCCATCAGCGAGTGCACACTGGAGAGAAGCCTTATAAGTGTGGGGAGTGTGGTAAAAGTTTCAGTCGGAGTTCACACCTCCAAGGCCATCAGAGAGTTCACACTGGAGAAAAACCATTCAAATGTGAGGAATGCGGGAAGGGGTTCAGCTGGAGCTTTAATCTTCAAATTCATCAACGGGTTCACACAGGAGAAAAACCTTACAAATGTGGAGAATGTGGTAAAGGCTTCAGTAAAGCCTCAACTCTCCTGGCCCATCAGAGAGTCCACACAGGCGAGAAGCCATACCAATGTAACGAGTGTGGTAAGAGCTTCAGTCAGAGATCATACCTTCAAAGTCATCAGAGTGTCCACTCTGGAGAGAGACCATACATCTGTGAGGTATGTGGGAAGGGCTTCAGTCAGAGAGCATATCTGCAAGGTCATCAGAGAGTCCACACTAGAGTGAAACCGTATAAATGTGAGATGTGTGGGAAGGGCTTTAGTCAGAGTTCACGGCTGGAAGCACATCAGAGGGTCCACACAGGAGGGAAACCATACAAATGTGAGATGTGCACAAAGGGCTTTAGTGAGAGTTCACGCCTTCAGGCACATCAGAGGATTCATGCAGAAGGGAGACCCTATAAATGTGAACAGTGTGGAAAGGGTTTCAGTGGGTACTCAAGTCTTCAGGCCCATCACAGAGTCCACACTGGGGAGAAGCCTTACAAATGTGAGGTGTGTGGGAAAGGCTTCAGTCAGAGATCAAACCTTCAAGCTCATCAGAGAGTGCACACCGGGGAGAAACCTTATAAATGTGATGCGTGTGGGAAGGGCTTCCGTTGGAGCTCGGGTCTTCTAATTCACCAAAGAGTCCATAATGGTGATAAATTCTATAAAAGTGAAGAATATAGTAAGGTTTATTCTTCCTCAGAGAAGCTACACCGAAATGAAGGCTTATAAAACGATATCCTGGTTTGTTTTGAAGTCCTCAAAAGGGAGCTGAAAAGTTCTAGCCACTAGAGTACTTGTAGTATATGTGCTGCTCAAGTGAGCATACTCGAGTTCTTTTAGTAAAAAAAAAATATTTTTTAAAATGAAAATGTAATGTTTCTTCCAACATCAGTGTCTCATGGTTAGGAGACCACATAACAGAGACCTTTAATGAGAGGAGTTCCATGACAGATTCTGTCAAAACTTTAGTAAAGTTTCTGCACAGGAGCTAGAGCTCATAAATATGAGTATGGTGAGGAATTTAACAGAATTACAGTGATGAACACGCCTAAATCCTATGTCCAGTGGAGTGTAGCTTGATGAGATTTTGCTCACTCCATGATATTTTGCAACTTACAATAAGTACTCAATACTTTTTCCTAAATGACTAAAGTGTGGAAACGTATAATACTGAAAATTTAATTCAGCTAATTTCAAAAAATTCAGTGGACTTGGAAGAGGAATTATGCAAATGCTCTCAGTATTACTTCAAGTAAGTATTATTTGAAATGTAGAGCAGCAAGCAATATTGCAATCGGAAGTAACATGAATTTGGTTGTAACCCTGTTGGAACTGGTTCCCATCATTTGGCCCGTCTTAACGAGGGGTGAGCTGAATTTCTTAATATGTGGACTCTTTCTATACAGTACAGTCAATTTAAGTTTACCTCTGTGAGTGTGTGTACTTGTATGCACTTTAAATGACAATACAAACTGATTAACAGTGTTTCTGGATAACTTTTCAAAAACCGGAATGCTGTATTTTACATAGTTGCATTTTTACTTCTGCCCTCTGTTTTAAGGCAGAGTTTTACTGTAATATTTGGAAAATGTCAGAAGTGTTACTAATGACAAATAGTTTTAAATAAATGTGAAAGTTATACTGCTTGGTGTTCCACTGTCTGTATTTCCATTAAACTTCATTTTTCTGACTGATTTCTATGTAGGCTTTGTCCAATCCAAACCTTCTTAGGCGGGGTTTATAACAAATTTGAAGGACTAAGGTTTCTACTACCACACTTTTCCCATTCACATAAAGGGAAAAATCATGAATTAAAAAATTTTGATACATGTTTTGATTATTAGGATAGTATTGCCATTTTATCTACTGGTCTCTGTCTTCAGGAATATGTATTTTGGTGGCAGGAGTGAAAAAGACAAGCTTGTACAATACATATCAAAATATGCATATATAGAAATATGTCACGTACCAGCAGGGACACATTCTGAGAAATGTCATTGTTGTGCGAACATCAGAGCGTACTTAACACAAACTCAGGCTATAACATCGCTAAATCATACAGTCTTGTGGAACTACCTAGCATATGCGCCATTACTGACCAAAAGTTTATGTGGTACATGACTGTATCCAAAGTAAAATGTGCATACCTACCTGGAAGTCAGAATAATAATTTATGAATAAGCAGTTTTAACAATTAAAAAGGCTTGCATAGTACTAATTTTTAAATTAGAAATAAATGTCACCAGGTTTTGGATAAATTTATGTTTTTATACTATGGAACTATAGAAAATATGGGATCGGTCTAAAATGACAGTGCAAGATCATACACAGTCTTTAATAAAAATGGAGATTATACCTCCATAATGTCCAGTTAATTTAAATTTGTGTAGAGAGGGCTGGGGATTTAGCTCAGCGGCATAAGAGCCTGCCTGGCAAGCACAAGGTCACGAGTTTGGTCCCCGGTACCAAAAATAAAAATAAATTTGTGTAGTAATAGGTTCAAATACATACTTAGAGATACTATGTACAAAATTATTCATCAAACGAGGTTAATTTTCAAAATTTCTAGGTTTTTTTTTTAAGAACACAGATGAGTTAGGTGTCAGGAACTTTATCTCCCTGTGAAATTTCTTTAGGCTTTAGTCCAGCCTCGGAGCCTAGCCTGATGTCCCAGTGCAGTCAGTAGCATTAGTTGCAGCAGTTTTGTCAGCTGGATGAATAGGGTGACCAAGGCGCTGGCTTGACCTGGCTGCCAAATCGTTGGTCCAGGAAGTACAATATCGTCAGACACCTGGAGCTTCTGATGCATTTTTTGCTCTCATTATTTCCAAGAGAAAGCAATGAGAGTCTATGGTGGTTCTAACTGTTAGGATGCTGTAATTTCTAAGTAACAGAATATTCTGAGTTTTTAAACCAAAACTATTTCTTAGTCCACATAAATGAAAGACAGATTGGGTGAGGTTGAGTCTGGGTGAGTAGAGGCCCCTTACAATGCTCCCTTTCCTCCACTGCCCCTGCCCACAGTGCTGGGACTGAACTAGTCTACGCACACCGAACTACATCCCGGGCATTTTTTTTTTTTTTTTTTGAGACAGTCTTTCTAAATTGCTAAATCGCCTGGGCTGGGCTCAAATTTGAAACTGTGTTGCCTTAGCCTCCCACAGTGCTGGCAGTATAGGTGTGTGGTCCTGGCACTCCTGGTTCATATTGCTTTCTGAAATTCTCTCACCTCTGTCTCTTTGTATGAACTCTTATCTTCACCTGGCTCACAAGATGGCAGGCCTACTTAGTTTTTTGTTTGTTCATTGCCAAGAAAAGTGTTTATGTATCATTTAGTAGAATGTATTTCTGCTCCTGAAACTGCACAGAATCTCTGAGACTAAACCAACGTAACAGAGGACACAACCCCCGCAAACAGGTTAGACCGCTCCTTGTGACAAGCAAGAGCAGACCTCACTGAAAAGGGAAGAACATGGACAGAGAACTCTCCAGCAGCACAAGTGAACAGGGACAGCCGAAAAATAAGGGTGCAGCAGGAAACACTGGGAAAAAATACTTCAACATTCCAACCCCCACCCTAAGCCAAAGGTCATACAAGAGGATTTTGAAGCCAGTAATACACTTAGAATAACTATTGCAAAAACAAACTCTTTACCCAGATCCTGGCCATATCAATTCAACATTCCAATGTAGTATCCTAGCATAACAGATATGGTACTTTTCAGGCAAAAATGCGATTTGCTTCAGTGTCTACTATTCTATGTATATTATACAGCTTTTAATTTTAAAAAGGAACAAACGTCTGCTAAGGCATAGCGGACTCTTAAAAGTTACACTTAGAAATGACCATATTTTAGACTTTATAGGGAATTTTACATAAATGTTGGACTCAGGGCTTTAGTAAAAAGGACAGGCACTATATATGAGCAGATGGAGATGGGAGGGGTTCAGTAGAAACTAATAGAGTCAAAGAGGAAATGCCAAAACATTTCTTGTAAAGAATGATTCTGAAAGACTGACTCATGGGGCTCCACATAGGTAAGAAAAATGTCAGAGTAGTTGAACATTGCAGGTTAATGGAAATCACCTGAACTAAAACACAAAAGCAAGAAGTGGGAAGAAAATGATAAAGCACCCAGGAATTGATTAACATTGTGGGATTTAATACTTGTACAGTTTGGAAACCAAGGATGGGAAGGAGAAAAGAGTGAAAAATATTGAAGAGACAATGGCTGACAGTTGTTCAAAAGCAATGAGGCCGAACCTTGATGCAAGAAACTCAAAGTGCCACAGCAGGATTTAAAACACACAAAAACATGAAATCCTAGACACACTGCCAAACAACTAAAAATGCACCATGCTAAGAGAATTGATGGCAGCAGAGATGACAAAAACAGACTTCTTATCAGAAACTATGCAAGAAGGAAGCAATGGAATGACATCTTTAACATTTGGGGAAAAAACAAGTTCTGCCAATCAAACACACTAAGAATGAAAAATGAAAATATGCAAAATGAAAGGTATTTTCAAATAAAAGTTGGTAGAACTCATCAGTAGCTGGCCTGCACTACAAGCAATATTAAAAGACTTTCTTCAGACAGGAGAAATAGCATGTCAAAAATACATTTGAATCTACCAAAATAAAGAAGTTTGAAAATGGTTAAAATGAAGATAAATATAATTTTTATTTTATACACTCTAAAATATCTACTAAAGCAAAAAAAGGAATGAGGTTTATGAGGATTATATCATATGTAAAAGTAATATGTATTTACAACAATACCACAAAACAAGGAAGATAATTGGAAATACACCATGACACTATTGGCATAATACTTGAAGGCAGACTGAAACATTATAGAGGCATATTTCAGAGTCATGGGCCACAGGGAGGATGAACAAGCCAACCCTTTCCTGTGATCCAGCCAGTGCATGAGCTGGGAGACAAGGAGAGTGGGATTCACTCCCCAAGGCTTTCTTAAAACAAGTCACACCTGGTGTTGGAACCAAGATGGCAGAGTGATAAGCAGCAGAGAAAACAGCATCTCAGAGTCACTGTCCAGATGCTGGGAATATAGCACAGTGAGAAAGACATGGAGGGCAGTGGACCCACTGGACCCAGGAAGACTCTGAAGTGCAAATTGAAGCCCTCAGAGAATGAAGAGAAAAATTTCAACAAAGAATAAGCCAGTAGCCAGCAGTGCCTTCTCCCTGAGATGGGACTCAGTGCATGAGAGGAGTGGTTGAAACCTGCAGAAGCATGGTCATGGTCATAGTGATGGCTGATGACCCCAGAGACCTCTGCAGAGAGATGTGGCAGTGGAGGGGAGCAGTGGACATGGAGGACTGCACTGGCTGGCTTTGAGTGCAGAGAACATAGTCCTCTTGCAGGAGAGAGCGATTGGCTGGGAGCCATCTTGGAGACAGGCCAGCTCCATCTAGCAGCTCCCAGCTGGGCTCAGACTCACGGAAATTGCTTGGGCAGTGGTGAGTCCATTGTGTCTTCTATAGAAGCAGGCCTGCTAAGATTATCCACTACCCTGCCAAAAAGCTACTGCTGGCTTGCTGGAATAGATTGGCATGATTTGGGATTCTGTCTCCACAAGTTGTCTACTAGTGAAACCAAAAAGAAACCTGGAATTGAACTACTCACTTTTTTTTTGTTTCTCCGCCTCATTATTTTTATATAAATCTGAACATGGTTCCTACCCTCTCTTTGGGTGTGGTTCTGTTCTTCCTTTTATCTCTTCCATCTCTCTTTTCCTTCAGTCTTCTGCACCAGTTTCCCAAAGTTGGCATGATCACCTCTGTCCTCCAACCTTACTTCTAATCTCTTCTTCTTCTTCCACTTCTCTATTTTCTCCATAATCCATTTTAATTTTTTCTTAATTAATTTTAAATTTTAACCCCTGAGGGCAAAATTGACA
>PVLA01003525.1:0-209156 GCA_004027455.1 Hydrochoerus hydrochaeris | reverse complement strand
ACCTGGGGCGATTCCTGCTTGGGGTTGAGGTTAAAACCTATTGTTTAGGATTATCCCTGCCTGGCCCTAAGCCTGGGGCGTTTCCTGCTTGGGGCTGGGGGTGGCTGCCAAAGGTTAGCAAATATATATTCCAGCTTCTAAAAAATAAAGGCGGATTCAGATTCACTCACAGACTGGTGTGCAGTGTTTTCTGTCTCTCGATCGCCGACTCCCTGACCACCTTTGGGAAACCCTAGCCCTGCCGCAGCTGGACTCCGGCAAATATTGGCAGAGAAGCTGACAAAAGAATATCAATACAGACGGAGGATTTCTGGCTGAAGTGATACTAAGTGTAGAGGCGTGACAGTATCACACCATCCCAATGCTATCAATATGTTCACATGAGAGAAGAACTTGGAAAAAGTGCTTCACTAAATTAGTTTTCTCCAAATATAAAGTGGTATTCAGTGTAGGCCAAATGACCCAGAAGAAATCAAAGGCCATTACCCAAAGTAAGAAAGAGTCAAAATTCTTACAATTGTTTCAAGTAACCATGGAAATATGTATAAAATATATCTGAATAGTTTCCTTTTTCTTAAACACATTCATACATATAAGAATGAATCTGAATCACTGGATTTAATATTTACATATTTTCATATCCACCAGTCACAGCCTTTCCTTACACATTTTTAGACAGGTTCTGCTTATTCCCATATTCTTGTTATCCAGCATTATGTAATTAGGCAATTTACATTGCAATCATATAAGGAATATATACTACCTGAAAACATGTACTATTTATTACTATTAATAAAATGTATCTATTCATAATTTAAATTGCTAACTCTGGGATTGGTTTGATATTTCAACATAGGATAATTAATAACTGTATTTCCTTTAGGACTGGAAGCTTTTGTCTTTTTCTGGGGCCAGGCATACTTCCCAGAAACTAAATTTTCTCTAAGGAAATGAATGGAACATATTGACATGAAAGAAAACCCCAAAATTATGAGAAGGTAATAAAACATAAACCTTTTAGTGTAAACAAAAGATAAAATAAAAAGTAACTCTAATAAAAAATGTACACTCTTTATATATAGTAAGATTACTGGGCAAATTATAAAAGTATGAGATTTGGATGGAAGGAGTTAAATATTCCTGTACCAAGCATGGAATCAGCTAATTCAAAAGCAGCCTGTATGTATGCATGCATACATACATATGATAGATACAGTAGTTTAATATTTATACTCATTTTCAAACTTAGAATAATAATTTTAAATTGAAATCCACTTAAACAACTTAAATATAGCAACTGACATTAATTCACATGAATCTTTTCCAAAATAATTCTGCCGTAGTAATAAGCTTGTGTAACAAGCAAAAGATGAATGATAAAAATTCAAATGTGGAAGGAAAGAAACAGTCTAAAATAACTGCTGGTATTCTATTTTAAGCATGTCAGTATCTACTGTGATTCAAAAAAAATTCCACATCTGAATACCACTGATAATATTGAGAATTAAAAAATCTTTAATCCTGAGGGCAATAAACATGAAAAGAACAGAAAGGCAGATTTGGAGGAGAAGAGAAAGAGAGAGAGGGGAATGAAGAGAGAAGAGAGGAGAAGATAGAAGAGTCTTCTAAATATATATTGGCATTTCTTTCTCTGTGCTCTAAAATGAAGGAACGAAGATTTAGAGTTACTGCAAAGGAATCTATTTGAACAGATGGGCTCAATTGCATAAAAGACCCAGAACATTACATGAATTGTTTTCTTATTGCAACCTTTGTCTCCTCCAGTTTTGATAGGTTTTGATAGATTTTTTTAAAAAGGTCTTTCTAATACAGGGCTGATTATTGTCTAAGGAAATGGTGAAGGTCTTGAAGTTATGTGGATTCTATCATATTGCCCAGGTAACGTAGAGAGCTAGAGATGCTTACACAGGAGCAAGTGCCTATCTAGTTTTTGGACTCAGATTTTCCATAGATGGAAGAGTAATGTGAGAGAGGGAGGGAGGGAGTTGACAGAGGAAAAAAAAAATTTTAAAGGCATCAGAGAATAATTTTTTCCTGTCAGAAGAAGTATGAATAGTACATCCTTTTAGAAGCATCTTTTGATTATTGCTTTGTACTTACTCTTTAGATGCAAGAAAAATGTCAATTTCAAGAGTAAAATCTGAGACACATACTAGACAAAGAAGAGGTAAAGTGGAGAACAAAATACAATACCCAAACCAGGGCTCCTCATAGAAAATCCAGCACATGAACTGTATCAGAATATCACATTGCACCTGGTCTCTAGGTAGCCCCTACTGCAATCTGAGCACCTCCTGCCTCCTGTACGTCTCTCATGTAACAGATTTACAGAGTCTCATTCTGGGGTCTCCACTTGTTTCCATCTGTAATATTACATTTTCAAATTTTGTTATTTAAGGAGAGTAAAGGAATTAAAACTTTATTTTATGAGTAACAAAATTGTATGAGTCGAAAAGCCAGGGGAGGAAAAAAAAAAAAAAACTAACCAAATTGCAAAATTTGAGGGAGGATTCTATGAGTTTTGGTTGGCCTAATGAACAATAATACAGTGGGACAGCTTCGAACACTACATTTCATGTTCTCAGAAAAAGATGGGCAAGTCTTGCTTTGCTAATCAAAACCTAAAGAAAAAACAAGTTTAACTCCCTAGAAGGAGAAGTAACTGGGAAGTCAACCCCAGCGATCGTATTTCCTTCTTAGCCTGTAAAGATTTTGCTCACAAATAAGAGTCAAGGAATTCATTTATTGGTATTAATTTTTTATCCCTTAATATGAGACCAATTTTTTAAAAAAAGAAAAGAAAGAAAAACACATCTACACTACAAACATTTGGAATTTGTTTTTCTTTCCTTTCCATTAGGACAAAAAATGACAGAACAATAACTTATTGATACTTAGGGAAATTACTTATTTTACACAGTAGTGGACACGAATTCCAAGAATCCCTCACATGTATGGTTAGTCTACTAGTGGACACCAAATAAATATCGACTGATATTTGTGAAAGGAAAACAAGCAAGTTTAGAGAAGTCTCACTCACTTAATGGCTAACCCTGATTATTAGCAGAAAAATACTGACAAAATTAGATTATCTTTCCTAAGCTAAGGCTGGGTTATACTTCCTAAATCTTCTTAATTTTTTTCACCTCTTTATAAAATACAGAAATTGCCTTCAGTGTGATATGGAAAAGATGTTCACCTTCCCTTCTCTATTTACTAAATTGCCAGGCCAGCATTAGCTGATTTTTATCTCTAAACTCATAAATTTTCTGCTCTTTTCCATGGTAAAGCCTTCTCAGCACTATGGAATAGCAATAAATTAAATCCTTGAGTTTATTTGTGAGCAAAATCTTTACAGGCTAAGAAAGAAATATGATTGCTGGGGCTGACCTCCCCATTGCTTCTCCGCCTAGAGAATTAACCTTGGTTTTAGCAAGGCAAGACTTCTTTTTGTCTCTCAGTCACTCCCACTTCCCTCCTGCACCTTCTAGATTAATAAAAGTAAAATAAATAAACTAATTATGTGTCCCCCCAAATGACAGAACTACCAAGATATTCATTTTAGATGCTCTTGAAAAGCAAAATTAAAGTGAAAAAGTAGCTTAAACTATTTACATTGAGGAGAGTTTTACTTCCAGCACTAAAATACTATATCAGGTTAAAAGTTTCTAATGTTTTGCATTAAAATTTCTGTAGTTCATATGTATATATATTTTTTTCCTTTCCACTATTTCTATTCCTTTTTCCCCTTAGATACCCACTGAGTTTGTGATAAAATAAAAACAGTAAAAAAAAAAAAAAGTTTCACTAAAATTTCCATTGAGATAAGAATTTGCTCTCTTCTTTTAAATTCCACCATTTGAAAACTATAACACAAAGTTACAGGGACTAAATTAGAATCTGTATTTCAAATAGGAACTATCAATAAAAGATAAATGACAAATAAGGAGACAGATATTCAGATAAACAAGTTTTACCTATATTTAATCCTAGGTGATGGCTCTGTCTGCACCTTCCCACTTATAATGAGATAACAAATTGTTTTATCTTTTTTTTATGAATGTGATATTTTTATGCATAGGCAAATGCTTTTGCAGTGTTAACACAAACACACACACACATATATATATAGATATAGACATAGATATAGATATTTATTCTGTCATTTTTCTCATTTTAGTGACTCATATATAAAATGTTTATTCATACTTATATTAAATAACTTTTATACCCAGTGATAGCACCATGAATGAAACTTAAATTAATAGTTTTCCTTATTATTATTAATTATAAAATAATCTCTCTCTCCATCTCTGTGCGTTTCAACATTCATAGGTTGATGACACAGAGATGGAAAGATGATTTCTCCTCAAATTATGATTTCTTGTGTATATTTCTAAGAAATATATGACAGAGCTCAACATATTACCTTCTGGATTTTTAGAATGGTAAAACTGTAATATTGTTAAATATTTTTTGAGATATGCCTGAGTATACACAGTGCTCTGAGAAGATATTTGTTTTCATTAGTGCTGATTTATTGTCTAAGAAGCAACTGAGCTCTACAGAGGCTATTTACTTTCCCCAAATTCACCCAACCAGTCAGCGGTGGACTTAGAACCAAAGTGTTTTGAATATTGGGCTCTTTCCAAAACACCACACATTTTTCCATCTGGGAACTCACTATCACTTACACTCATCTGCATGTTGGAAGCTTGTCACTCCTAAGCACAAAAATTTCTGATGAGGCTGATTCTGATTATTACCTAACAAAATGGTAAAGGTCTTGAGGTTGTGTGGATTCTAGCACATTTCCCAGGTAATGTAGAGAGCTAGAGATGCTTACACAGGAACAAGTGGGTATCTGAGCTCTGCATAGTTCTGCTTCCCATAAGGAAAAGGCGACAGTTTCATAGACTCAAATGTATCCTTCCATCCTCTCCCTGCCCTCCTATTGCCCAGCTATCAATAATACAAAGCAACCTCCAGTAATCTCATTTTTAAATTGTTGTAATGCTAATGGGAATGGAAGAATGAAAAGAACCTCTTCTTACTATGTTGTAGGAAAAGACAACCTGGGATATAGATAGAAATGGAGGATAAGATAAGAAGGAACATGGTTAACTAGATTCAGCAAAGAAGTAGCCCAGTGCAGTGGGAATTAGAGCAGCTCCCAAGGCAGACCTTCAAACAGAATTGCTCATTTAATGCTATCAGGCAATTTAAATTTAGCTTATCTGATAAGTCTCTATAATCCTGTGTGTATTTCTGGAAATTTTCAAAATCCTTGTCCTTGGAAAATATGGTTCAATGTTAATATCTTATTGGGAGAGTCTGTACCAAGATGGATATTTACATTAAAACTTCAGATTATGGAATATTGACTTTTAGTACTACCTGGAAAAACAGGCATCAAATAATAGTGTATAACCCATCTAAACAATAAAGTGAAGCTGACAAATAAAGCCTCATTTAATTTAGTAAATAAATGTTAAAAATAAGTCACCTAAAAGTTCAAAATAATAGTTACCATTACCATAAAATCCTAAAAACAGTTTCTAATGAAAGGTCTTTGAGTACTGATAAATATAATGTCAATTAAATAGCTAAAAATAAGAGATATATTAAATTTATATGCAGTAACACACAGAAAAAAGCTGAAGTGACTACAGTCTTCCTAGAGCAAAAAGTAAAATTTAGGGTTACTGAGGTGTACTGTGTAATTTTTTTACTGAAGTATAAGTTAAAAGCACACTTTCTCTAGAGACCTTAAAATAATAATGTTTACTTAGTCCAATTTTGTTAGTTTATTCTTGAGCCACTATATATATATATATATATATATATATATATACAATATAAATATATTTTCCATAGGTTTTAATATAATATTAGACTTCAAAAGAATTGCCCAAAAATTGGAGCTCTCATTTGCCTCTATTTAGCTTCCCCTTACATTAATATATAGCATTGTTAGAGAACAGTTATTAAAACTAAGAAATCATTCTATGACATTGAATGAACAAAAATGCAGATTTTTTTGGTAAATTTCACTATTTTTTTTTCACTAATGCCTTTTCTCCGTTCTAGCATACATTCCAGGATACCACATGTCTACTCTGTCTTCTCCAATCTGTGAAGCCTCTGTGTCTTTCATGGCCTTGAAATGCTTGAGGACTTCTAGTCATCTATCTTGTGAATATCTCTCAAGTTGGGTTTGCCTGATTTTTCGTCATGATTAGATTTAAGATCTTGTACCATCGAGGAAAGCACCATAGAAACAACACGTCTTTCTCATCATAACAGATGTGCACACTAGTGATACATGTTAATGGTAATGTAACGGAATCATTTAGCTGAGGGCGTGTCTCTACTATAATCTATCTTTGTAGTTAGTAATATCATTTGTTTTCTATTACTGGAACACTAGATTATCAGAAATTTAATTTGAAATCATACACATTTGTCATTTGTCAACATACAGCTCTAAATGGTTGGGTACAGGTCTCGTGGGAAGGCAGTCAGGATGTGGAAAGGAGACTAATGAAAGCCAACAGTGGGGGATCACACCATTGTCACCCTGCATCACTTTGAGTTGCTGTTCCATGGTGACAACACAGGAGCCCGCTCAGGTCAGCTAGGCAACTCTGTTGAAAGGCCACCTGATTACCAAATTCAAATTCATCTGCAACCGAATTGTTTCTTTGCTATAAAAAAAAAATGACATAGTGGCAGATTTTGCAGATAAGGAAATGGACAACTGTTCCTTCTGGTATGCATTTGCAGGTGACAACCTGTTCTGCTCACTAAGATTTGTTCACAACTTTGACATCCTTTGGAGCACAGTGATCTATGGATCATAGTAAAAGTTATGCTATGATAGACTCTGTCATGTTATTAGAATTAATCTTCAGTGAAATGCTTTCTGATTTTAATGGAGACAGCTATAATCTTGGTTAGATGATTTATTCAAATCAAATAAAATCACCAATACTAAATATTTTTATTTTTTATTATATTCTCTGGAGGCATAAATAATAGTATGCTGCTCTCCCAAATGTCTGAAATTGATGAGAACACAAAGAAAAATTATGGAAAATATTACAATGTTTGGAGCAAGAGAACTGTGACATGGTGGGTGAAAGAAAGGGGAAAGATTATAATGATTTCCAGATGTTAAGATATTCAGATATTATATTTCAACTCCACAGTAATCTCCATTTATTCATAGTTTTGCTGTCCTCAGTTTCAGTTACTCACAGTTAATGTGGAATATATTAACTGAAAAATTCTAGAAATAAACAGAGTTTTAAATGGGATGTTGTACTACACAGTGGGATGAATTCACATGCCATCCTGCACCATCTCTCCAGGGACTTTTTTTTTTTTTTTTTTTTGTCCAGAGTTTCCACACTGTATTCACTACTTGCCCGTTAGTCATTTAGCTCCCATCTCAGTTATCAGACTGAAAACTGTGATATCAAAACATTTTACGTTCAAGTAACATTCAGGCAGTAGTCTCACACAGCTCCCTGCAGTCACAATCACTCCATCAGGCTCTTTGCTACAGCTAAAACCATAGGCACCGTATCATGAAAAGCCATCACGAGATAAAGAAGGGCAAGTTCAGTACAAGATATTTTGAGAAAGAGACCATATTAGTAAAATTTTGGGGAAAATATACTGTTGAAATTGCTCTAATTTTATTTATTATTCTTAATATCTTCCATGCCTAATTTATGAATAAAATTTTGTTCTAAATATGTATGTATAGAAGACAGTAAGTTTCACAACTATCCAAGAGTCCAGGTATTTGTTGGTGGGGAGGGAGTCACTGAACATCTCCCCTGTAGATAAGAAAGAACAACTGTATTCTAAATACTTACTGCTGTGATCAAGGTAATAAGGAAAATGGTCTTTAAACATCCTCCTTGTCTTTGTGTTACAGTTCATTCAAATATAAATACAAACACAGTCTTCTCATTCCTGCAATCCCGTCCTCTGTTTGCACCACTCTCAGGGGAAGCAAGTATTAAATGAAAGAGAGTAATTGTCACTAAGCTAGGTGGCGGGGGCCAAGAGAAAAAGGTCAGGAAAGCAGAACCGTTTTTCTTTGCCCTGGGATTTAATGTGATGCCAAATACCTCCTCAAGTGGCAAATTTGTTTCAACTGTCTGGCAATTCTTTTCTCTTAGAAAGTGCCAGTGAGCAGTGAGTTAAGGGGAGGCTTCATGGGCTTCTGCTAAACATTTGATTCACGGCAGACCGTGTGAGAGATGTGCTTCTCATTATTAAGAGCTCCATCGTGGGAACATGCCAAGATTAAAATTTATCACACCGTTAGTCTAGATCTATGGATTAGCTACAACCTGCAAAAGAAAAAAAAAAAAAACTAGTAGTAAATTTCTAACAAAGATAAATTATTCTTTTATTTCACAGAGGCGCATGTATTGATTTTGTTAAATTTTTCTTACCTTTTTAAATAGCTATTTTATTTTGAGGATCAGCTCATAAGGGAACTGTCTGGGGGGTGCACTGCCTGAAGAATCTATCATTACATTCTTAGTTTCACTTACAACCTAACGTAGAATTGGAAGACAAAAGGAAAAAAAATAAAAGAACACTTTCATTTTGCTGTCTGTACACTTACAAGTGTAATCTGGAAAAATCCTATATTCGGTCATCCTATATTTGAAAAGATTAATGTGCAACTCTAAAATTCTTTGTATTTTACTGGAATTGTTGCAATAGAATGCTTTGAAGATTTCAGTTAGGTGTTTTCTTGTTATATTAAGTAGTACAGAAGTTTTCTGCGGTGCGTTATCACTCAGTCTCACCACAAAATAAAGAAACCTGGTTAGGCTACATTAAGACTAAACTCAAAATCAATTTTATATCTGACTCCCACTATGTGAAATGTGTTGCTATCCCAAAGTGGAAAAATGTTACCTTAGAAAGAATATAATTTTTAACTATCTGAATTCAGAACTCTCATATATTCATTTTGTACTTTGATGTCTAATTTTGTCAATTAAGCCTGAATAATCAATTCTACTGGAACAGACTTCTCTATGTGGAAAGGTTCTCTATTACAGTGATATATCGGATTTGAGCTATTCCTTATGCATGTATAACACTATGTATTATTTTTCTACAGGTGTGCTTGCATGTGTATATTCAGAGGGAGAGAGAGGGAGAGAGACAGAGAAAGACAGAGAGAGACAGAGAGAAATTTAGTACCAGTTTGTTCTCATGAAGAATGTTATAGTATTTTTCTAGCAAATATAGTTCAGATAATGATGTAACATCTGGCAATCTTCTTCCATTTTTTCTTATTCTGGAGATCATCCGTGTTTTTGAGTTGTTTTTCTCTTAGGGCGTTCAGTTCTTGAATACATTTTTTCGTGTTGTAAAGTTTGCATCATCATCTATATCTCTGCAATGCCAATTATCAAATGTTCAAAATTCATTTTAGGTAAATTTATAAGTAAATTTATGTAGCATAGCATTTTTATGCTAAAGCATAATGCCAGTTTCATTTATTAGTTGTGACTTGGTATTTATCCATATATTATAAGGCTTTGTCAGTTTGTCAGTGTTCCAGGGAACATTATAGAAAATGCTAAATTAATGAACAAGAAAACTAAGATTCATATTCCAGTGAGGAAAAATGGAGTAATTAAGAGCAATTTAATGCAATGATGTGTTTTCCAAAAAATGTGATAGAAAGAAACAAGATAAAGGTACTACATTAGATGCCCTAGGACCCAAAAGGACATCTGGGTATTCACAAGGATGAAGCTCTCTAGAAGAAGAATCAAGTGCAAGGTTCCCAAGGACAGTGGACAGAAACAGAAGGACAAATGCATCAAGAATGCAATAAATGTATGAGAAAATGAAGACAAACAGGAAGACAGGACACATGTTTGCCTGTGGCTTGTTAAGTGCTAAAGATTTTAGGCTGCCAGATTATTGAGAATGGTTTAAAGCGCCATTACCTGAGACATCTGGGAGAGAACATTGCATGTTGATAAGAAGTTAGGTGATTGTCGTAATTGACAAGCTAAACTGGTAGTATACAGTGATTCACAACATTTTTGAAAATTAATACACCCTGGGGAACTAAATGTCTAGCAAGTGTAAGCTAAGAAGAATCAAGAGTAACTGTTTTTCTTGAGTGTCTGAGTAGATCTGAATAGTGAGACTGTATTAAAATTGTACGTGTGTCCTTAGCCAGGGAGCTTTCTACAGCCATTTTTCATCTGATCTATTCACCATCATCTGTGATTCTTTTGATAAATTAAAGAAAGTTTGCATACAATGAATAAGAAGAGTATTTGCATTGCTGGTTAGAAATTTTCAATATGTAAACTCCACAGGAAAGACATATAAGGGATGTCATTATACTGCTCGATTGAATGTTGACTACAAGTGCTGCTCCAACCTATCTATATTACAGTAAAGTGAAAGATTTTTCTGTTTAAACACAGAAGACCCAAGACAAGAAAGCACTTTCAAAGATAACCTTCATTGCATTTTAAAGTCTTTCAAATGCCAGCACCCTGTTTATTCCAAAGATAACAGCATGTGAAATGATCAAGTGTAAAATTACCCACAGCCGAATCACTGTGCAGCCATTCTACCTGTTGATCTGGGTATGTTAATTCATTCTATTTCACTTTCATCAACTACAAAATGACACCTGTTTCACGGCATTATTTTGAAGACTGAACGAATACGTACTCATTTGTGTGAAGGGCAGGGAACTGTGCACATATTGAGAACAGATGAAGTGTTTGCAAGTTTTTTTTTTTTTTCTTCTTAGTAAGGATTGAATCCAGGGTCCTTGCTCTGAGTTACAACTCAAGTGTTTTTGTTAGACGAGGTCTTGAAAAGCCACTAAATTGCCCAGTTGTAACTTGCTGTCCTCCTGAATTAACCTTCAAAAATGCTAGGATTATAGGCATATGCCATCATGCCTGGCACAGAGATCATTTGAAAAGGCTTGTATAATCTTCCTTTCACCCACTTGGAGTGACTCTCTTACCCTCTGGGTTCAGCTACAGTACTGCAGGCAAGTCCCACAATAACAACACCTCTTTGTCTACACCTAACAAAGCTTTCCACAACATATCTGTCTGTAAGCACTCACTTACAAACCCCTTTATCATAATTTTAAGATATTAGTACTTCAAAGAATGAAGTCTGAGGGAAACACATGAAGGTGGTGTGTTTGTTTATATCAATTTGATTATTCAATGGACAGCAGCATAAATGACCTACTCTTAATAATGAATGTTCATTAGGCCCGAATATTCCAAATGACTGGACCAGACACAATGGGTGTTTCTGCATGTGTATTTCATCTTTTAAACATTTTTGAAGGATAAGTGAGTTTCATGTGGGAATTTTTAACTCATGGTTTTCTGGTTTAAACAGAACGGAAAACCTGTGGTATGAGAGAAAAAGTCTAATGTTCAGAGATAAACAACTATTACTCAATCACCATCCATTAAACAGGCTGAATCAATAAACTTTTCTGATGAGGAGATTGTGGATTTATGGAAATCTCACAGTCATGTGTGAAGTCTCAAGTCTGCTCAGATTGCTCCCATCAGTCGCAGAGTTCTCGTACTATGTTGTGTTACATGTAGCTGTCAGGTTAGATGGATAAGCGCTGGTATAAAAATCTGCATATCCAAATTATTCAGTTTGTATTTTCTAGTTCCTATTCTACCTTTACATGTAGAATGATTTATTCATGTTGTATTTAGCTGAAATCAGGTGCTAAAAGTGGTAAGATCTCAGTTGGCAAATATATTTCTATTTTCACTTCTATGAACAAATGCCTTAAGAACTACCTGATACTTTGTGTCCTTCTGAAAAAAACAAAAAGGACACTTAAATCTAATACAAAACTTCAAAGAAAATTCTCAATGTGAATACTTGGGAAAGTGCTCTCTTAATCTTGATACCACCAGCAACAGCAACACAGTTTAAATGAATAACTTCAAATAGTGAAGTTCTAGAGGGAAACATTTTGGAACCCCTGACTTCATACAATCATCTGTTTTGTTCTGCTGAATGATAGAAGAAATGTACATAAAGTATTTGAAGATTACGATTAGTTCAGTTTATAAACTGGGAAGTTGTTTATAAACTGGGACCCAAGTACAGTATTAACACCGTTTTATTCATTCTTTCTGCATGAATTGAATACTTAGCATGTGCCAAGACCCGTGTCAAAGCAAATACTGAGATACAGTGAACAAGAATGACTTGGTCTCTATGCTGTCAGAAAGCTGCCTTTATGGTTATATTAGAAGGGATGCCTGGAGCCAGGTACTGTAGATACAATCGCCTTTTCAATAGACAAAGGGCAGGGTGTAAGCAGAGCACAGGGAGTTTCAGAACGAAGCACATGAGAGAAAATGTTAATTTGGGTAATTATAAAATGGCCATAATCAGAATGAATAGTTTTTCATTAAAAACATTTTGATAATGTCAGACACAGAAACCTTCGACCCATCAGGATGCACGTCTGAGAACCAGTGGCCTCTACATTTTCCCTGTTTTGTGGACTAGGACTCTGCAGGAAAATAGAATTGAATTTAGGAAACAAGTGACCTTCAGCCTGATGGAATTTTTTTGAGAATTTTATTCTTTGTTTCACCAAATTGAATGGAGAGAAAAATGCAGACAAAAAACTCTAAAAAAAAAATTAAAACTGCTTTGAAAAATATTTAAATACTATAGAATAATTGAGATGACTAAGACTGGTTTTGAAGTATGCAGCCTGATATCTTAATGAAAATACTGCTTAAAAGCTATATAAACCCTAAGTCAGACAGCAGAGACATTTGGAAAACTGTTCACTGAGGGAAATTAGAAATTTTGGATCTAGGACACCAGGGAATTGAAGTGTTGTAGGATGGGTGCCACCATTTACATTGTTTTTCCATGAAAATGGAATAAAGCTGTAGAGTTGAATCCTAAGCACACAGAGAAAAATGAAATCAGCTCTTTGTTATTCAAAGCAGACAGAGCATTCTCTGCTATTTAAGTAACTCATCTAGTTGTTCAGGAAGCTAACACATGTGCTAATTCAGGAATATGTTGATGCTCCAAAGAGCATAGTCTGAAATATGCTCAGTGAAGCAATTATCAGTCATTGCTGAAGTTCTGCATGCGTTTGAAAATTTATTCATGGTGGACATATCTAAAGTCAGCATGTTTATGCAGGAGCATCATTCCTCAATTAATTCTGAACCATTGCTAAATAAAGGGAACATGAGTTAGACATGTCTCATAAGATAAATAAAAGTCCCTCACTGTTTGTAAGGAATCATGACATAATCAAGTCACTCCCCTGGTAAAAGAGCAAAATTGGGGGGGTAGAATATTACATACGAACATCTCATATTTTGTGAACTGATCACTTAGGCTTAGTTTATTAATTATGCAATAGGTACCCTTTGCTATTGTTGCCATTGGATTGTGGTTTTTTTGTGATGCTTTCAATTTCAATCAAAGTTCAACTGTTGAAAAATGGTAAACATAGTCCAGTAATTTGTTAGTTAAACTTGTTTCGTGCTTCTGAGACCCTCAGAGCTACCCTTTAATGTGTTTCAAACAGATTAAAAACACTACCTTTTGTAGAACTGTGATGAGTTTGTCTTGAGTTCAGTCTATCAAGTAACTCTTCAGTTCAATATGATTTACAGTTGGATGAAATTTTTCACTAATTCTAGAGTATTTATCTGAAGTCAAAAAGATAGAATACCATTCTCAGTATGCATGGGAAGCTACTCTGAAATTTTATATTTATTACTTTAAAAAAGTGTTTATAGATAATGCCAGAGTTCCCTAATAATAGCCAAGATACTCAATATATACTCAGTATACCACAGAGAAGTTTGAAAGTTGTAAACACAGCTTGTGTTGAACTGGTTGATTCCATTTCTACCTTCTAGTCTCTTTCTAGTTCTACGGAGCCCTAGTCCAAGTTGTCATTTGAGTGCAGGGTACATACAATTAGATTCAGTCCTGTTTTCCCCCAGTATTTCAAGTTGGAGGTTACGATGTTTTAATTAAAAACAACACTGCATAATATAATCATACTTTATGTGAACAGTATATTCAGTACTATATTCACTGTTGGGGAAGTATCATTCAAGACAAAGAGCAATGAATGGTATCTTCCCAAAATGTTCAAATCCTCTTAATTTTTAGCTAAGCCAAGATTTTCTTTGTCTTTTGCCAGACATTTCTTGAACACATTTTTACAGTGAATATTTCTGGCTGCTATATATTCTTCCTTAGATTTTTCATCATATCCTGCATGAGAAATTATGTATATTTTCACCTGAACCCACTTCTCAATGAGGGCATGGATTATGAATTTGGGTCCATAGCAGACATATGGCCACAATCTAGAAATCAGCATTCCTGGGAATCAGTAGCTTTTCAATCTCAAAACTCTTTACCTGTCCTTCAGCCACCTGACTTAGTACCTATTCACCTTGGCTACCCCTGCATTCGTAATAATATTGAAATTCTTTTTTAAATCTTTCTACAGACACCATCAAGCAACATTTGCATTTGTAATTAGTAACTCATAAATGTTAAAGGCTTTTTGAAAAGTACTAGTCCTGCCAAGCCTCTCTTGTACTTGGGAACATACGGCTTTATGTTCCTGCCAACAACATGGTGATAAATGCTTACATTCCCTCATGATGGGGTTACTGAAGAAGGCCCTTTTTTATGTTTTTGGGCTTATTTCTCTCAAATTCATTCCTTTGGAAACTGACCAGAGTGTCACCTAATTCAAATAATGTTTCCATCATTTAGTTTGTTCCCAGAAAACCTATAATATTCCCAACCAACATGTCTAAAACCTTCAGCCTTTTCCCAGGGCTCTTCCTTCTTCCCTGCCCCTCTCTAAGGCTGACTGCTTCTAGTAAAAGGATCCACCCTCAACAGCAAAGTCCCCTTGGAGCTCACCCACTCCGTGCACCAAATACTTCAGTTGTTATAACTATAGCCTAGAATTTTCCATAAACTGCAGAGTTTTCAAGAAAATTTATCTGTGAAGGTGTCTTTGATTTCTCCAGCATTTGTCTTTCTTTACTTGAGTTTTTCTTCTCATAAAAATTAACTGACATTGATGAGAGAATCGGCTTTAAAGGATGATCAAAGTTTTTAGCACTAGATGAATGCTTTTGTATTCCAGCGGAGTGGGAATTTGATATAAGTTGAATGATAAGTTATATATGTGTCATGCTTAAGTGCTGAATTTCACACACGCTACATGTAGCCCATGTCTAGCAATATGGACAAGCATGACAAGTGGCATTTTCTTTTCAACATCTTTAAAGATGACACACTACTGGAATTGATAGATAAACTGAATTAAATGCAGAAGAATAGACTTCATATGGTAAAGAGTACCAAAGTCTCTGGGTTAATCCATCATAGACTTCTACAATGTCCCAGGCTTTCAAAGGAACTATCCAAAGGATCCTCTGACCAGTCTGTTTCTTGAGGAAAAGATGGGCTCAGTTTCTGAGATTTTGACTTATGCTAATTCCATCTCCACCTTGCTGGAAGGAAATCAGACTCTACTCTGGGTGTTTATCATGGTGTTGTGTGAATGTGCCTACCATGGCACCTCTCACTTGGCAATGTAGTTAATGGTTGTTGTTCAATCTATCCACGGTACCATACAGAAGACAGCTTAAGGAGTGGGTGCATTATGTAATAATTTTTCCACCTTAACCTAGGATCATACCTTTGTTTTGGCCAATCCTTTTAGACTTTTTAAGAAATGACCTCAGATTAACTACTTTTCATTCTAAAGCAGTTAAAAAAGGCTAAGATTATCTCAGATAATGGTTAACTACATGGACTGAAGATTGGAGTCTTAAAGAAAGAGATTTATTTAACCTCTTTGTGCTTCAGATATTTCACTTGAAGTAAAAGAATGAGTTTCTGCTACACAGGGCTGAGAAGTTTAAATGTGACAGTGCACCCACCTCAGCTCTGTCTGGTACATATGGTAAATCTCAGTATATGTGAGCTATTATTAAAATCCTATTTCAATGCTGGGCATGGTTGCACAAGTCTATAATCCCAGCACTTGGGAGGCTGAGGCTGGAGGATCATTGCAAGTTCAAGACCAGCCTGGGCTACAAAGTGAGCTCAAGGCCAGCCTGAACTACATAGTGAGACCCTGTCTCAAAAAGACCAAAAAAAAATCCTATTTAAATCTTGGATATCCTTCCAATTCTTCCAACAAGTGTATATATATTTACACGTTATAAAGTTTATATTGCTAGGAGACAATATCTGCTTCCACTTCTCCAGTGACTACAATATTTCCTTCTGTCTTGTACTCAGATCTTCTCACAGTTTGTAAATAAAATGGTTCACCAAATTTCAAACAGAATACTGGGGGACAGCAACAAATGGCAGGAAGTCACTCTACAAAATGAATCTGCTTTTAAATGTGATCAGGGAACTGGGGCCATCTCCTAATTTAAGAATATGATCAGAATTTCTTCTGCAGCTGATTTTTTAAATTAAACAAACAAGCACAGCTGGAAAAGCACATGCAAAATTTGGTATTTCCATCCAGCAATATGCAAGCATATCCATAGTAAGAGTAATTTGCTGAAGAAGTCTCATTAATGAGCATTAGCATCAGTTTATTCTGAGCAGTTACACTATAATAGAGCAGCATTTTTTGAAGTACTACTTAAGGTCATGGCTATGTGCAATATCTTTCCTCATAAAGTATCAGTCTGTTTAGGTAAGAAGCGTCTTCCATTATAGGTAGTTTTTCAAATGCATGTAATTCTCCACACCTCTTCTGAAATTCCCCTAGACTTTAGAGTTATAATCCATTCCACATTACAGTATGTTTCAGAAACATTGGTGGATGGATTGGGTAAAATCCCTGTCTGTCAAAACTATGCTGTTATTTGCTATGGTACATTTACCTTTTTACTGTATTCACAAATTTAAAGCCTAAAGACAGAGTGATCCAAGTAAAAGACTATTAGCACATCTCTAGAATCTGTAAGCGGAAGGTAAGGTTTTGAGATGATGCAAATGGGGAGATGGCTGACATCATAGTAAAGGTCACTGATTCTAGAAAGAAGTGGTCCATGGGTCTACCAAGCTATAGACTCACCCCACAAACATCAAAAATAACCCAGAGCACTAAACATGACAGGCAACACTGTCTTCCAGCTCTGTGGCCCAGCACAATCCATTATTCAAGGGACTTCAAATATGCCTGGTACAGTTCCCACCTCATACATCTGTAAACCAGGATGGCTACTTTCTTGCCCTGGCTTCATGATGCCATTTTAGTGAGACGGTAGCCAGAAACATGCTGCAGTTCCAACCCTGCAGCTGTGACTCCCAAGCTGGAAAAAGGAAATGTCAGCAATGCAAAAAGCAAAAGAAGAACCAGACCAATTGGTACTGCTAGTGCCTGATTCATTAGCATGGGCCAGGGTTTATTTTCCAGTGGAGAAAGAAGCTGGCACAAATGCCTGGCCATGTGCTGCAACCTCTATCAGGGAAAGGAACTGATCATTTGAGTATGAAAAAAAAAAGTCTCACTGCCTCAATGTGCCTCTTTCTGTGTAGTGCTACTGTACTGCCTTAGGAACAAGCATACGTAGTGTGTCTATTTTTAGGGCAAATGTGCCTTCTCTATCTTCGCCAACGAAATCTTCTACATGACTGATTTGCAAGTTGAATTATCTTTGTAAATAGGCTGACTCACTAGCAAATAATCTGCAGAATTTAACTATGCATTAGGCTTTTCCAGTGAATTAGGTCTTTTTGTCTTGTTCAGGATGCCAAAAAGAACTGCAGTAGTGCTCTAGTCAGTAATCATTTTCCAAAAATGGGGGGAAAAAGTTAATCTAAAGGCCGGGCAGGAAAAGTCCTTCTCTAGTACTTGGTATGATGATATATGTACATATTCTATAAAGCATGTTACACTGAAAGACTTGGCAGTGAAATAAGTCAAATAGAGAATGAATCATGGATTAGGTTCAGATGGCCATAGTTCATGTGTGCATATATATGTATTCTTGATATAGATCGTATATACAATATTTGTGTGTGCCTCCTATATGTGTGTATGGAATAATTTATCTGTACATATCCTCTATCACAAAACATGCATAACTATTACTACCCGGCCCATAGTAGTGGTTGAAAAACCATTTGTAGGGTAGGTAAACTGAATTTCTGGGGTAACACTCATGGTTGTCAAGTGGTCCTTTTGTTCTGTGGTTTTCTAAGATTCACAGTAACAGAAAGACATATCAATCTATACCTCATAGATCTAGAAAAATGTTTTATTGTTTTTATTTTTTTTCGCTTGGTTTAAAAAGACTAATACATTATTTATACAAGCTGCAAACATGACTGGCTTTTAGAAGGAGCTCCAGCTTGTCCACACATTACTGCTAAAGCATTGCAGAGATTATGCTGTTTTCTGAACTCGAGGATGTACCAGTGGCCACAGGAGTGTAAGCACATGTGTATCTGCACGTACACGTGGTGAGCATGAGTATATGAGAATAGATGTTGAGAACTGTTGATGCATGATAATTATAAGCAACTTCTTTTGGCTTGTTTCTGCTTGGGTTTGTAAATTCCCTGCAGACCTTGCACCTGCTCCTTGCCTGCACCTGGGGTACACTGCGCCTGCACCCCGGGCTTGAGCCGGGCTTCTCAGCAGGAGCCTTCAGGAGCACAGGCAGCCCGTTCAGGCAAAGCCCAGCTCCATTCACACCCAAGGATTTCTTCACAATCACTGTACCCGCTCCCAAGGGCTCTCATGCCCAGCAGCTTACATGTGTGGCTCCCTGGAGGCAGCTGCCCTCCAGCAGCTGGGTGGCCTCTGCCAGCACACAGAAGGAGATGTGCCACGGGGGAGACTCCAACGAAGATGTCTACACAGCCTGCCCTTGGCCTTATATCACTGATGTATAGCCTTCTCTATCACCAGAGTCTCCCTATGGGGCCAAGTCCCCAAGATCTTGTCAGAAACATTTGCTGTCCTTCCTGTGTCATTTTCTCACTCCTGGGAATATTTTCCAATGAATCATTTCCTCAAAAAACCCAGTCCTAGGTCTGCATACGAGGAAGGTCAGAACCACCAAATCCACAGGCAATGTGAATCCCAGAACCAGTAGAATGGAGAAATCACTGGGCCTTTACTATCTCTCTCCCTGCCACCATCCCCTGTCTCTGTCTCTGTCTCTCTGTCTCTCTCTGACTCTCTCTCTCTCTCTCTCTCTCTAAAATGTGAAAAGATAGACTGCTCTAGTTGGTATCTCTGTTGAAACCATAAAAGAAACACTAGTATAAACCCTGTGGTCTTACTCAGTACTATTCTACTTTTCTATAAGCTACCAGAGATTCCCCATGTAAGAAAAATGCCCAAACATCAAAAAGCAAAAAGACTATCCTCTCACTCTAGGGCTGTCCTTTGTCCTTAACGTTGTGCATACCTGACGGAAAGATGGGACTGTTTTACCGGAATCTAAGGTATCACTTCCATAGAAAATGTTCACTTCCCCTGTCCCAGTCTCTTAACTTTATCAAAGGTAGGAACAGATTCAGCTCTACAGGTAATAACTAAATATATGGCACTTTACAGTCCCAGTTCAGGAAATTCTCTTCCTTCAACGGAATGACAGTATAGGTAAATGACAAATATGTGTGTAACAACTACAAAATAAGACAAAAATATGGGCCTCAGAGAAGATAAAGGTTTGTAATAGGCAAAAGATAAACTTTGACCTATGGTCAGCAAACTCAGGGCAGCCATGATGGTCTTGGTGGATGTTTCCATGTAAGAGCTTTGTTCAAGCAAAGTCAAAGCATAAGGCTACCAAAGTGAGGACAATATGACAGAGAACAGGTTGTGATGTGCATAGAGCAGGGTAAACATGGAGAGCAGTTAGAGGGTGCCAGCAGCATTAGGCCAGACCAGAAAAGGAACCAGCGGAGACTGAGCTTTCAGGGGGTAACGAAGACCGAGAGGCTAACTTTCAGTATGACTGAAATTCCACCAATCAGAGGTTGTTCAAAAGGCACATTTGAAAAAAAGTACACTTTTAGCAGAGCTATCTTTTTTTTTTCTTAGAATTATTTCTGAAATATTTTGATTCACAGCTGGTTTTAACAGAGGGAAGATAAGTTAAGATGATCACATTATCACTTCTCCAAACCAGGGTGAGGAGATAAATAAAAGCAAAGAATAAATAGGGATAGGGGAAAAGAGACAAGGAAGAAGGGAAAAGATAGATAGCTATTCTACTAATCTCTCTTAGTTCATCTAAAAGGACAGTTTGCACATTCAAAAAAAAAATCTCAAATAAATGTTGCCCATTTAAGACTCTGAAAATCTCATGCAGGTATTTGCAATATCTCCAAACTGTAAGTAAACAACAAAACAAATCATATAAACAAAACATTCATCACCATGAGGAAGGAAAGAAAAGTATCTGTTATTTATTTAATTTTTTTCAGAATGAAATACTTTGGGATATAGAAGAATATTGGCCATGTTAACTATAAATCATGGAAATTATAACAATTTAAATTTCCTAATAAAATATAAGTAGAAAAAAAACATTGCAGGCATTTGGTATAGCTAACATGGACACTAGCAAATTGGCTAAAAACATATCACGTCACTTCACAAAGTAAATATTTTAAAAGTCACTTAAGTGCCTGAAGCAAGAAATTCTTTTAAACATTTTGAAGGATCTGTTAGGATAATTTAAGGTGATCCAAGGTAAGTTTAAAAAGAAATCCTTCTATCAGCAAACTTATATTAATCATTTATTAAAGTGATGGTTAGACTGTCAAATCATACAGATCTTCTTCCCTCATAAAACTTACAGTTCTACAAGAAATTGGGTTATTGAGGGATATAAAATAATAGAGTAGTAAAACATATGAAAACGTGCAAAGCCACAGGTATGTAATCGGTAGATCAATTACAGAAGTGCACATATGTTATCATGTCAACAGGTAGAAGATTGTTAAGTTTCAATAAAACATATTAATTAGAACCAATACTGTGAATACACAACTGAGAATGATTAGAAGTAGCTGCACAACACACCTTGGGATAAAACCAGGGTCAGATGGACACATTCCGGGCAACAGAACAAGTATTTTCATATGACATTTCAGAATACAGATAACCTAGTCACATAGACTAATGCAAAGTTCTACTTTTAAAAACCCAATGTTCAGAAAAGATAAATGGGTCTGTGGTATAGAAATTGTTAAGAATTAAAAAGACACCTATTCATCTTGTGATTTGTCATAGGTTGGCATCAGTGTATCATGATAAAAGTGTTTAATAAAAATAACGGCACATTTTGAGTCCTAATTTTGTGATGAGCAGTCTGTTACTAATAAAATTTTATGGGCTTATTCTCTTATTCACTGAATTTGTATTTATCGTCTATTTAACGCCAGGCATGGTACCAGGGCTGCACGCATAACGCTGAGCAGATAGCAATGCTTCTCTGCCTGGGGTCGGTCCTTTCCAATGGTGGAAAGACAGCAGTAAGTTCTTAAAAGAGGAAGAAGGTAATATAGTTCCAGTGAAATGTCCAAAAAATAAATTCAAGCAGAGTAAAGGTTAATCAGTTTGCTTTGTATGTGTGAGCCAAGAAAGGCCTTTCTGAGGATCTGAGAAGAGACATCAATAGCAGAGGAAGGCGAGACGCAATTTCACAGAAACTATCAATATGTAATGAGGAACAAATCCAGAGTCAAAACTGAGATGTCAACCAACTACCTTCAGTGAGGGCAGGCGCCTCTTACCTGCACCTGACCAGGGTCCCCTACACAGCTGAGGCTGAAGTATTCACGTGATGAAACAGGAGATGTAAGACCTGCTGGGAAACTTCTGAGGGAATTTTCAACGCCACCTCTATACCTACATAAATTCAAGGGTTACCCTCACTTTTCCTACCTGCCTAAATTCAGGGATTACCCTATCTGCTCACTTCTATGACACAGTCACAGATAGTGATTTCACTGAAGGCCAGGATTTTTCTTCTTTATTTTTCTTTTCCATAGCACAAGCTCTCTCAGCTCAGACCCTGAAAAAGTGCATGTTCCCTAATTTTTTCTTTGGGGGGGGGTGTCTCTTTGAGACAGGGTCTCATTGTATAGTTCTGGCTGCCATTGAGCTCATTTTGTAGCCCAGACTGTGCTTGAATTTGCAAGGATCCTCCTGCCTCAGCCTCCTGTGTGCTGGGATTACAGGAATGCGTAACCGTGCCTGGCAAGAAGTGCATGTTTTCATGTAAGATTATCTTGTTTCTAGGGGGTGGTCTTCCTGGCATTAGGCCCTCTGCTAAAGATTAAAATTTCTCTTTAGCTTATGCTCAGGAAGTATGTATTAATGCTTCTGAGGTTTGCTACAGTCATCTCTTTTGAGCACCTGGGTTATTCCCAAAACCTCTTGGAGAAAGGGGCCAATTTGATGATGATAGGTCTTTAGATACAATGGATACCTCACCTCAGGGTCTCAGGTCTTTGTTGTTGTTGTTGTTGTTTGTTTTGGTGCTGGGGGTTGAACTCGTGACCTTGTACTTGCCAGGCAGGCACTTGTGCCACTGAGCTAGACCCCCAGCCCAGGGTCTCAGTTTTTAACAGTAGTGTGATTAGGCACAACACAAAGGTGGCTAAGATCAGGCCTGTTAGCTAGACCACAGTTTGCTTAGGTTGTCAAAAGGGCCATGCATTGAGATCATTATACACTGGAATTTAATTTAATAGTATATTACAATAACTGATTTGCCTATTGGAAGCTTCTTGACTTGAAAGGATTGTGAAATGTACAATGATGCATTACAGAAGATTAAAATTTTACAGAATGCAAACAGTTTTCAACACCATATCTGTGGCTCAGTGAGAACCCTGTACACGGAAAGGGTGGTGCTGGCGAGTCAGTGCTAATTTCATGGTGCAGACAGAGAAATCTGAGGGAAGAAGTCACACCTCCTGTTTGTCTCTTCAACTCTACTGCTATGCATTTGTTCTTTTGGGGGTCAGTGACATTTCAAAGTAGGGCACTTGGCCTCTACACAGTTGGCATTAACAACTCTACACAGTTCACAGAGGACTGTGAACAAGAGTCAAAAGAATGAAAAGCCCTGGCCACAGCAGCAAATTTATGGAAGATCTGTCTTTGGCCAACCCTCATTCCTGGGCGTTATCACCCTTTTCTGTTGTACAGTGTAATTCAGAGAAGGACATCTGTATGGTTTGAAAATAATTTTCCCTCTCTTCTATGCCTCAATATTCAAAAGAACAGCTATTAAAGTTGCAATTCACACAGAATATTCTAATTATTTAAAAGGTAAGAGAACTATTTTCTTTAGAATTAGTGCATTTATTGGGGCCAATTTCTTTCTTTCTTTCTTTTTTTTTTTTTTTTTTTTTTTTTTTTTTTTTTTTTTTTTTTTTTTTTTTTTTTTGCAGTACCGGGGATTGAACTCATGACCTTGCACTTGCCAGGCAGGTTCTTATGCCACTGAGTTAAATCCCTGGCCCAATTGGGGCCAATTTCTTTCTTTCTTTCTTTCTTTCTTTCTTTCTTTCTTTCTTTCTTTCTTTCTTTCTTTCTTTCTAATATTTTTACCTAATAAGGAAAAACTTCCTGAAAAAAAATCATCAAAACACAAAAGGAACTAAGTTTTTGGTGTGCATGCTTATCCACCTGCTTCCTCCTTTAAGATCACAAAATACAGGAGGAAAAAATAAATGAAGAGAGATAATAATGAGAAATTTTAAAAAATGAAGATCACATTGGGCCATGAGTGGGAGGGAGAGGACAGGCCACAAAATCAGTGTGCACGGGCCACACTGGGTCCCAGGGCTCCTTTGTGAATGGCCCAGGACACTGATAAACACAAATAGGAAAAGCAAAGCGATGATTCAGAAATGGAATTCGATTTCTTGCTACCACAATAGCAAAGATGTGATGGCCGACAAACAGGAAAGAAACACAATGCAGCCAAATACAATTTACTTCCATGTTGCTTGTAGGGACAGAGAAAACAGTCTGGGGTGACACTTTGCTCATGTGACAAGTACATAGCTTTGTATCGTTAGCCTACAGAATCATTTAACTATGTATTTTAAGACACTCTCATAACCCCACTGCCCTTAGAGCTCATTTCTATTTGTTTAAAAAGGATCATTAGCAGTAACAATTTTTTTTCTCTCTCCTTCTTTCTTTCCTTTCCTTCCTCCCTCCTTCTTTCCTTTTCCTTTCCTTCTTTCCCCCTTCCTTCCTTGTTTTCCTCTCTTCCTCTCTTGCTTTTAAAGAGCCATCCCTGAGTCAATCCCAAACGGAATTTCAAAAAAAGACGATTTGCCATAGAGGAAGTTAATGTGAAGTTGCTTATGAGTACTTGGTTTGATGCAACAAAGCAAACACACTTGGGGAATTATGTGTGAACATATACAAAAAAGATGAATGTAATGTTACACAGTCGGTAGCTTTTGGTGAAATGACTGTGTGCCTGTGATCTAGAATGCATAGAGATTCTATTACAATCATAAAAACTTAAGGATGAAAAGAAAGCTGCGATGTAGGCAGATGTATTACTGGTTTCCCCACCTTCTGGAGTGTGACTCAGTCTGAGAGAAGTGGAAATTTAAAAAAAAAAATTAGTTGGTGGTCTCCTTTGAAATGCAATTCTTGGTTAAAAGGAAAAGTGGATGAGCAATGTTTGCCGCATGGTGAAGAAAACATTCTTGTTTTGCGAAGACTTGAAAAATGAAACTGAAGTTTCTGTAACATTCCATAATGTATAAATTCATCCCTGTGTGCCAGTGAGATCATCCACTTCCTTCTTTTGCGCCTTCTTAGTTTGGTTTCAAGGTTAAGTTAAATGTCCAGGGTATGCGGGCATAGAAAAGAAACAGTAAACCAAAAAAGTGGTCAGGAAAGCGCAGATTGGAAGACAGGCGCTTTCCAAAGTCAAATTTAAAGGTCTGATGTTAATAGACATTTTGCTTTCTTTGGCCCATCTCCATTGCAGACGTAAGTGTGGCAAACGAGAGTTCTATTCACACACTGTGGGTGAATTCTGTGCGCTCTGCAGCGACTCGGATCATTATAGTGAATGGGCTGAACATAATAGCCTGTAATCAGAGCACGATTTATTTTTTCCCACACTGCTCTCTTAAACCTGACCCATACACTCATTCTTCCCTAACCACTGGGTGAAACATTTTTCTATTACTTTCAGATAATAAAATGTTTTCCTGTTGCTCACACATACTAAATATCATCATTTTAGCAATAAAAATGTCTTGTCCAGGGAGTGCCTCACTCCACAGAATTTAATGCTCTTGCTCCCACCCTACTCTGGGTCACCTTGGTACTGCCCAGCTAGCAAAGGGTCTTGCCAAAGGTTCGGAAAGGTCAGACTCTTATCTCATTCCCACCCTATTGCCTCCTGCTGCTCCCTGGACTTATTTGAGTTAATTTAGGGAGTGAGTGTAAGGAAATTCCTGGAGAAAGAAAAGAAAAGGAAGAAGAGGGAAGGGAATGCCATCCTGCTGGGGTTGGGGACAGAAGTCCTATGGCAGTTTTCTGTTGCAAATATTCAATCTTGCTGATGCTTATGTAGGCTGTGTAAAATCCTCCACAGTGACTGAGAGGTGACAATGAGCTTTCCTGTCAGATCCTTTGTGATGTGGGTCCTCAGCATTCTGCCAGGGACCATGGCAGCCCCTGCACACACAGGTCCTGGGATCCCAGATAGCTCTCTCAGCAAAGCTCTCTTCAGGTTCACTTGAAGCCACTCTCTGCCCTATGATCTGTTAGGGTCCCTGAGGAGTATGGAGCTTTGCTGTCATCATCTGTAGAAACCCTTTCATCCTGAAAGCATTTCTTCTGTAGTCAGACCAGCAGGTCAGGTCAAAGCCCATAGCCTCTAAATTTCTCCAGCAGAAATAGACTATTGGAGGTTTGAGCTTCTCTAAAAATTCTCTCATTTGACTTGGAGATGTGACATAATAAGTATGTATTTGATCTTTTTTCGTTGTTCCTGACAAAAGAGCTCTAATGTCCTGCAATTATCTGAATGATGAGAATGACAACATTGCTTTTGTTCCCTCACAGAGTATCTGAATCCTTAGGAATGTCCAGGTCAAGAGGAGCCTTTTCCTGCTCCACTGAGATGACTCGGTGAGACCCTTGATAGCTTCTAGTTTCCTGAAAGGTTAAGTCTTGATTAGGAGCCTAAACTTAAAGCCCCATCCCCTGCACCACTCTGGAGAAGAGAGGGCCTAGAGACTGAGTTAAAAAAAATAATCAATGGCTATGCAAGAGAACCTCAACCAAATTTCTAGCTGGGGAACTCACACCTGCTAGGAGGCTGCTAACACCCTACGAGATTTTAGGAGGGTGGTGACACCCTCATCCCATGGAGCAGAACCTCCTAGACACTGGACCCTTCTAGAACCAATCTCAGTTGGCAGCTAATCAGTATCCTTTGCAATAACTCAGGGATAATAAAGGAAATGTTTCTGAATTCTGTAAGGCATTTTAGCAAATTATGCACCCTGAAGAGGAAGGTGAGGCAGCTACCTGGATTTACAGCCAGTTGGTCAAAGTTCCATTGATCTGTGACTTGCAACTGACATTTGAATGGGACCAAGCCTTTAACTTGTCGGATGTGATACCACCTCAAAGAATTCACTGTCATAATTCAATTAAATTAGAGGACACCCAGTTGGTGTCCAAAAATGAGATCTGGAGAACAGATCTCAGTAGGTGAGAAAGACCAATCTCCCCATTCTTTTCAGAGGAATTTTAACTCTATTTGGGTTTTGAACTTCTTATACATGCATCTGGTTAGTAGATGAATAATTAAGAGTCATTAACTTTGTGTTTCACTATTGTGAAACAGTACAGTACAGTACTTTACAGTACTTTTGACCAGTACAGTAGTTTAGCACCATTATTAAAAAACAAGGAACTGTTTGGCACTTAATTTTGTTCTTTACTTTTGTAACCACAGTTCTGGCCATGCCACCAAGAGATTTTTCCCTTTAAACATTTTATCCACAGAAGTGTATTCCTCATTTTAAATTCACAAGGCAACCATTCAACTCACTTCCTAATTAAATTAGGACAGACTCTGAACTAATGTTTGTGCCCAGCATTTTCATAGACTAATGAGAATTTAGTCTTGTTGACTGTGTCATCCCAAAAGTGCTTAAAAACAGAAATAGTCACATTTAATTTTATAATTAACAAACTATTCAGCAAAATGCTAGGGGGAAAAAAAAAAGATGGAAAAAATGTCTAGGAAGTTTTAGGCACTTTGAATGTCTAAAACTAAACTGACATTAATGGAACTCCTGAAGTTAACACAGAGAAACTTTTTGTTCTTTGTTCTTTGTGGTCACGATGTTTCTACATGTGACCTAAAAATAAAATAAAATAAAATAAAATAAAATAAAATAAAATAAAATAAAATAAAATAAAATGCTACTGGTGTTTACTTGGTCTAAACAACACTTCATAATTTCAGTTGTTTAATATATTTGTTCAGTCTACATTAAAAGCACTGTTTCTTTTTTAAATTACTCTTTTGTTTCATAAACATTAGCCCCTTGACAATTAGTAGCAAATGCTAACACCTGGACAAGCCTTGTACCCTGTCACTTCTCAGTCTAATTTTTCTGAGCAAAATCCTTCAAAAGAAGCACACTGATTTCCCCCAAGCCAAGGCAGTCCGTGAAAGTATCTCTCTCAGATCAGACTTAAAAGAAATATTCATTAATTTCCAGTCAAAAGTAAGTTGCACAGGACTGCTGCTGGATCAGAAATTGAGTAATAACTTAGGGCTGGGGATTTAGCTCAATGGCAATAAATGCCTGCCTGGCAAGCGTGAGGTTGTGAGTTCAATCCCCGGTATACAAAAAAAAAAAAAAAAAAGTACATTCCACAGAAATTGAGTAAAAACTTTTCTACAGTTTGAGTCATGCTGATGTTATTTAGTGTTTTAAGGGACTGATGAGTCTGTGAGAGTAAATGTTAAAATATTAATATAACATCACTTTTCTATCATGTCCTTTGTGATTATTCTTACTTCATTTATGAAAATTTATTAAGACTTTTCTGAGAACAGATGCATCAAGAAAGCTACTTGTAGGCTTTAAAATCAGAGAAAAAATATCTTAGTGAATATTAATAAGGATTGCTTATTTCCATACCAGAGAGAAGCACAATTATAGCACATATGTTGAGTAGCATCTTTTTTTTTTTCAAGTGACTGATATTAAAACTCATAATGAATAGATAGAGGATAGAGAAAGGAAGGACTTGGCTTTTCAAAGGACCTTAAGGATTCAAATTCTTACTTAGCTAGGGCACCGTTACATTAACATTTGCATAGGGCAGGTGCTCTAACTCCCTGTGGGAGGTGAGAGGCACAGAGCTGTGGAGCACCACGGAAGGGTTCCAGAAAGGTAGCAACACCCCAGCAAAGCACCTCAGGAAACCTTTCCCCGCCCCTCTACCACTGCACCCCTTCATTATCACTAGGAAATGTCCACCTGTGGAGTGTGAAAGTTTACTAAAACATCATGTTATAATTTTAAGTAGCTGGAGCTTGACTTCTCTTATTTGGAAGAATTTTCAATGCCAATTTAGAATACCAAGCAGGGACATTAAAAGAAAGAACTTTTGGGGGAATAAAATAATCATAAATAGATCTGCACCCAGAAATGGATTTTGTTGTTATTTTCGGTTTTCTATTCACTCTACTTATTTCTATTACATACACTTGGGTGTGAAGATAGGCTTTCAGCATGGTCACCTCAATTTCCTTTCTTTGAAAGCCATCTAGGAAGCCAAGTAGTTCTGGGTGAATTAATGTGGAAAGCTCATTCTAACCTTAATCTGAACTAAAGTATTTTTGAGATAAATGTCTACATCAACCATGGCCCAGGATGAGAAATAGATGAAGTTAATAAAAAGCGAACGGGGTAAGAAAGACATTTTGTCACAAGGTTTCTCTATGCATTTTTGTTAACAATGGACACACTCAGCAGCTAGCTGTTCAGTGTAATAAGAGTTTGGTCTTGACCAATGAATTTTTATTTATTCCCATATAAATAAAAACAAGTTGTTGCAATTTTCACACTGGTATAAAACTAAACAAAAAGAGATTTAATGAGATAATGGAAGAGAAGATCTTGGGAAGACTCAGTGATATTCAGAAAAGAAAGAATATCAGAGTAACACAGTGTCAAGAATTTCTCAGAACTCCCTCCCATATCCCCACACACAGAGATTGTGTACTAGTGTGTAACATGCTCACAAACTTTTGTTTTGTTTCAAGAAAGGGATCCAATGCATATATTAGCTAGCCTACAACTTATGTAGAATTTCTCTTCCATCAGTTAAGTAAAGAAAGAATATAAAGGAATGTGAGTGAAGAAATAAATTCATATCTTTTATAACAAAAGTTAATTCTATAAATTTGAGATATTTTACTATTTTTGCATTTCCAATTATCTCCTAATTGGTGGACATACATCAGTATTTTCTGACCCACTAACTTCTGGCCTATGTGGTCACTATATTGAATTTCATGGGGAAAAAAACCCTCAGAAGTGTGTATATGTGAGGTGACTTCTAATATTCCTTCTAAAACAGACATTTATCTTATTGCAACCAAGATGACCAGGGCTTCTCCAAAAATATGTGCTATCTTTCTAAAATTTAGAACCATTATTATGAACACAAGTCTAATAACAAACTGCACATTTCTCAATCCTACTTTGGAAGTGAGACATACAAGTCACTCTCTAATGTTACAATAACAGAGGTGGTATACATAAATTCTAAAATGATATGGCTAAAATTGGTGTATTTTCACCATGCTCTCAGTTCTGCTCTCGGGCTGGAAGAGAATACTCTAATTTTCTAGGGGACCTTAGAGACACAGGACTAAAGGCATCAGATACCAAGAATCACATTATAGAAAGCCACCAATTTTACATGCATACTATAGTAACTATTCCATTAGTGAGAACAATAGCCAAATTAGGCTATCTTTAACATTTTGGGGTAATTTGTTATAACTGTCTATGCTGTGTAATGAAAATGATGAGAATTAGTTATCTCACAACATTCAAGTATTTTGCATGATATGACTATTACTCTAATTTATTAGGTGCTGTATCAATGTGTACATGTAGGCAATGAAAGTAACATCAAAAGAGTAAGTAGAGGCTACTTTTTGCTCAGTGAGTATGATTATCTTTCATTGGCCTTGGTTTTAGCTTTTGACTTTTCCATTTTGCTCTATTTCCTTAAATTCCTTCCTTTTTGCCTACTCATTTTTAAGTATAAAATTTTTCACCACAAAAGAATAGTGCAGGATTTCAAACAATAATACAGTCTTTATCTCTCTGTCTGTCTGCCTGTCTCTCTATATATATACATACATATATATATATATATATATACATTAATTTTAAGAAACATTTGCTTTCACTGTGGCATTTTCCTATACACATACAGCATATTTTAAATACTAAGCTTTCATTATAAGGCACTGAATCTAGGAGTGGTTTATTATTTAGCAAAAGATAACTACAACAACTCTCACAAACATCTCCCTCAAATAATAATTCTAAGTAAACCTTGAATTACCTACAACACTTTGCCTCATTTTTTCACTATGTTTAGAGCCCTTGCTCCTCCCAAGCCGCCCTTCTCTAACTCTATCCCTTAGCTATGGAACAAACTGAAACATGTAAGGTATGAAATCCCATATGATTTTAAACTAAGAGCACAAAAATCTTCCCAACATTAGTTAAATAAATTTTAACACACTCATTTTGACCTAAGTTGTTTTCATTATAGAATTATATCTAAAGTACTTTAGTAAGCTCTGAATGACTGTCTCATCCAAAGTCAGTTTATAATTGGGAGCTGAAGAGTTGGGAAGTCTTGGAAATGTTTGACAAGATCTTAACTTTGGGTAATAGCTGATTCCACCTAGAGAGTGAGTTTCATGAGCTGGTGCCAGTGAGTGAACAGTAAGGACTGTCATTGCTCCTGGGAGTCTTTTAATTTCATGGAAAATCAAGCCACATAGTTGAACATTTAAAAAGATGAGGTAACAGATGCTAAATGTCATGCTAAAATTATAGCATACAGTACTTTGAAATCTTTGATTTGTCATATTATAGGCTATGGACTCCCTCTGCTACTACAATTGTGAAAACGGTCCCCAGTAGGGAGGTTTGGCTTAATAAATGTCGCTGCTTTGTTCCTCAGATTGCTAATCCATGTGATTGATTGAAGAGTCTATTTCAACCAGGGCAGTAGAAGAGTGTGGTCAGCAGCAGACTCTGTAATTTTTGATGTCTGACAGAGCAAATGACATTCACGTGACACACTTTTTCTTCCTTCGCAAACTCCATCAAGATTTATTTATGATAAAAGGGAAGCTGGGTAAAAAGAGCCAGTATTGCTTCCCATAAATCACGAAGTTTCACATTCCGCTTTATAAGAAGAGGAATGAGTGGTCTGAGGCAGATTTACAACCCCAATATTTCTTTAATACTTTGCACATAGAAAACGTGGTACCAAAAACATCTACAAGCTAGCTCTACAACAACGTTCGTAAGGAATCGATTTTCTCCCATTGTCTTATCTGCAAACTCTGTGTATAGTTTTCAGACTCTGTAAGAGTAATAGCTGTGGCACATGTACCTGTCTGTCTGAGCTTGTAATCATTTCTCAGTGGTGCTGTTTCAATAAAATAATCCCGATGCAGAGGCAACCTTTTGGGTCCTGAATGAGTTTGAGGAACTGAAGAAATACTGAATGCCTGTCTGAAGCAATCGATGATAAAAAGGGTATCTATAGGGATATCCTTGGATCTGGACTTGGCTTTTCTGAGTGAGATAACCATACTCCTTAAGCAAAGATGATTTTGTGAAAAGATAAAATGCAGGAGATATTAACTTCTGGAAATGGGGAATGTTGACAAATGAGTGCTAATACTAGCAGTAGAAATGTGAATATTAAAGTGCATTTAGTTTTCATTGCATTTAGTAAACATTGCATTTAGTTTTCTACAATCATTTAAAATCTCAAAGAAAATCATGTAATACTTTTTAAAAATATGACCATTAGATTAAATATAGGATAAACATTACGTTAAGACAAGAATGAAAAAGCAAACTGCAACACTATGCAAACTAACAGTTCAACATGATGATGAAGGTATGGGTGAGTATATCCTTTCACTACTGAGAACGCAGAGAACTGTGTTAGAGAATGAACATTAACTAAATTAGCCTTAACATACATTCCCAGATATCAGATGCTTTAAAATGACCCTCTTCCAGAACTTTGATGTAAAAAGTAAGGGGCTTGGATATGAGCCACAGAAAGACAGTAGCATTTGTTTCATTTTAACATTTATGAATGAGTGAAAGTGAATCACAGTTTAAATGTTAGACTGTGAATGAAGATGAGGTATGCACAAAAACGTAAGGGTCCTTAAATGGGTTTTTATCCAAAGTTCTAAATGACGGGAAGATGTGTAGGGCAGGAGAAGCCCTAAATTCCAGTGCCTTTTATGAGGCTTTGGCAGGGATAACACTCTAGAATAGTAAATAACCATGGAAAATGTTTCAAGAATGAATTATACCAACATACTAAACAGAAAATCAGGCCAGTGGGAAGCAGGGAAGTAGTGCACAGTTACAGTTTCAGTGAGTTAAAGAGATGTGAAGCCACAGGGTACAGGATGAATCAGAAGATAAATGGCAAGTTAGAATGTCCCCATGTGAGAGATAAATGCAAATCCTCAAACAGAGAAAGATCTTTGTTGTTGTTGTTTGAATTTCAGTTTTTGTGACTGATATATTAAAATTGTTTATATCTATAGGTATATGATTTTAGAGGTATGCAAACACAGTGTAACATTCAAATCAGGTTAAAATGCTTCCATTTCTTCAAACACTTATTTCTTCGGCAAAAACAATCACATTCCTTTCTGCCAGCTTTTATAAACTCACCGTGCATCACCGTTATCTATAGTCATCCTATTGTGTGATAGCAAGCAAAACTTCTTACCCTGCCTCACCGGTACTCAGTTCTCACTGATCAGCCTCTCCAATCGCTGAGAAGAAATATGAGCTTGAAATTACCTGGGCTTCCTTATTCTAATGCTATTGATGGAGGAGCAAAGAAATAAAGTGTTTGCTACTCTTCCAGTTAGAAACGAGACTGCACTTGGCTGAATAAATACACTGAAAAACTGCATTCGATTTATAAAAAAAAAAAACCACACTGTACATGACTCTGGTGAAAAATATTTCACCACTGCACACAGATGAGCTAACATTATAAGACACTCAGTACCAAAGTTGACACACTGCAGCAAATGGTCAGTCCTAGTGTTCAGTAGGTGAAAAAACTATGTGATCTAACAAAAGGATCTTTTAAAAAGTCTGGATTACATATTGGGCTTAGATTATTATAAATATAAATATTCTAACACACATATCATTAGTTTAGAGTATAAAATTTAATGTATTGCTAGGTGTAGTGGCACATGCCTGTAATCCCAGCACTCAGCAGGCTGAGGAAGGAGGATCGCTGTGAGTTGGAGACCAGCCTGGACTGTATAGTGAGACTGTCTAAAAAGACCAAAAATATTTTTTTGGATGTATCTTCTTGGTATGTGTTCTTCCAAAAGGAGAAATATCAGTCCTATCTTAGTATCAAAGCTCACTTTAGAAGGCACACTTTCTGTGGTTACTGGAGTGAGAGCTATACTGATGTAAAGTAAATGCCCCTCACAAACAACAAGATCAAGAATCAGAAACCAAAAAAAGTATTTACCATTGAAGACTCCATATGTTTTGGAATAGTAAAAATAGTAATTCAGGGAAATATTTTAGACACGAAAGAGATATTAATTTTACCCAAAGCAGACAGACGTTCTGAGATAGACCCACATCCCTTTATATTTCTTGCCTTTTTGCACTGTGAACTATGTCATTTATTTCCTCAGATTTTGAATTTAATCTTGCATTTCATTTTTTCTTACTTAAAACTAGCATATTTCCTTTTGAAAATCTTAGTTTGGGTCAGTCTGCTTATGATTTTAATCTTTATTATGGCTTCCTTTCTCAAGGAATAAATTGATTTTTTGATGTTTGATTTTGCTTATTATTAAGCATTTATTTTTAAAAAGAAAACAGCTGGAAATTTCTGAAATCACCCATGGTTACTATACTTAATTATTTTCACAAACACATTTTGTTTTTAGATAGACATTTCTATAGCACATCCACCCCCTTTTGTCCTCTTATGGATTATTAAGGTACTGTGCTATATTTTTCTCCTACCTCTCAGCCATCTGTATGCCTTATTTGGAAAAAATATATACCCATTCAAGTCCTTTGCCTTATCTTTACTTATTTTCTATCTGTACTCTTTACATATTTTGGATATGAATGGCTTATCAGATAGATGGTCTGCAAAAATTTTGACATAGTTTGTCTTCTTGCTGATTGTCTTCCCGATCCCCCTGGCAGAGCCTGGAACTGAAAAAGATGTGGCAAGAAGACAAATCGCACCTTTCCATGAGCCAGGCTACACCATGGGGATCTGGAAAAGGCTCAGCAAGAAACCAGAAGAGCTCCCCCCCCCCCCCGCCTCTCCCCCCCCACCCCCAGCTGGCTGATTCCAGAGGACTCAGGGTGAGATGATAAGAGCAGAGGTGAAAGGAACAGCTTGATGCTTGCCTTGTCTGGCTGACTTTGCAGGCCTGGGGCTGGCGGTCTGGGCATCTATTTGGAAGAGGCAGTGTGCATGGTGGCCACTGTGGGGGGTTTCCTCCTGTCTTGTTTTTGAAATCCCATTTTTGTTTTGTTTCACTGTTTTATTTTATTCCTATATCTAATAACCAGAGCAACTACTTTCAAGATAACAATGTGCAGCATCATAACCATTATTAAACCCCTATCACCTTGTTTTGAAAACCTATATATAGCTATTGTTATTTCTTTGTTGTTGTTGTTGTTGTTATTGTCATTTTGGTTGTGTTGTTGTTTTTTAGGTTTGTTTGCTTCTTGATTTTTCTGGATTTTTTTCTCATTAAAATAAAAAAGATATTGCTCTGGAGTTGTTTGTTTGTTTGTATTTTGTTGTTGTTGACTCTAATCTTTGTTATACAGAAGCTTCTTGGTCTGATGTAGGCCCACTAGTTTATTTCTACTTTTGTGGCTTGTACTTTGGGCATCATATGCAAAATATTATTGTCAAGACCAATGTCAAGGAAAATTTCCCTTATGTTTCTTTCTAGGAGGTTTATTGCTTCAGGTTTTATAGTTCATTTAAATTGTTATTTTGTGTCATGAAAAAACAAAGAAACAGTGGTTACCAGGGACTGGCAGGAGGGAAGAAATGGAGGCTGTTTCATAATTTAAATTATGAAACACAATTAAGTTTTGACTACAGGTAAAAGTACTCAACTGTATATTTGAAATTTGCTAGAGTTGAAAATCCTAAATGTTTTCAAGAAAAAAAAGAATGTAACCTGCTGAGATGATGGCTATGTTAATCAGCTTGGTTGCGATTATTTCACAATGAATACATGTACCAAGTCATGAAGTGGCAATTTAAATATATACAAGAATTCAATAAGTAAATAATCTTTTAGCAGGAGAAAAGAAATTGTGAGATAATTTTTGCAGTCCCACTGCTGTCCAGAACTGAAATATGCAACCACTTTTGGCAGAGTGGATACAAACAGATTCCAGCTCCATTTTCAGTAATGGCCAGAAATTTATCTAGTATAGTCCTATAGGATGAAGGTATATTTTCTCCTGCCCTCCAATGGTTCTTTAACTGGGAGACGTATTTATGTGCTAGTGAATTCGAGGCAGTCTATAATTCTTTGACCAAAAATATCTCTAAATTCCTATGACTCAGCCTCTCTCTACTGTTCTGCAGACTGTTGCATATTGGAAACATCCCTCCACAGGACAGAGTGATGCTATCTGTCTCCCCCTGTTATTCTCCTGATGTCTCTGAACTGTTGACTTACTCATGATAGGTGAAAGGAAAACAGCTCTTACTTTCCAAGAAGAATTGCTGATAGAAAGTTGGCAGAGGTCCTGGGCTTGGGGGAAATGGAGTAGCCTGATTTTCTCCACAGCAGCATTCTTTCATTCTCAAGAATATGGCAGCTGGGCTCTCCTGTTGGAAAGACTGGTGGATTCCTCCTTTATTCTCATCGTGGTTGGATCTTTAGTTTCATTCATTTTCATATCTGCAATCTATCATCTTTCCTCCCTTCCCTTTTCTTTCTTTTTTTCCTTTCTTCACTGTTTTGTTTTCTGGTGTGTGTGTGTGTGTGTGTGTGTGTGTGTACTGATCAATAGACAAAAGTAACAGAAGCTAAAGAGCAGAATTATTTTCAGAGTAGTGGATGGAATTAGAGAAAAAACAAGAACATAATTTTAGTCTAAACATCAAATGATTTATTATTTTGTTAAGGGAGAAGTTTTGAATACAGTAGTGACTGTAAATGTTAATTTGAACCTGATGTTTTTAAGTTCAAAGTTTACTTATGTATGATTCTGATATTTCAGGAAAAAAGGGATTACCAATGGCTCTATTCTCACTTATGGTCAGTGTTAAAATTGATTCTTAAAAATCAATCATCTTTAGATATATGTAATACAGAATTTATTGTGCATGTGTTCTAAGGGCATCAAGTTCTTGTGTGGGGTTTCACATGTGATTATTTAAATGCTCATAATGCATAAGCAATCAATATTTTTCCTGCTTTGTGCCCCAAATAATAATATAGAGGAAGAAAAAGAATAACTGAGAGCGTAAAGATAAATTTTAAAATAGTTTGAGAATTAATTAGAAACAAAAGAACTGGTAAAACCGAAGGGACATATTTGAGAAAGGAGAGCTGCATCACGATGTTTACAGTTTGGTGTTCTTTTGCCTATTTTCAGAACCTCACACATTAGATTTACTTATTGAGTTGAAACATAAGGGGAGGAGAAAGGAATATCTATCAAAGAGGAAAGAATTATAAAAACTCATGCAAAATTCATAGCAAAAAATCAAAACAGAGCGCAGTAGTAAGTCACAGAAGACAGGCAGTAACATTTAATACAAAACTATCTTGGCAATGTGGTGCTCACCATGTAACCAACACCCACAGAGTGGTGCCCTCTGTGGAGGACTGGAGATCCTGTCCTGGGCCAGGGCACATGAAAACCAGAACCCAGGGAGCCCTTGCTCTAGGCTGAGACAGTCAAGTAGACAATCACAAAGGACAACTATAAGCACTCCTGTCCCACTGCTCATCTTGAGACAACCACAAAGCAATTACACAGGTCCCCAAGTCCCATTAGTACAAATGCAGGCAGCCCTGAGACAGGGATTTTCATTCCACTTATTTCAATGACAGCATATGTTCATTATATGCATAGTTTTCTAAACATTAATTATAAATCATTAAATAAGCAAAGTGTACAATGTAATTTACTTCACACAGCTTCATAGTTCATAAAAAGACTGTTTCTAATTTAATTTTTAAGGAGTAGGTGAGTTTTCAATACTGCTTTCTAAAATTGAGAGAATAAATTTTGCTCTCATGAGTGTAAAACTATCTCTTAGAAAACTTTGGTCTAAGCAATCTCCCTGCATAACTGTTGATTTATACCCCTACTTGCTAAGAGAATGGGTTGAGCAGCTAAATAAGGGATCCATTTGGAGAACCTCACAGCTTCTCAATTATTTCAATAAAAGAGCCAAAATTCAGTGTTTTCATTGCCCCATGAGACTGAAATTTAAGTGCGTATATGTGTACTGTGAGATGGAATAACTGAACCAGCAGGGCCCTCCAGCTTCCCCGGGAAAAACATTTGGTCAAACTTCTTACTCAAAATAGAAATTAGAAAGAGAAGTGTAAGCAACTCAGAGCAGAGGAGAGTCAAACCTGGAAATAATAACAGAAATGTGTCTCGGTTTTATACACAGACTAGCACTGAGAAAAAGTGGAAGCAATTTAAATTTTCCCCGATGCATTTATGTCTCAGGAAAGAGTATTCCCACTGTGAGCCTCTTTTCTTTCACCAACTCTGTGTTCAGTGGCTTAAGTATATTCCAGCTCTGCACACACCTGTAATGATTGCAGACTGCAGACTAATGCACAATACAGCACCAAACACGGGGGAGGAAAAAAAAAAAGACTAAAGGTAAATATTTAATGAAAAAGATTTCAGCAATGCAGAATCTCGGTTTTCTTATTTTCATTTCAAGTGAAAGATATTCCTGAAAATAGTTTTTCACTTTTCCCAGACACCAATTTCAAAACATTTCATGAAAAAGATACTTTCAAAGTGCCTGGAATAACAATAAGGAAACTCATAGATAATTAGTGTGTTTTCAGCATTCCCTGAATGCAAATCTGTGGAATTCCTACGTAAGTGATTAACAACAATTATAAATATAGAATAAGCCATGAAGATAATTCACCAGCTAACAATACTCTTAGGTAAGTGATTTTCTTTTCCATTAAACAAAGCTTAATCAACTCTAATCACTTTGCGCTTCTAAGCACAATTTACAAGAGCTGTTCTTGATAAAACCTGAGGCTGTGTCAGGTGATATCCGCAGAGATCTTAAGGAACGAAGGAGGGAGCAGACAAGGGTAACTGCTTCACATAGAGACGTTTTCTCAATTTAATGGATGTGGAGAATCGTCTGGCATACTTTCTAAAAATGCTATATTATGCCAGAATAGAGGTTATAGTTAAAAATATAAATTCTTGTTAAAATTACAAAACTCACCCGAGTGACTGGCTCAGCTCTGCCAAGAAGGGACAGGGAACTGATCAGTCAGTGGTCCAAGTGACAGTCATTACTGGGCGTGCTCTGGAACTATGTATGAATACCAATATGCCGCATTTTAAAATGGGAAAATTGACAAAAATAAACTACAGTTTTGCCTAGAAATCTCTATGCGAAACATTGCTTTGAACTTCGCTTCCTGTCAATCTCTCCAGTGAAAAGTATTGAACAGATTAAATATCAGGTGCTCCAAGTACACACAGGAAAGCTTTAAAATTAAAATTCACTGACAAAATTGGACCCCTTATGTATCATGGGTGGCCACAGAAATTCTGAAGAGGTGAATCATCTTTTTAGAAAAAAATCTCACGTTTGTGTGTATCTGTATACACATCCACGTTGCAGAAATAAATTAAAATTGAAAACACAGAAAAGAACAGGAGTATTCTGTGGTCTTACAATCCCCACCCCCCAAAAAAAATATGCAACAAAATAAAACAGTAAGTCACTGAGAAAAATAAACACTATGTCAGGAAACAGTTCTCAGCAACTTTGAATCTTAATTGAAATTTCTATTAAAATTATTTTTGATTATTTGTCTTTTATCACTGGAAAACATTCCTTTAAAAATCACTTATCAACAAATTCCTTAAAGAGACCATACAAATGCTTGTCTCAAGCCTCAGGTACAGTGATATCGTGTAGAGTACATGTCTCACTTTCTGTTTTCAGGATTTCACAATCACCCAGAAAAAAAAAAAAAGAGTAAAAGTCAGTCATATACAAGACTATGAATAATTGTATGCCATTCAATGCACAAACACTGAATCTCTTCCAGATGACACACTGAATGAAAAATAAAACAAGTAAGGTTTCATGTGAGTGAGCTTTCATTGATCAGCTGAGTCCTGACATAGAAAATAGCAACTGAGGCAAACTTTGAAGATAGGGAAATTCATATATGCTAAGAAACAGGTAGGTGATACTCTCATTCCTTAATTCTCAACAAACTGTAGGAACAGAAACACATACACACACATGCACGTGTGCAGACAGGGCCTCTGTCTTCTCAGTGCCAGTTGGCACAAACCACAACTGATTTTAAGTTGCAGGAGAAAATGACACATGGGCCAGGAATAATTAATCCAGGTCACTTTCTTGTAATTATTTAAATTAATTTTATAGGTTAAATAATATTTTCTATACTTGAGAACAACTAGTAGAAAGGGTTTAGAATGTGATGTTTGGTGGAATAAATATACTGATTGTCTGGGATCTGATCATTACACACTGCATACACATTTTTGAACTGTCACACCGACAATCATTCATAAACATGTTTAGTTATGTCAGTTAAAATATATATCAAAATCATTGTCTAATTCTTATTAGACAATTCAAATTGGAATTACATATTCATTTGAGACTATATAAAAACAGAAATGCAATGGAGAGAAATTAGACAAACATAAGATATATATATATATATATATATATATATATGAAAGAGAGAGAATAAACATGCAAATGACCATATTAACTTCAACAGACAAAGAGCAGAAAAATGCTTTTCTATTTTTTCAGTGTCAGTTTTAGTCTCTCTGTGAAAAGGCAGAGCCTCATTTTTAAAAATTTAGTTATCAATAAGATAACCTGATGTCACCATTTAACTTACATTAGAACAAGCAGGTTCTTGTTCTTTGCATTCTGGGAATATCTCTTAAGAGGGCTTTATATCAAAGTAAAGACTTCAGCTTTCTCCTCCGACATATGTGTGCATGCATGCACATATACACAACATATAGATACTTGGATGCTATTTTGATAATGTTAACACATTTAATGTAAATTTTGCACACAGTGCTTTTTTTACATGTACGTGCATTTTCACTTTTTGAATTGCACTTTATGAGGCACAGCATGAACAACAGAAGGAATTGTGGAAGAAGGAGGTGGAGGAGTAATTGACTCACTTCTAGAAGGAGCCAGCATGCATCTCCAACTCAGAGCTTGGACTGCAGTAACTGTAACAAGGGAAGACACCAAAAGTACCACTGAAGCAGTAACTCTATTCTTTGAAGTGGAAATGATGCCATAAATTACTATTGTCTCAACAAAAATCTACAAAGATTTATGATAAATGTCTGCCAAGACAGTAAAAAGGAGAACTAAAATAAGCTGGCAGCTAAAGAGAGGGGGAAATAAAGCTTCTTAGTATGTGAGAAGGATTTCCTTTACCCTCATCAGAGACGAAGCATTATTATACAACGACTGCTGACTATGGGTAGCAGAGATCAAAATAACCACATAAAAAATACCTGTGTTGTAGGAATGGAAATGTAGAGCAATAAATGTTTTGAGCCAAAGGAAATCTGGGAGTAAGAGACATGAATATTACAGCATGATATGGACCAGGTACTAGAGGTTCTGGGTGAGGTTCTGGGGCAGAACCTGATGCCTTCCATCTTCTTGCATCCACCAATGTGCCCCACAAACCTTGGAGCAAGGGCACCGTCTGAAGGTTCTGCGAGCTCGTCAGAACTGTCAAGATTCAGGAGCAGCTAAGGAGGCAGCAGAATTCAGTGAGAACATGGACAATGTCTTAGAGCGACACTGCTTGATATGAGTCCTCTTTCCAGCCCTTTGGCCTTAAGGCAAGTCAATTAGCTTTCTGTGGCTGTTTCCTTATACACAAAAATGAGGGCTCAATTAACATGTATGCGTGTGTACGTGTGTGTGTGTGTGTGTGTGTGTGTTTAGAACACAGTATGGGATATATACATTGCCATATATATGGCTGAGCATTGTTTAACATTTGAATCATATGAACTGCCATTACACAAAGCAACCCATATAAAACTATATTCACATTGTCTATTAACTTTAAATTGTCTATACATAGGGAAAAAGTGGAAAAACTACTAAATAATAGGGTATGGAAAGTAGATCATGTCTTATAACATGAAGTAATTGCGCAGAGTAGTAACTAAGAAGTGGCATATTCACTGGGACATTACTATTGTACTTTTTATTTGGTAAGTAAGGGGACCAGCATGAAGCCGGGAATGAAGGCATTCAGGAGAATATTGCAAAAGTTTAACAATCAAAGTATTTCTACGTGAGTAGAAGTAACAAAGGTTGTTGTAAGAGGGCCTCAAACCAACCTCTAAAGACCTGACTTAATTTCTAAGGCCCTGCTAGTCCTGATCTACCAAAGATATTTCAAGGAAAGAAAAGGGATGGATAGATTTACTTTATGGGAGTTATGAACAGGATATATTTAGATGGAACATAGCTTCACAATAAATGAATCTTATTGTCCTTCATCTTATATCTAAATTATATAAATTCTTACACCAGTTATTCATCCTACATTCTAGAAAACTCTTACTCAGAGATGAGTGGAATAAGTAGTTTGCCTTTCTGAAGCATCTGTATGAAAAGATTTACATGGATACCAACTCTGACTTGGATGAAAGCTGACATACTAGGCTAAAATTAATCTAATTATAAATGATACCTCATAGATCAGGTGAAACAAAGAAAGACTGGAATACTTAGCTGTGCCCAGAAAAAATTCTCCTGACCTCATCAACTGAATTTCTCATGGCTAAGATTTTTTTTTTCTTAACCAAGAAGTTAAAATGACATAAAAAATCAAGCTTAAACGAATGAAGAAAATTTTGAAAGTACAATCTAGTTAAACTTGGCACCTCCTTGGAATATAAATGCCAGGTACGTTGCTTTTCAAATGACTTCAACTCACTGCAAAGTGTCTGAGCATATAGAGAATCTTGAAAATTTACTATGCAAATAATAATCACTTAAAATTGCCTTTGAAATGTCATACTGAAGGTTGCAAACTTGGAAAAAACCACCTTTTCAGGTTTTACATCATCGAGAGGGCTCTAGAAATAAATATGATTCTATTCTATTTGATTGCTATATACATGAAATACTCGAGAGAACCATTTAAATCAAAATCATGTGCCAATGACCTACATGATAGTATGTTATAAATATTCAAAAATTTCTATCTCAATAGGCTTACTTAATATGATTTTTTTATTACAGTCAGAATGAAATTAGCACCTTCACATTATATTAAAAAGCTAAGCTGCAACAAATATCTATAGAAGAACTTAATGCAGTTCCCACTCTGTCTCTACAAGGAAAGAAAAAAAGGGAAAAATGCAATAAAATAAAAGTTAGGAACACCACAGTCAGGCTCATTCTAAGTGTCAGCTCCATTACAGAGCAGCTTGATTTTATATGGCCTTCCATGGGACTGGCATCTCCAAATTTGCAATTTATTTCTTTTATATATTTTTTTATCTTTTTAAAAAATTTTATTTAAAGAGAAAAAAAGCAAAACAAAAAAGGGTAGAAATAATACAGAATTTCAAAAAAAATAGACAGTAGGAAATCACTAGTTGATAAATTACATACTGTCCTCTTAGAAATAGTTGTTCAAGTTACAAAATTGAAGCATACAAAGTAGACATTCAAACACTGAGGCTGCAAACAGTTCTGTTCAACGATGCAACAAAAACTTAGCAATATGGTTATCAAACCTACATACTTAAATAAACATGCAGTTATACCCTTTAAAGCACTTTCTTTTCCTCCTTTTGCTTTTTAAGTCCATTATCTGCTTAGTTATACCATGTCTCAGCTTGCTCAGTACCTTATTGATCTGTTTTGTTGCTGTTATTTCCTTTTTACTCACCATATATAATTCTGTTGTTTTGTTTTTGAGTTTCTCCTCATCCATGCCCCATGGATTAACTTTGGTGGAGTGGGGAGTTTTTGGAGGTATTTTGTTACCTTGTTTTTTCATGTTCTATTGTTTTTGTTTAGTTTTCTTTTTTTTTTAATTTTGAAGGTAGTGTGTAAAGTGACATAAATTACACATATTTGTGGGGTACCCAATGACGTTTTGATATATTTACATATTGTTCATTGTGCAAATCAGGGTAAAAATATTTATATGTTCAAATATTCATAATTTCTATATGGTGCAAAATATATTCTTCTAACTTGTTTGTTTTTTTGTTTTTGTTTTTTTGGTACCAGGGATCCAACTCATGACCTTGCGCTTGCCAGGCAGGCACTTATGCCGCTGAGCTAAATCCCCAGCCTCTTCTAGCTTTTTTGATGTATATATTATATTGTCATTATCTATGTCCAGCCCACTGTATAATAGAAGACATTTTTTTCCAGTTTCATGAGACTTCCACTAAAGAAATACTCACCATTTCTGTCAGGCTCAACAATGAAAGTATTCTCAGGAGTACTTATTTCCAGGGGCCAAATAGGCATCAATTAATAAACACATGGAAATAAGATAGATTTATACATTCTGATAAGCAGGCAGCATGTCCCCTAAAGCTGATAGTGGAAATGTCCAGGGAATAAGTCCACAGTACTTTGACTTGGTGGCCACAGTGGATTGACATGCAAGTGTCATCTCAAGGTTTGTGGCACAAAGGTAAATGACATTACTGTCCTCTACTTGGAGTAGCATTAGAGTGAAACCTCTAGATCACATTCACCATTTTAGAGTCCCAAAATATGAGAGGTTGGTAGCACAAAAACAAGAGTTTTGTTTTGTATTTTTAAAATATCACTGTATGATGGCTCTCAGATTGCAGACCAGAGGACAAAAGGAAATATTCTTGAGTATTCTTCAGTTTCCTTTGTTTAAACTATGAAAATGGGGTTTTGTCTTTTTTATTTTTTTACTAATGAAGGTGAATGTTGTCACATTGCCATTTTTTTGCAGAATCTAAGTTAAATCATAAGACAAAGTTGCAAAATTATCTTGATATTTAAAATGTATCACCTTATTTCTAAACAAGTTATACACATTTCAAAATCAACTAAAACAAAACAAAAAGGAATATGTATATGGACAAGTCTAAGAAATATAACAGCAAAATACTTGAACAATTATAGAAACATTTTATGTATTTTCATAATTAATCTTTAATCATAACTACTTCTGTCTTTTCAGTGGTGCATTTGCTCATTGGAAATTTATTGAGAACTCCATGAAAGCAAAATATTGGATGTTTGGCAAGTAAAACAATTCTTCTGTTTCATGAGAATTCCATTGTATTAGAATAATAATTTACAAAGTTGGAAGTTTGTAGCTGAAAAACTATTTATATCTCTTTCCAAATAATTTAATCCTGTTATAAGAACAAGCATTCACAAACAGAATGTTTATAGTGCTATTATATTTTCAGTGAATACTGAATAAAATGTCTTCATACAAAGCAATGCAATAAAATAAATTGGGGAACAAGAAATACATAGAAAACGTGATTCTTTTTATTCAGCTGTAAAAGTAACATATGATAGCTAATGAAATCCAGAAAAAGAAAATATATAAACCTACTATCCCAGTGCATTTATTTCGTTTATCATTTGTTTCATTTATATAATTTATTATATATATATATATATATATATATATATATATATATAAAAATAGTTATTTTCATAATATATAATTTGTAGTTCTGCATTTTTCTATATAAAATTTATCACTATTTTTCATTTGCTAATACTATTGGTAAAAATCACACATTAGTCTATCAAATAACTAGCCTATAACTCTTTAACCAAAATATTTAATATTTCCTTAAAAATGGAATGATGACTTCATGTAGTGCCAAGAACCTTGGGAGGTCATTAAGTACAACCTCTTTCTTTCATTTTTAAAAAAAAATTGCCCCAAAAGGTCAAAGCATGTGACCACAGTGAAACAGTTAATTAGTATGAGAACTTAGCTCCTATATTAATTCCCAGATCATTTCCCTTATTATATTTTGCTGCTTTTAAGGTTTTAAAAACAGACCCAGTACTCCTGAAATGTATTGTTTCTGTTTTTAAAAAGATTTCTGGAATTCCAGATCACATCACATAAAGCAAAATCAACCCTAAAACGTTTTTTCCAAAAAATAAAATTTTAGCTTTAAAAATTTGGAGTTGATGCATGTATATTTAAGTGTGTATGATTGATAACCATATTTCTAAGTTCTTGTTGGATTGTTGATCAGATCTGTTTATAGTCTCACTGCTTGTATGTCCACTTTGTATACTTTAATTTTGTAACTAGAACAACTATTTCCAAAAGGACAATATGTAATTTATCAACTATTGATTTCTTACTGTTTGTTTTTTTTGAAATTCTGTAATACTTCTACTCTTTTTGTTTTTTTACTCTTTAAATTAAAAAAATTTGGAGTTGATTTAAAAGAAATTCCACTTTCTGTATGATCCATTACACATAAGCGGAGATTTCTTCTAAAGAAGCAAATCTTTCAAAATACAATTGTACCACACATATTCTAGGTTCAGTGATTCTAGATTAAAACACTAGATTAAAACCCTGCCAGTTTATGAAACATCAGGCATGGGGTTCTTTGATACTTTTGCTGATAATCCCGGTGAATTTACCAGCCTCACTTCACACATGTTCACTCCAGGAGTAATGCGCTCCTCTCCTCTGATGGAAGAGAACCCAGTGTGGAAAATCTCCAGCAAGTGTGGAATTCCTGGATAATATTTACCCAGTTGTTGTCTGACCATGCCAGTGAGGAAAATACATGGCTTTCAAGTGTTAGAAGTCTTTTGACATCTTGGAGCCTTTCAACACACTAATTTCTAAAAAGCCTCACCTTTAACTTTTTGCGAAAACCAAATTTGGCAGTAATTCCCTGTATTCTTCTTCATCAAAAGAAAATCTATACAGTGCTTACCTTAAAACAATTATTTCTGAGAGTAAGAGCAGCATTACTCTAAAAACACAGTAGTTATCTTCTAATTGCACTGAATTTCTAAGGTGATATGACTATCGAATTTCAAAGCCTCATATACACTCAGAAAGTGCTTCAAATTGCTATCTTCTGTTTTGAAATATAGAGTGGAATGATGGTGACTTGAATCATAAGCCACAGTGCTAAGCATAACTATTTTATTTTCAGCATCAAAGCAATGTCATACAGTGAGGAACACACAGATGCCTCTAAACCCAAAGCTGCACACTGTACCATCTAATGAAAGATCTCCTGCCTCTTCTTGTCATCAAAACTTAATTATAAGAGAATTTACAAAAGCAATTATTGCCTGCGAGTGGGACATAAAAATTTAATGATGTAAACATTATCTTTAGTGAAATGTATTTTAAAATAACCCCGAGGGAACATTCAATATCTCATAAATAATGAGGAAAACGTCACATGGCATAAGAAACAATGTATTCCACACAGTAATTATTCATACCGCTTTCTGTATTCCTTCCCTTAGTAATTACATCCCAACTGATAAATCCTACAACTGACCATGCACAAAGCTCAGACTCCTCCTTGTACCACAGTCAATCGCTCCATTTCTACCGCCTTACCGCTGTTGAAGTTCACCGCTTATCTTCCAAATACGATGCAAAAACGTATTTTCTGTTCTGTGTTTCTCCAGCTCTATCCCTTTCAAATTTCACGTGCTATTCTGGGCATGAGCATTGTAGAAAATGTGGATAGATTCCTTCCAGAACATGGGCTTCAAAGTTTTAATTATTAAGAAATCATTTTACACCTAATGACCTCTTGCCTACCTATCTAAAAAACTTTTAACAGATTATTTTTAAAAATCATCAAACTTCTGCCTGTGCAAAAGTAATTCAAAAATACTGCCATGTCTGAGTCTTAAATGTCCCCCAAAAACCTATGTGGCAAAGGCTGGGTTCCCAGAGTGGCACTCTCAGGAGGAAATGGGATCTTTAGTAGGTGGAGCCCAGTTGGGAGAAGTGTGGTCACCTGAGCCCTGTCCCAGAAGGGGTACAAGGAGATCCTGGCATCCTCCCTCCCTCGTTTCCTCCCTGACCTAAGGTGAGGGCTGTTTTTCTGCCATGCACTTCTACCACACAGGCTATAAACCCTTGTCACCGAGTTCAAAGCAATGTGGCCAACTGATAAAATCATGAGACAAATTAATCTTTTTTTCTATTATAAATTGATTGTCTCCAGCATTTGTTATAGTGATTGAAAGCTAATACAAACATAAAAATTACACATATAATCAGACACACACACACACACACACACACACACACTTTTCCAGAGGAAAGAACTGAAGGTAAGAGTATTTAGTAAAATACAGCATTTACAAATTAGATTTTGAGATAGTAACCACATGGATTCAACCAAAATAATTTCTAGTTATATTTAACTTGAGCCCTGATTGACTGTTTCAATATGTCAAAGAAACTGTTCTCAGCACATGTCTTTTTAGAAATAGCAGCAAGAAAGTACTACAAAAGTAATGCATATAATTTTTCTACAGTAAACTTCTATTTCACCAAAGGCAGAAACATGTAGTTCCTAATTTCTTTTACTGCTTGATGAAAATGACTGTAAGAATTAACATTTCAATCAAGTGTCAATAATCTTATAGTTCTCTTATCAAAAACAGGTTAGACTGTTTTCAAGATATGTATACTTTGAAAAAATACTATTTTCTCACATTTTTTGCATATTTCTTTACTCAAACATGATGTGTATGCAGTTTATTCTCTAACTATTATTCAAAGCAAAGTAGTTTATCAGATCTGGTTCTGGAGACACATTCTGAATTCTAAAAAGTATCATTACTAGCAAATTAGGAGAGAGAAGATTTTGTGGCTAGAATAGGAATCGTTAGAATGAAATAGTGTAACTTTTTCTGTAGGAATCAGAACAGCATGTCACTGTGAAAAGTCTCCAACTGGATGATGATTATATGATTCATTCTGCACACCAATCATGAGAAGCACTCTGGAGATCTGCTCTGACAGTAATATCTGTCTCACTATTGTAATGGTAATCTTCATAATGTGTGAGGGGAGCAGTGGAGAAAGCGGGGGAGGGACCTTCAGAAATTAAAAGTCTTTATATAACAATAACCTAATAGTTGCACAGGACCACTATCTCTAAAACGTACATAATTAGTGACATTGTCATCACAAATATGAGTTAACAAGGTCCAATTCTTCACCTGCATTGTCGTGAAGCTAAGGAAAGAGACTATCCTTACTTCCCCTCTCCTTTCCACTCCCTTTGCCAAATATAAATTGATAAACATAGGAGGAAAGCTGACTTGGCCAGGAACCAGTTCTATTTCCAGGGTGAAGCGCACAATTTTAACTTAGAAACTTTTAAATCAACATCGGAGTGTACTATCAGAGTTTTGTTTGACATTTATAAGATGTGCCACTTTATAGGAAATGAAATTTGCAAATGATATGGTCTGACTCTATGGAAAAATAGGTTTATAGATGCAAGGTATTTTGTCCAACATATTAATAGCCAAGAGCAATGAGTCCTAACAGACACTAATATCCTGAACTGTGTAATGTTTTTCTCTGTCTTGATATAGAGTGTAAAACAGTTCTGCTTCAAAAATGCAGAATCTTTGCCTACAGACAAAAGTAATTCAATTATCCTGGAGTCATATAAACACTTATCAGTAAGCAAATGGCTCAAATCCTTTTTATTATCAGATAAATTAAACCACATCAGAGAAAAAAGTGTTCTCCATTTCTTCATCCTAGTAGAAGATATTCAAAGACAGAGAAACAGTATTGGTCTAGAAATTATTTATGTTTGATTTGGAAAATTTGTAAGAAACATATCATAGCAGGATTATTTGCCCATGTGTAAAAATTAAAATACTCTAAAAACACAGACTTAAACAGAAGGACCATCAATTATTTAAGAAAAGATATATCCAAAATGTAGTGGAGTTGAGATGCTGTATAAACTATCAGAGATAAATAATTGAGAATTTGTGATGATATTATTACCCTACACTTTCAAAATTTGGGAGGCATCTAAGGATTGAAATAGAGGAGTCACATTTAATATAACATTAGTTATATGTTATAACTAACCAATAATCTCTGAAAGTTGAACCTAGATTTTCCATCTAGAATTCATCATGGGTTTATAACATTGAGTTAAGCAGCTCAATAGTTCTTTGAGGCTTTATAATTTCTAGGTGTAAAGTTAATAAAAGGGGGGGTCTTTAATTGTGGATTCTTAGGCTCCCAGTTACGGAAGAAAGTGATATTTTCTAAGAAAAGACTGAGGCACAGATGAGGAGAAGCAGGGAAGTTATGCTAAGATTTTTTTTAAAGGCTACAAAGAATCACAATGTTTCTGCTATAAAATCATTTTCAACAGTAACATTCTATGTTACACAGAACACTAACAATTTCTTGTTAAGTTTTCATCTTTGTATTTGGTATCTTAGATGAAACACTAGCTGAAAAATTCCAGCTTTAAATAAAAAATGGCATGGGACATATACAGTGTACCAATCACTGAGACTCAGTTTCCTCACTTGGCATATGGGGTTCACTTTGATGGAAAAATCTAGATATCTTAAATTTTGAAATTTAATACTGTTATTCTATAAAGCTTAATCTGAATCTAAGTTTCTAGATTATAAAACAAACCTCAGTGAAAGAAATTTTGTCTCCTTGCTTCTCCATCATGCATGCATTCATTCATTCATTTATTCACTGTTACTGACCACCTGCTAATGAACATGCTATTACTGTGGTGACAAACTATAGGAAATAAGATAAAATTGGAGAGATTATAATGTAACTCTGGGCCTGTACCCAAAGTATTAGCAGATGTGGTTAGATTCTGGTTAGATTTTCAAGGTGCAAACAAGAAGTGTTTGCTGAAGGACTCAATGTGGAGCAAAAAGGTAATAGAAAAAGAGAGGAAAGGGAAAAAAAGGAAGGAGAGAGAGAAAGAAGAGGGAAGGGAAGGGAAGGGAAGGGAAGGGAAGGGTAAGAAAAGTTTCCACAATTTCCATGCAACTATTCCACCTCTTTCCCTTCTAAGAATATTTTTTCTTCTGTTATATCTACAATATGATGAAAAGATGCTAAAATACTGAACTGACACCTTAAGGCATTCTTTTAAGTGCTAAAACATAAGAAGAACTATTTAAATTTTATATTTTTCAGATCATAGCAATGAAAACGATCAGACGTCATAATAAATGCTTTTATTTACGTATCTTGCACAACTCCTAAGCACCTCAGCATCTTACTTTAAGTATGCCAACTTCATTTGCTGCCATCCTGATTTTTTTTACTTTCCTTGCCCATATATTCCCCACCCATCACATCATTTGCCCTCCTTCCTCTCCCTCCTGTCTCGTATCCGTCAGGCTCTCAACCAGAAACACTAAGCCATATACAGATGGTAACAGACCAAGCTGCAAGTTCCTCAGTATATTGCAAAAGTTCTGTCTGTTAACATAGTCACAGTTCCCCCATTTTCCTACCAACATGACCTTAACTGTCCTCTCTCACTGGCGAATCTCAGCATGCAGCCAGGGGATTGCATCTATGTATGTCCAACTTGCATGTTTCTTGAGTCTCCATTTGTGAACAACATGGTATTATAAAGACAAGTGCCCAGGACATGTTCTGGCTCCAAGATATATTTGACTATTCCCACTTGTTAGAAATTTTTAGCTTAACTCCTTGGTACTGGTGAAAAGTACACCTACTCTCTGTTTCTGGGCATCAAAATATCGAAACCATCTAGGCAAGGGGTGTGATTAAAATATACGGTGAAATAAAAAATTATTACAGTGAAAGACACACGGCCATTAACCCCAGAGTGTGATGTGGAGTGTGAACCTTATGGGCTGTGACTAAAAAATACAGTATATACTGCTTCCTAGTACAATGTGCAAACACTGTACAGTGTCCTCATCTACCTAGTTCCTAGTTGTAGAATCTGGCACCATGAAAATTCTGGTTCTTCCACAAAGCTAAAGAGCCATGAAAGGTAAACATTTTGAATCAATTCAGGACATCAAGGCAACCAAAATAGTGCAAATAAAGACACTCTGGAAAGAGGATTTCCAGAACTGCTTCACAAAGTAGTACAAGCAATGGGTAAGTGTGTTCAAAATGAAGGGAGTATTTTGAAGGAGGATGTATCTTTTACTGCAATAATTACTGTAAACATTCACCATATTTGTATCGTGCTCTATATAAATTTTCCCCACACAGTAGTTATATCATCTCATGTTTATATAGTTTACAAATTAAAATTTTCCTATTTATTGTAATAAAATAAATATGGGGTAAATGAATAAGAAAAAATCAGATTATAAAGAATCTATTCTGGCACCAACCCTTAGTTGAAAAAATTTAAAATGTATCATTGGAAATAAGAGGGGTAATAGACAATGACTGTGTTTCCTCTGTTGAGCTACATAATAGAAAGTGCCACATGAAGGACAGGACAATATTAAGTTCTGATGATGGACAAGAAATGCAATTGAGGAATGTGAATCTTGTACATCACCGACTACTTTCTCCAACCATGTGGACAACTCCTTGGATTTATTCTGACATAGCTGTTGTTAAAAGTTATTATCTAGAAATAGGGACAAGTCCTTCATGACACTATAATAACTTGAAGTGACAGGATTCAATCATATGAATGGATGGAGAGAAACATGTTCTCTTATATTAAAAAAGTAATGATTAGAACTGCAGTGTTAAGGAGAACCAGCATTTAGGAATCGCAAAAACACGTTTTTCTCTTCCAATTAATAAATGTGGTCACGAAGTTATAGTTTTATGTTGAATTCATATTTTAGCTTCGCTTATTCACTAGTATGTTGAATAAGACTTTAGTTCTTGTTTCCTTTCTGAACATCCTACTGAAAGAACAGAGGGCCACTTTAATTAACTGACAAGGAGAAACACTCCTTTTCTTAACTACAACTTATCTATCATCTATCAGGAGATGCCATTTTTGCTCTCTACTTCTCATCTCTTTAATGAAATCCATGAAATGTATAAACCAGGCAGTCAAAAGGGAACGTATGAATGACATGTACTTTCCAAATGCAACCTTTGTATATAATAAAATATTACATTTGTCAGTGGTTTTTCTTTTATGGTGTTACTCCAATAACAAGTTTATCAGCATTCAGAGCAGTTACCTGAGATATGAAGAGATAACCAAGGTAGTAAATGGAATGCTGCCAACCTTTGCAACTGCTCAAATGAAGATCTGGGTAACATTTGTTTCTATCTACATCTTATTAATTTCAATGTCTTCAGTTACTTCTTCCTCCATGAGGTAGAAATTTCTCTCTTACATAGCTCAAGGTAGTCCTTGCCATTCTTTTATGTCTTATTGATTTAATCTCTACAGACAGTGTTATTTTCAAGAGCAGAATTTATTCACAAATATTCACATTCCTATATATTTTTGTGGGAAAGCTGGTTTCTATGGAGACTGTAGCAAGGAATGACCATGTTCATGTACTAATAATTTGGAAAATGGAATGAAACAGTGATGGATGCTTTAATGAGGGGTAATGTGCCAGCAGCAGGATTCAATCTATTACCCAAGTGAATGTCTTCAGCAGTGAAACTAGTCAGCCTTTCTGCTCATAAACCAGGTAGAAACTCCAATGCACAGAATAGCTAACTGGAAATGTTTCAGAATTCCAGTTTTCTATGTTTGTTACTGTTACTTATACAAAATCAGTTTTGCACATGAAGAAGTGGTAAAAGTTAGTGACTACCCTAGCAATCCCTTGCAATATGGAGAAATCATTTTTGGGAAATCTGAAAACACAAGAGTAGGGAAAGGAATAAAAGAGCTAGAGAAGTAACTATTGTGAACATATTTCAAGAATATAAACTGCTGTTCAATAACTGTTGATTGACAGCAGCACATAATACTTCTTTGAGCACTGAGAGAAATTCCTTTAGGAGCCAAAATCAGTGTATCTGTTGCCTATATATAGATCACAAAAATTCAATAATTTTGAAACTTTGCTTTCACAATGGTAACATTGTGAAACATACTTTTAGATATTAAAAAGAAACACTAAAAACAATCATTGAAGCACCATTAGAAAGTTACAGAATTTTAAGCAAAAAAGATAACGAGGTACACAAAAGGAAACTGAAAATCTAAAAGCATGAAATACATAGCTATGCAGAATATCAGATTAGATAAAAGTAAAATATCATCGTGTCAGGTGGATCCTGTAAAATGTTCTCCAAGGATCTTAGGAATCACTGATTCTTCAGCAGAAAGATTTCCTCTTCCCAGGAGATTCAAGTGATGAAGTTTTACTTCCAACAATGAGGTACACGTGTGGTGAGGGAAAAGAATGTTTCACAGGACCTGTGACAAGATCCCATTAAACTTCTGTTTTGCTTAGAAACCTGCACTGTTGTATTACTATCTACCTACCTACCTATCTATCTATCTACCTATCTATCTATCCATCTATCTATCTAAGACCTTGGAGAACTTGCCCTTGATATCCTGAATAAAGAGAGATGGACATATTAGTAACCAAATTTAATCACTTCCTAAAGAAAAATCGACTTTTAGGAAATAATCACCACTAAATTCTGAGTGGAAATTTTTAATCCTAGAATGTGTTATCCTGGAATTATGTCTAAAACTGTAGCTTAAAATGAAATTTATTAGTGCAGCTTACATTCTACAGCATCATGCAAAGAGCTCATGTTGGAATCAAATGCCATGTACAGAACTTAGCAAGGAGGACAGAGCTGACACCAGTACTGCCAACACCACTGCGCCAACCTTCCCCAGGGCTTCTTACGAGGTTCCATGAACAATGCACTTGTCCCAAGAAGACAGATTCCCTTTCTTCTCTGAGTTTCTCCTGTGTGAAGTTCAACGAGTGGACACCAAGGTATCATTTATGAAGATCAAGGGGCCTCCTGCAAGGAGGACACCATTTCACCTCCTAGTAACTCTACTCAAGTATGAGACTTGAAGAGTAGCTTAAATAAACAGATTTCAGGATGACCAATGTGGAGGTCCAACATACACCTAAGAAGATGCATCTGTGGGTACTGGGTTGATTGTATGGTTTATATTGATTGTATGGTTGACTTTCCTTTAACTAACTGGAGATTTGGCTAAACAGTCACTGTTGAATGATTTATTTTCTCCACAGGGCCACCACCAGGATAAAAAAAAATATATGCAATCAGCTGGACAATTACAATTTTATGTGTATGCCTTGGTTACTTTGTGTCAAACATGATTTAAAGACAAAAACTTAGTGCCTTAATGGATGTTCGAAAAAAATCCAATATTTATTACCAAAAAAACCTCAAACACAAAGTTACCACATTTGGCTATAGAATATTAACAGTGTTTTCACACTTTCCTGGTAATATTCACTTCTCATTCAATAAATACGTTATTCTTCTACTTATGATAATGACATTACCTAGAATCTCAATCAGACAATTCAGAATATTATATCTATGGAGGCTTCCAAAATCTGTGACCATTGAAAAATATTTCTTCCTTTGAACTATCTACCATAAACATGAATTCCTCTTTCCTTCCAGTAGTTCCTCAGGCCAAGAACTTCGATACGAATCTAATGTATGTCTTTCCAACGTTCAGTTCATTTTCCAATATTTATTTTAACAATGCTGACTTTGTTACAGAATGAACCCCAAGTCCCAGCCAAACATTATGGCTTCCACTCTCAGATGTTAGCACAAGAGATATGAACAGAATGTGAAGATCGTTTATTCTTTCAGTCATCTCGTAACAAGCATTCATTAAGATGGTCTATTATTTAAATATGCTTCCCAGGAATCTTTCTGCAGACAATAAAAACATCAATGGGATGGTAATCATGTGCTCAGTGAACTTAAAATATGAATAGTCATAGTCTATGCTCAAAATTATGAATCCAGTTAGAAACTGGAAAAAAAATAACACACAAGAAACTCAGAGAAAATGTTTGCTATTTTAACATAACTACTTATGGCTGAAATGGGTTAATTCAGTCACTTCAATAAAAGTATCTCGTAAGTATATCATTATTGTCACAGGTAAGTCAAAATATGGTTAATTTCAGACAACATGATCTGAGATTATTTTCACTTCAACAGGCCAGTTAGATAGTTTTAAGGATAACATTAAAGGTAATTTTATTTATTAAGTAGCATTATTGAAAATGTATGAGAATTTTAATAAAGTATCCTGATCCTCAGTTAAGATGTAGGATATAAGCAATAATGAAATTATTTCCATGATATTAAATGTGTGCAATATACATGTCAGTTCATAACTCAAGGCAAGTTATTTATATCTTCAAAGTATCAAGTAAAAACTGAAATTATTAGTTTCTTTATACTAATCTACAGAAAATATTGTTTCTCACTCTCCAAAACTACGGCCATTTCTCATGCTTTTATGCACTCACAGCATTTTTTAAAAGATACAATACACTTTGTAATAATATTTTATCACCAAAATCAAGATATTGTAAATGTGATTCTTAATATTTAATTCTACCTTTTAAACTATGTAAGACTTAATAAAATTAACTCAATATTTACAAGTAAGACCACTAATGAGAAACTAAATGTATAGACTACTTAAAATTTATATAATTTTTTCTTGCTCTTTGAAGTATTTTAATAGACATGGATAATATTTTTGTATTAAAATGTTTCTGGAATTTTTCTTTATTAAAGTCATCAAAATAGATTTTAAGTATCTGTTGGTTTAATATGATCACCTAAAAAAGTAACTTTGTAATGTTTTTAAAAATACACTTTGTAACATTATCTTATCCCACAAATAAAGATAATAATAATTAAATTTCTGGTTTCATTTTATCATTATCAATATACACATGTTCAGTGGAACATCTGATTAAAAGTTTAAATGCAATGTCCAAGGCCCCTGAAAGAAGTCATTCAATTGCCAAAACCAGATACAGATTGCTTTTAACACCTTTAATTGAATTTCACAGAAATCTCTATACAAGGGGGGCTATGTAAACTTGTATTTCCTGAAACTCACTCCATGGTAAGCATAATTGGATCACTTTCTTCTGTTTTCAAATTGTACCTGACAGCCAAAACCACATTCCTTCAAATAATCTAGAACAAAGCATTTAGAAAGACATTTGGCAATACTGCAGTGGAAAACAGGTACCATGCTGTTTTGATTTAATCTATAAACCCACCTTGTTAATCAAATTATCCAAGTTTGGATCAGACAACTTTCTTTCCAAATCATTTTGCCCAATCCCCTGTTCCTAGTTTAGTGGTTTTTAGCAATTTTATTTATTCCCCATAGCCTCAAGTTTCTCGTTCAAAAATGCAAGAGAACTACTTTCATGGAATGTTCTCTGTATTAATTTTTACTGACAGTCTAGTGCATCTGAGTAACTGGAATTTCACTCACACAGCACATGTGACCATTCAATGAGATGGAAATCATTATTTCTTTAGACACACACTTCCAGGTTGCTTTGCAGAAAAGATAAACCCAATTGCAATCTAAGTGGCAGAGATGGTAAATATAATTTTAGAGGGTATTTTTTTCAAAAGAATTGGTCTATCTCATTTTCTAAACTTTTGTTAATTGATAGCTGAAATTTTATTTCACACTGGTTTTAATAATTTCCTTGAAAATCAGTGATATTGAACAGTTTAAAGATATAGTGCATATTTGCAGTTTTTTAAGTTGTCTGCACATATTTCATACATACATAGAATTAACTTTTTTCCTATTTGTATACTATGTCTTAATAATTGTGTCATATTTTCAGAACCTGTCCAAAAGAATTTTGAACTAATGAATGACAGTGAGGGATTTTTAACATCACAAGCTCCGAGGATAAAAGATAAATAATATTTTTAAAATTTTAAACTTTTATAACATAAAAGTTTGGAAAACAGAGCATAAGGAATGTTTAATAAGGAATTTAAAAAGAAATATATTTGAGTTTCATTGAAATTAGAAATTGAAGACCCTAACTTTTCCAGCTCAGCTACTTGGGGGACAAGGTGAAGGTCTCCCATGTCAGGTCCACCTGTGCAACCAGAGGGACTCTGTGTTGACGTAAGAAATAAAAGGGTCAAAGATGTAGCCCGACCCTCCCTGGGTTAAATCACCAGTACTACAAAAAGCAAACACTGACATCATATTCCCTTTCACTATCTGTGATGTCAGAAAAATGAAGGATTCAAGGTTACATAAGTCATTTTTTTTTTGCAGGTCATCTGTGTTTCATAAAATTAGCAACAATTAAAAACTTTTCACTGAGAATAAGATTTGAGTGATCTTGAGATTTTTTTTTCCCTGTTATGTAGTGTTTTAATACCCAGACTGAGGTAAAAGGTCAGTCACTCATGATCATTGATTGGCTTAGTAATGGTCTGGATAATTCATTGACTCTGTCAGTACTTCAGTTTAATTGGTTTTAAAACTGACTTCATTTTCTAGGAATAAGACATGCTTCAGTTCAAGCACTATGGTACTGAAATTTAAAACTGAAGGTAAATACGGGAGCATATAATTAGCAGTATTTTAGTGTGCTTTTGGCTTTATAATTACTTTGTCTAAATATTACCTTTAAGGCGTGACTATCTTTCAGCTAAAAATGTTACCCGATTTGTAATTTCTGATGTATGCTAATTTGGAAGACCATAAAACATATAGGTCAAAGCTGCTAAAATTTAACACAAATCTAAACACTGGGTCTGAATTGTTAGTGCAAATAAAAGGAAAGTGTTATTTATGGTAATTCACTTTGTATATTCCTTTTCTGATAAGGCATAATATCCTATTCTGTGTGCTTTTTCTGCAGATTAAATATTATCCAGAATGCTCCATATGAGAGGCAGGAAGCAGCAGGTGCAGAGATTAAAGTAAAGCTACCAACATCAAATTTGTTAGGCCAATTCTAAGTCTCCAACTTTCCCCTCGACTTCCAGCTACAAGCATCTTTTAAGTAGATCTCCTGCTATATATAATGTTTTTCAATTCCATTCAGTATTTTGAGGTAGTTCCTCCTCCTTATCAACTCTAATATATTTGTTGCCACTTGTTCCCTGAGCAAATATCCCCATAATAAAATTCTGAGCAAAGGGCAAATTCGTTCACCATAAGCTGTTCCTGGAAAAATATGGACACAGGAGACCGTAATTCTTCAAGCTGAAAGTCTTATTGTGAAGGAATCATCCTAATAATCTAGTGTTAGTAAATATGGGTACTTACAAAGCCTTCCCACTGTGATAGCTGCTCAGCAAAGCTGCTTCAAGAAAACAGAAGAAAACTTTCCTTCATGAATTTAGCAAGAAAGAACATATTTAAGAAACATTCTTAAATAAGAAAAAATAATCATAGCACTTGCATTATTATTAAGTCTATTTGAGCAAGTATTTCCACAGAAGCAACAAACACATGACTTGGCAAAATACAAATGCTACAAAATACCTATGTCAGGCCTATATTGAAATACGGCAAAAACAGAGCAGGGTTGAGCACATGCATATTCTAGTCCATGTCATGTTGCCCTGAAAACTTCAAAAGAAAAAGCAGTTTCCTTATTCATTGTCATGATGTCAGCACTTGTAGTTTATGAAATCACAGTTTATAAATCCTGTATCTAGGAGTTAGTCATTCAGGTTTTTAATATTTAACACGCTTGACATTTTTTTCATCAATAGGATTATAGCATGTGTTAATAAGTTCACAATTCTCCAAGAGAGCAAGTGTTAGTACAATTTGAAACCAAAGGTATGTGTTCATTATTTAGACATATTTCTTACTAATCATCCCAGCTGGAGCTGGTCCATAATACAATGGAACAAAGTTGCATGAAATGCAGCTGGCGGTCTTCCTGCCAGCTAGTCTTTGCTAGATTGAGATATCATAGATCCATAGCAAATCCCAGAGTACTGGGAATACCAAGGTGAGCTTTATCATTTAAATGTGGATATCCCTTTCAGCTGGAAAGTTATTTGTTTCAACATGCAAGTGTAATTTTGCCTGTTACTCTTTATGCAGAATTGCAACCCATCAATAGGCACAGTATATGTAAACCTCATTCTTCTTCATTCTTCTAGACCGAGAATGTGTTTTAAAATTGTAAGCAGGCAATTACTCTATTTTAACGTGCATTGTCAGAATCCTAAGACGAAGCTATACTACAGCTCTCTTCCACTTTTTAATACCTTCCTGCCGCAGAGAGGATCACAGGCTGGGTATTTCAAAGACAACGAAGCACAACAGGATCAGAACCTACACTTACTTATCTTTTGACAAGTTTTTGTGTTTACTAAATCAGGATAACCGGGTTCTGCCTCCTGAGAAGAGACAGCCCACAGGCACTGCAGTTCTAAGCATCCGAATTTACAAATAGATTTTCATTTTCAGCCAGATCTAATTCAGTCTACTGAAACTGTGCCTTCTCTTATTTTGTCTTGGCATTTATATCTGTCCAGACAACCATGGGGATTTACATCTATATTTAACGTGAAGATGTAAGAAAATATGAAGCTTAGTAGTAGACTTTGTTGGGAAGTATACCAACATTAAGTATTTAAAGGGATTCCAAAAAGAAAACTATGTGTCTATTTCCATTTTTCAGACATTCATAAAACAATTTGATACAATATACACGAAAATGTTTATAATACCTACATATAAAAGTCTGGTTTGTACGCTTTTGATTAGAAGAAAAACTATGTCCCACACATTTCCTCTTATCCTCTTTGCAACTGAATCCATTGATTATTTTAAAAGCTCTTTCAAAAATTAGATTAATCCTGTGACTGATGGACCATGGAGAAGGCTAAACCAGTAACAGGAACTGCTTTGCAATTTAGTTGTTTTGGATATTATAATCGCAACCAAGAGTCTTCTCTATCTGAAGAGCACAAGATAATGAGACTACAAAAGAAAATCAAAACTAGTAGCTGAGACTATACTGGTTCAGATACATGAGCTAGAAAGTCCAAAATGAGAATTCATTCAAAAATCAAAACTGGGCATCCAGCACCAAGGCTGTGTTAACCAATACTCATTCCCACTTAAAGAAACCCAAGTCCGCTGGATAAATAGCTGATTTCTGGACTGTGGGCGGATTTTCTAAGAGGTGAGTCCTCATTGAAGAACAGGTTATTCAAGGGCTAAACTGCTGACCATGAAGGGACCTCTGGCTGTGTTGGAAAAGCTCCTATTCACAATGTTATGAAGTCAAGATGACACCACAGCTCAGGCAGTGAGGACACCACCTGCTGACATCCCCTATTCCAGAGCAATAAAACTGCCAATCTTAGCGATCAAGTAGTTCTCTTAATTGGCAACACTTATTGCTTAGAGTGTTTGAACTGACTTCCCAAGGTCTTGCTCAGTTCTTGCCTTGCCTCAGTATCCCCCTTCCTTTGTTTGAAAACCAAATAAATATGGGTTGTCTGGAGTTCTTTATCTCAACTTCCAAAGAGTCTCTACTCCCCAAGAGTATCCACTTCCTCACAGAGCCCCCAAAATCATTATACTAGTCTCTTCTATTTAAGCCATTTGCCATCCTTCAGTTTAGGAGAATGGGGTTGGCCAAGGCCCCAGTAAGCCCCAAACATGCACCAGAAAGCATGAGTTGGCAGAAGGGACGCCAACTGATCTGTCATGCAATGATTGGAGCATTGAAAAGAAACATAACTACATAGCATCAAGACACATCAAATATTTAAAAACTCAATCTACCATGATACTAACCAAAGTTGATAGGATCAACTCTTTATATCTTAGTTTCTATTGCAAATCAGTTGGCAATTTTTATGATGATTCTAAATAATAATTTATTAAAGATCAAATAAAACACAAAGGAAAGTCACTGTTTTGAAACTCTGTTGTGATACTATAAATCATGTTCATTAGTTAATAGTATTAAATACTGATGGAGAATTCCTAAGGTGGAATTAAGGATGACATCTAAAACCATATTGGCATATGATAAATACTGGTATCACTGAAAGTAGAAAGCTAGGAATATATGTGCTTCATGAAATGATGTAAAATAAAAGAATCAGAACATGCATATGGTCAAACACCTGGAAAAAGCCATGAGTTTAAAGGTAATAGGTGATAGCAGAGCCAATTATATGAAATGGTGAGAAATGATCAAGAAAATTGCAAAATGTGGAAACCGTATAGGACAATAAATAACTTCCTTGATAACTCAAAGTATTTTACTAAAACGAGGGTGGGGTGGAGCCTATTATAGAATAAAAATGATAACAGGAATAAGTAGGTCCAGTGTGTTGCTATACAGTAAGGTGACTACTGGTAACAATAATCCACTGTTAGTTTCAGAAGCTAGAAGAATGGATTTGGAAGTTTTTATCATCAAGACATGATGTTTGAGGACATGCATACGTTTAACTATATATATATATATATATATCATATATATATATACATATATATATATCATATATATATATATTATATATATCACATGATGCCCCAGTAATATGTATGATTTTCTTCTTATGTATTAGTTCAAAATAATATATATATTCAGAAAATCATGAAAAGTCATCACAAATGTAATGTAATGATAAAACACCAATTGGCTCTTGATTTGAACAAAGCACATGGCAAAAATATTTTAGAGAAAATCAAGAAAATCTGAATATAATATATTTGACACTGGTAAGGATTCTGTTAGTGTCATAATAATGTTAAATGAGTGCCATTTCTTACAGATTGAATTTGATTTACCCAAAATGCTATGGTAGTATCCTAACCCCTAATGCTTCAGAATGTGACCTTATTTGGAACAGGCTTTAGAGAGGTAAAACAAAATGAGGTCAATTAACCTCAAGCTAAAAATGAGGTGAATAGAGTGGGTCTTAATCCAATATGACTCACAGCAGGGAGATGTGGACACAGAGATGGACACAAAAAGGACCATGACGTGGACAGACACTGGGAGGAGACAAGTCACCCATCAGCAAAAAGAAAAGCGTGGAACATTTCCTTCCCAGCACCCTCAGAAAGAGCAAGCCTCTGCCAAAACCTTGATTTCAGGTTTCTGGCCTCTAGAGTCGTGAGATACCAAATTTCTGTTATTTAAACCATCCAATTTGTGATTTTTTTTTTTTTGTAGCAGCTCTAGCAAACTAACACATTATTCAAATATCCTTATTAGTTGTAAACACCTTCTGAAGTTTTTAAACATGAATACCATGCGTGAGATTTCCAGTAAAATTATCTGGCAATAAATGTGAGAAGAAATGAGAAGAGTAGAAATTATTGATAATTATTGGGTGGAGTTATAGGTACATATAGTTCAAGATACTATATTGCTTTATTTAACATGACTTAAAAGTCTTAAAATGAGAAAAAAATTCATCAAAAAAATCTTTGGGTTTAAACTTGAAAATATAGTTGTATTTAAGGTTGATTTCCAGGAATCTATTCTGAGTTGTGTTTGGCACCTAAATGCACACACAAAAACCTACCCAGAGAGAACGGCTACTGATCAATTTTATGACGAGGACTAATTAAACCCATGCCTCTACAATGTTAATAAGCTCAAACTTCTTAGAAAGTTTTCATAAATACTATGCAAAGAATTTGAGTATCTTATGAATTTAGTGCACTATATTGAATATCAAAGACACACACAGAGTAACACCCCACTCTATGAATAGTTTTGATTCACAAACAAAAGTATTTGGCAAAATTTTGCTTCCATTAACAAAATCCTCATCAGCTTACAAATTCAACCTTGGCCCTTTTCCCTACACAAACACAATGCAGCCATCTTCCACAAAATCATAAAAGATTAAGATTAGAAATTAAGATATATATATATATATATATATATATATATATAATATATCATTATATACAAATCATGTATTATATAACATTTTGTTACATATTATATGTATATAAAAGTATACAGTTTATATTTTATATATAAAATAGTTACTACACTATATATGGTAAAGTCATGTATAACTTTATTAGAAACATTCTTGATTATTCAGAGGGAAATTAAAAAGAAACAAGCCCTCTTCTCCCTTTTTAACATTTAGAGATTCAAACACTTTCTGAAACAGCACTTAGTTATATGACATTTCTCTATTATATTATCAGCGACATTGAGATGAGGTAGATTGTTTCATGCTTTTTTAAACATACACAATGCTATTTTAATTTACTGGTGATCAAAGCAGCAGATATAAGTAAGTTGGTTCTAGGTCAAAATTTAATCCAGAAAAGGCAAGACATCAGAGGGAAAAAAAATGCATTAGGTACCATAAAGAAAAAGACAGATTTAGGCAGCTTAGTCAGAAACAGTCCTGCATAAGGAATGTGATTAGCAAAATTACATGAGTCACACTCCCCACCACCCCATCCTTCACAACTTCAATCCTATCCTAGACTCCTACTTCTTTATTTTGTCTTCTGATAGTTAATACCAACACATACTCCCTGGAATATGGCTGAAGGGAACTGTTCTTTAAAGTTGTATGTTCCATCTTTTTAAAATTTTTAATATTTTCTGGATCTCTTTTAAAATACAGTCAGCTATATCTAGTTCGTGAACATTCTTGGTTTAGGTTTCCTCTGCAAATAAGGATTTTTACATACAAAGCCTAGTACCATAAAGGGATATGTAAAACATGTAAGCCTAAGATCTCTGTAATTTAATAGATGTGGGATTGTTAGGCACTGTTTCCTACAGATCAGTGTCCAGTATTTCATGATTATTCTATAATGAAATTAATATATCTGGGGTTAAAAGGTAAAGGAAGTGAAAGGCCAATTACTCAACAAAATCTAAATGCACAGTGGTGATTTAACTGGAAAATGATTCATATTGTTGTATTCTAATGTTAAAGTCTCCTTTTAATAGACCCATAATTATTCTTTGGATGTGAAATCATTTTTTAGTATTAAGTTATGATGTGAACACTGCTACACGCTACAAGTTTTAACATCACCCAAAACCACAGGTATGCAATTATATTATGGTGTATATGACACAGACTTATGTAGCCAATGCTCACCTTTTTATCACGTGTTATAAGATTATTAAAGTTGGAATGCCAAAAAAATGTTAGCTTCCATGCTTATGCTGCATATGCAATCTTAAAATAATGGTATTGGATCAATAAGCATGCAATAAGTGTTTGCCGAATGAATAAATAGGTGAGTCAATCACTGAACCTAATGCAATCCATTTTAGTTAAAAAAAAAAAGCACTATTCATTTCAGTCCATTATGTGCCCAGTGCAGACGAATTCTTCCCTTGTTTTCAACTAACCCTCCCAGTTTCAACTTCCATTAAAGTCTCCCATGACATTAATACAAAAATCAACAAAGGAATATATTTGAATTCAACTTGAGTTCCTAATCTGTAGCAGGCCCCCCATATACTCTGCATATTTCAATTATGTATCTTGTTAACTGAATTTCACTCTCTTCTACCTGAGTTTAGAAAATGGATGATGACTTGCATGCACATTTGTTGAATGAATGCTGAGCAACAGTGATGCACAGCACCCTCTTCTCAGTGAAGGGGAGAAAATCATGAACAAGACAAAGGTCCTGTTTTCTGTGAAAAAAAAATGTTTATGGGAAAGACAAGCACATACATAACTTTTAAAATGCACTTGGGATTAGTCATGAGAGAAGTGTAGAAGAACTATAGGAGACCATGAATTCCATCCAGCTGGAATGAGCAGCATGTTATTTATGAGGAAGTACCTTCTGTGTAAAGAGTGCTTGACAACGGAGTGCTTACCAGAAGATAATCCACATAGTCTACCGAGGATGACCCAAGGCCTAGTTATAACTCAGGCTGATGCATATGATGTAAAACAAAAGATGTATGCAAAACACAATTGCTGAAGAATACGGTTTACTGGCATCTCAAAGAGCACTTTTTCTCACGGTTATGGATTTAGAAACTATTCTTCAGTCTTAATTACCCCTAGGTGCGGCCATGTGACTGATTTCTTTTCAGGGCACACAAATGTGAGTACCCTGTACAAATCAGTTCTCCCCATTTTAAACCTAATAGCTTACCCTGGATTATCTGTTTCACTCTTCCCTTCTCAGGGGCTGGAAATTTCTAACAGTTACCTAGGCTTCAAACCAATATGAGAACAACAGAGTCAAAGAAAACATGGATCTCAGGATGACCTGTCAGACCAGAGCCAGCCTAGACCTCTAGGCTTTTGTCCTAGACCCCCTAGACCTCCAGACCTTTGTTATGCCCTTGGATTTCAGGGTGAATTTAAGCTGTTTGGTAATTTTACAGTCTACTGGAGACAGGAAAGGAAAGGAGAACAGTATTGCCTGTTGTTCTTGTTGTTTTGTCTTGGCATGCTAACCATTTGCTTTCACGGTGCTCTCCCAAGCCATTTCATTAGAATTCAGTCAGAAATACCCATTGACAGTTATGTGTTTAATGGACTGAAATACAGTTAGGTAATATCAAGGGAGGAATATATTACATCAGAATGGAAAAGTGAACTGACAGGCAAACTGGAGAGAAGTAGACTTCTGATTATAACCGATTATCTACTTGTGACATTAGCCTCAAAACAAGGGAGATTAGCTACTTTTGAATTAGGCAACAAATTAAGAAAGAGGTAGAAGAGAAAATAATGAATATAGTTCATGAAAAAAAAACATGCATAATGGTGAGTTAAAAATTTAGAAGATCAACCAGGAAGAATGCAGCAGTAAATATTCAATCTAAAAAGCCACTTGCATAAAAATAAGTGGAGAAAATAAAATCAGTGTAATGCCAGTCATAAGCAGGGTACAAAGCACAAGAGCTTTGAAAAGGAAAAGGACAGGATTTCATTATCCCTGTTTCATCCTAAATAAAAGACAGAAGTGATAAACCTCTCACTTTAAGTTCTTTTCAAGTAGCTCTAACATGTTCACTATACATTATCAGACACTAGAAGAACAGTTTTGAGTAGTGATTTCAACTTTTTCCTAGTGATAAAAGTAATGCATTTTTCTCTTTATATTTTTCTTTATACCTTCCCAGATAAGACTTACATGGATCTTATATTTACTGTCAGAACTGCCTAAATAATTCGTCCAAAAATTTTGTTTCTACTGAGATTACATCAGTAACTGAAGAAAATTAAATTCTGGCTTACGAACGATAAATCGATTACCTAGGTTGGTCTTTATCCCGTTCAAACACAGGATCTGAGAACTGAAGAAGTGACTTAAGCAGTGATTGAAAATGTAATGCAGTCCAACACATCCTAGGCGTGAATCCCTCTACACCTTTCCTGAGAAGTCTTTCCTCTATCTAAATATCACCAGCTACTCACTGACATCACTGAAAGAGAATTCTATTTTTAAATGGCTCTATTCCTTAGGACATCTTTCTGATACAGTAATGTAATCATTTCAATTCTCTATGGAAGATTCTCAATATAAAAACTGTTCACCCAACTACATTTCAAATATTTGAACAGATCTGTATCTCCTGTAAATCTTCTTCCCACTGTAAACATTTTCTTTTCTTTAAACCACCTGTTATATGCCTCTTTCACTTTTACTGGTGTGGTCATTCCTTATGAAGGAAGCTTCAACATCTCCCTATGCTGTGGATGTCTATACTAGACTAAAAATTAAATCCAGTTTGATCAGTAGAGAATAGTCAGGAATTCTCATCTTATATATGATGAATGAGACATTGTCCTAAAAAGTTTGATATTTTACTAATTTCAAAACTAACTAAAGATACTTTCTGAATAATAAAAGCAGAAGGAAATTAGTTACATAAAATTTAAAACTCTTTAAAAATATGGTCCTAGTAGGTGCCTATTGTGCAGTGAAATTTTTATCAATGCCAAATATATTGTATTAGTTCTTAGTAAATTTCATTTTAATTGAAATTTAATTTCACTAGTATTTCAACCTACTGAGAAAATTAGCCCATCCCTAACATGTATTCAGATTATTTATTGTTGCTTTATGTGTGGGTTTTTATCAATCTCCCTTTCAATGTTTTCAATAAGAAATTTTGAAATGGACAATCTTGTGAGCTGAACTAGGCTGAACACCACATCTGTTGAACACCTCGCTCTACTGTGATGTGCATTAGTGAAGGAAATCTCATGCAGAGCACTCAGGGTATTTAATAAAGTTTGAATATATTGCTTATATGTGTTGGAAATTTGGCCCCCAATACAGCAGTACTGAGAGGTGAGACCTTCGGGAGACGATGTATTAAAACACTCAAGAATTAGTGCATTAATAGGTCACCAAGGGCTTTGATTTAAAACTCAGCTCTCTCTGGCAAGGCTGCTCTGTTCCTTCAGGTGATAGCTCTGCCATATTATGATTCAAAAAAAAAGGCCCTCATGAGACCCAAAGTGACGCTGGTATCATACTCCTGGATTTCCCAGCTTTCAGAACCATGGGTTAAATAAACCTCTCTAGTTTGGAAGCATATAACTCATTCAGTCCACAGGTATACAGCAATTTGCCTCATGATGAATCATACTTTGAGTCTTATCTAATTTAGGTGACACATCGATAAGAATTTAGGTTTCAGACATTATTCGATTCTGAAAGTAGCTAAGACCTGTAGGGCAGTGGGCATGTCATGAATGGAGCTGAACCAGGGGAGGATGGGATAGAGAGCTGTATCTTGAGTATCTGTGTCTTACCAAAATTTGTACACACAATTCCACTCCATCATGAGTGCTAGAAGGTGGGAATCTTGAGAGGCGATTAGGCCACCAGGGGAGCACATTTATGAAAAGGATCAGTGGTCAGATGAACCAGACACCAGAGAGCACCCTCAGCCCTTCCACTTTTGCCATGGGAGTATGGAAAGAGAAGACCTCAGTTTACAATGTGGAAGAGGGCCTTCCCCAGAGACAAGGCTAGAATCTGTGTCCCAAGGTTCCAGCCTCTAACGCTGCAGGGAATAAATTCCTGTTATGTATATGCCATCCAGTCTGCAGATCTTTGCTACAACAACCCAAACTAAGACAAAAATATACAGTGAGGAAGAGGAAATGGAGTCCTTCTAGTATAATTTGTTGCTTGAAGTAATACCAAGAAAGATTTATTTTTGTTAGCAACATTATAGGCCTCTTCTTATTACAACCTTCAATGGGAGCTTGAGACTGTTGTGCAATTTTATTCATTCTTATTGTTTATACCAATGTCTTTTTGAAAAACCTGAGAGAAACAGCACAACCTCAAATAGTCACATTGCTCCCTTTAGTTACTGCTGGCTCTCTGGTCTTTCTGGACTGATGGACCAATACCACCAAGGTGATATCAGGATAAATGGGAAGGCGTCCAATGACTTCCTATCCCTACAATGATAAAATCCAAACTCCTTGTCGTTACCAATAAGCCCTTACAGGAGCTGGCTCCTACTTCTCTGACCTCATCATATTTTGCCTCCCGTCACATACATCTTCTTCCCGTCCCTTTGCAAACATACTGTAACCTAAAAGCCCTTGTGATTTATTCATCTTGGAATCAGTGTTCAGTGCCCACAATCTGAATATTGGCTCAAATGTTATATTCTGTCCACAGTCTTCCCTACTGTGGCTAAAGCAGCAACCCCCCCCCCACCCCCAAGGTGTTTCTCTCTATCCCATTGTCCAGTCATAATATTTTTATATCAGGTCACTATTAGCAGTACCAAAAATGTCTATTAAACACTTCTCAATTTTCCCTTATATGGAAACAGTGAACATGTAAGAGGATTCATTTTTCCATTATTTGCATTGGATTTTTATTATTCCATTTCTAACAGACCTAAATGTGATTTATATCTGAGAATAAAACATTTCCATCAATTTGTTATTTAAAATGGTTGTCTATTGCACAGGAGAAAAAAAGGAAAGGCAAACACTATTAAAGGAGAAATATAAATCCACTAATGAAGCACCCAATTTAAGCAGAAGTTCATCTTTAGTGTTTTGTGCACCCAAGAAAATCAAGAAAAAGAATGAGAAAAGAGTGAAGATAGAGTCTGTAGCTGAATAATTACAGCCACATATAGTGGGATCTAACCCTAATGGAAACAACTTTTAGTTTTGCTCTGTATTACATTAGATATTTGAAGGCCTATATACCCTCAATTATTTCCCATGTGAATATGTAAGCAAGATAATCTGCAGACAATAAAACTGACTCAGTAAAATTAAGTCCTCACTAAAAATTTTAGTGTTAGTATGTGCCTCTGCTTACCCAACATCGTGGCAATTACTGAAAAATAACCAGCAAATGCCATGCATACCAACTGACTTAGCATGGTATTCTCTTTGAAATTTCAGGTGATATGCTGGGACAATAAAACATATTAACGTATAAAGTATTTTCTATTTATATGTGACTTTGACCTCCAGTAATGAATAAAAATTAAATAAATGTTAGATGGAGAAAATGACATCCTTAAAACTGCCCATTGTAGATTTTTCTGAATTAGAAAAGTCACTAAAATTGTTGTTCTATGTATTAATTCATTGGACACAAATGTTTGATATGGCCTGAATTCCACTCTAGTTCAGAACCACTCATAAAGATTCAAAGACCCCAAAATGAGAGGGCTATAAAATCATAAATCAAATTTGCTATTACACTTACTGAAATGGTATCAACCTTTCAAGTGCCAAAGATCTGAGTGACTTATGAAGAGATGCCTTGTTCTATAGACAACATAAATCTATTGTAGTCCCTGCCAAAGTCCATACTTAACAGTCCTTCAACTGTGAAATGCTAATTTAAACCCACAGTTCAATGCCTTTCTTAAGAGATGACAGCATAATGCTGAAATTGTTGATGTCAGTCTCCCGTCCAGCACATTCTCTGCAGAGATGCCCTACAGGATCCTCTCCTGTGCAGCGGCAGCCATGTTTGGTTGGATGAAAGCACAGGAAGACAATAAGGTACATGTTCTCACCTCCATTAGTTATATCTCTTCTAAATCTCAATGGTAATTTAGATTTCAGCTTTGAATTCCTGCCATGTTTCTACAAAAAAGGTTTCTTGACTAAAAGAAAACTTTAATAATATACATTTCCAAAATAGTTATCATACAACTTGTCTCATGTATATTTCGGTAAGATTTGCATCGTATTTTCTTATTGCATGTAATCATTCCATGTTTATAGGGTGTGTAGGTCTATTAAACAAATCTGAAACACTAGATGACTTTAGAGAACCAGTGTTTCTTAGATAGCTGTATTAATGAAGTAAAGCTTGAAATGAAAAAAAGGAAGTAACTGAAAATAAGTTAAACAAAGGGCACACCAATATTCTCTTGAATTTCTCAAATTTCTCTCTGTCATCTCTCTCACCACCATTATCGGTTGTTCTCCCAATTTTCATTGGTTTGGAGTCCTTTGTTCATCTGTTTTTTCCAATGGTGGCAGCTATTACTAGCTGCTGGTGAAGAGGGAACTCTATTTGACTTATGTCCCTCCTTTGAGCAATGTGTGTTATTGTCCAAATCTAAAAAAGAGACAGGTATATGTTCCTAAGTTGACGAGTAAGGTGATACTTCAAGCTATCCTCATTTGTGAGCTGCTAGCCAGACTTAGAAGGCAAGTAAAATTTGATCACAAAGCTTAAGTTTGATCCAAATTAAATTTAACCTCTGGAAATCTGTGCTATTTTTACATTTTCCACAGTTATTAGAGAAGGTAGTATTACTGAGTTCCTCTAATCCTTGTTTTACATGAGCAAACTTTAGAAACTCTTGAATTAGTCTATAGGATCACAAACCTACCTATGTCAGTTCTGCACCTACAGCAGCAACACATACCTTGCAAAACATTTTATACAGGCGTGTCTTAGTTTATACAAATATAAAGTCAATTTTCTCATTTAAAGGTCACATGGGGATCAGTCATAAAAATGATCTTTGTCTCCCTCCTATTTTTTTTCTCCATTCATTAGCTGAAGACCAAACACTGCTTTCTCTTTTACTCTCAGATACTCCTCAGCGGGCCACAATTGATTTCAAGGGAGTCACAATACAATAATGTTCTTTCCTCTTCCTCACTTCTTTCCTTATTCTTACACCAGAGGAGACCCCATCTCCTCTGATGAAAGGCTCTAGATAATCTAAACCTAGTTATCTCTAAATTATCAAGTTACTATATCTTATCTCTTCATATAAGCAAAATTCTACTTTGGATGCATAAGCACATTTTGGCAAAATTTATAAACAAACAGTATTTTAAGAACAGGGAGTAAAAAAAAAAAAAGTTTTTCTGCCAGTCAGAGTTACAAAGTGCTGTAATCATCATGACCTTTTGTAGGAAAGGAGTTTATTTTAGGATTTAGAGTAGCACACAGACTTACACAGAAGACTAGAGAATTATTCCTGGATGAGGGGCTAGCGAGGTGATTTCACAGAATGAAAACATCACAGGAATGAAGGAACATTTAGGATGTTGCTCCTGGCAGAATCACCACACAGTAATTTTCAGTGGTGCTGCTGGACTCTTAATTTAGTCCCTACTGCTGTGAAGAGCCTGTGGGTGTCCTGCACACACAAGATGCAACACTCACATCTCACACAGACCAACTGTCTGTCACACCTTGACAGCCTGGCAGTCAGAGAGCAGAGTGAGATGTTGTGTTGTTGGCACGGAGGGCAGTGGGTCACTGCTTCCCGACTCTTCTGAAACAACTCCCTGCTCACACATGAACATACACACTAAAGACCGACTCGCACAATAGAAGCAATAGAAGCAGAGTGAATATTCAGTTGCTGGTGCCAAATACCAACGACTTAAGGCAGAGCAGAAGGGAAATCTATTCTTGGAGGTTAATTTCAAAGTTCAGAAATACTTGCTCATCAGTATGAAGACATAACGAAGCCATGGTGAACAAAACTGGAAATGTGAATCTTTAAGTGGCACAGTGTTATTTCTAAAGGAAAAATATAGCCAGAGCTTGGAAGGCAGTGTATACAGCTGTGAAGGCAGAACTGAGACCTACGTGTTAATTCCAAGCTCCCACCTACCAGTTATTAAGTGGAAAATGAGTATTTGGTACTTAATCTTTATTCCTGCAGACAACAGGAAATGACCATGTCTCTATCATTAACCTCAATTTCAAAAAATCAGCCCATTTTCTTGTCCGCTGATTCATTAATGCATAGTTTTAACATAAAGAGCCTCAGTCTCACAGGTGCAGCTTACGTCTCTAACAGGCCCCCAATCATGTATTCATTAGTCTTTCATATACCTATTGAGGCCCCTTATCAATCCCCTGCCTCAGATTTTACCAAGTGAAACCATTAACTTGTACAAAATTGATAACAGCTCAATGACTGTTGCTCAGAAGAAATACTGAAATGGTCTTTTACACGTACTAGGCACTCGTGGACTGCCCTCTCGATATCTAATTCCAACTTACTTTCACCAACTTCACCCAGAATTTCCTCTGGTGAATCCTTTTACCCTCATCCCTAACCTTTTGGTGCTATAACTCAAGAAGAGGTCATATGCTTAAATCAGGTAGTAAATGCCATAGCGCTCAGTCCAAACTTTGTTTCAGGGATGAGTGTATAACCCAGATCAAAGTAAGGAAACATAAGTTATTAGTAGCTGGGACTTCCAGAAGAACTACTTCTCCCTCTACCTGAGGATAGATACTGGAAAAGAGACTACTGCTTCCTTTGGACTTCAAAGTGTGAAGTTTGGGGCTACCATGTAGTCCTTCTGTGGCTACCATGTGTGAAGCCAATCTGGACACCATGTCCATGCAGAAGGTAAAATCAGCTAGAGAAGGGCAGAGACACAAATCCAAAGAACAATGACATCATACCCTTAAGATCAAACTACATCAAGTCAGTTAAATACTGATTTTGCAGGCACCGAAGTCAAATTCTTATTGCTGTTATTTTTTTTATTTCTAAGGCCAATTTAGGCTAGGTTTTCCATCATATCTAATTAACAGATTCATATAAAGCAAACCAGAGAATAATTAGCAAATGCAGTCTTATTAAAAAAAAAACAGTGGGCCTTTTATTTATAAATAATAAATGCTTAGTGAATTATATATTTATCAAATAATTAGAAGAAACCAGAGGAATGGCAGATCAGACTCAGCATACTTCTAATATCAAAAAATAGTTTACAAATAGCCACAAGTGTTTTTAACCTGGAATTATTTTGTCCTTCTTTTACTCTGAAAATATCAGCCAGATAAAAGTCACTCTAGACAGTTTTTTCACAAATACATGAGAAAAGCAAAATCATGCTTGCAGCTGGTTTGTACTCTGCCTGCATTGCAGGAGGCTTTAAATGAGGAAAATCAAGAGAAGTCAAGCATAAAATACCCCAGAGCTTCGAGGGGAAATTATGGTGTCAAAATACATCCTTTGCGCAAGCTAATGAAAAGACATTGGTGCGCCATCATGTGTACACCCATTCCTGGAGTACAAACACAGAGAACTAGAGGATATTTAAAGCAAAATATTTAAAGTTAAACTTTTAAAACTATTGTCCTCCCAGCTTTAGCTCAGTTGGCTAAGGCCCCACTCTGTAAACGTGAGGTTGTGAGTTCTATGCCAGAGGCAGCAAACAAAATTAAAAAATAAATAAATAAAACTATTGATGTTTCAAAACTAACTCAAAAAGAAATATGCAAATTAGAAAGATTTTTTTAATGATGTTAACTTTATGATAAATGTAAAACAAGAGGGCTGATGACATATTTTAAAGTTCTGTTCCAGGATAGAATAGAGAAGCTCTTATTTAGATACTGCCAGGCAGTCTCTGAAATGAACTTGGGCAACACGTAGACACCACATAACCTACCATTTGCCTGCACAATTCTGCCATTGTACCATTTGTACACAGTCTATGAAGGAATACTGCATCACTGTAGGACCACAACAAATAACACCTTCAAATGCATAAAAAACGCATATATCTCTAATAACCTAGTTAGATGAATCCATTGATCCTCTTTACTAAATAAATAGGTTCTCAATACATTTTAACTCTCGAATTTCCTCACTTTGTTTCTCACTTTCTTTTAAATCTTAATATTATACAAAATCAAAACAATGAATGGTTATTATAACATAAAGGTAAAAATGTACGAAAAATACATTTTTTTGTTGTGGGAGTGTTGGGTGGGGAATTGTTACAGGGCTATAAAGACATAATATTCAGTACGAACAATAAAGAACAAGTGAATTTTTCAAGACATGGGAGTATATGTATCTCTCATTGACTTGAGCAAAGAAATAATTCTCTTGCAATTGACTAATGGTGCTATAGAATTCTAGAAGCAGAGTATTCTAGAAAACCTCTTTTATTTGTGGCAGTACAGAGTTGTCAAACAAAAACAAAGTTTTGGCAAACACTTCTGTCTGTGAACCAAACTGTTCCTAAACAGAAGCATTTGTAAGCTAAGGCAACACTGTATCCCTTATGAGGATTCTATGTAGCATTACAGAATGTCCAAAACCAGAATAATCGGTATAGTACTTTTAAAATCACTACCAATTATAATATTTTATTCATAATTCTTAACTTTGTTTTTATTTCATGTAGATCTGTTTTCAAACTTAAGGATCTGATATAGTTTTTTTCATTTCTCCATTTATTTTTTCTTATGATGGAAGATCTGCATTCCTCAGGTCATCCATCATTGCTGTTTTAAGTGTTTTGTTTTGGGGTTTTTTTTGTTGTTTGTTTTGTCTTGTTTTGTTTTGTTTTGTTTGCTTCCCGTGTATCTGCTTTAAATCCACAAAACTCTCTAATTTTTCAGGTAGCTAACACAAACTTTTATTATTTTTCGTTTCTAAGGCCAATTTCAGCTGGGATCTCCACCATATGTAACTGAAAGATTCCTAGTTCAAGAGAAAACTAGAAAATGATTGGAAAATACATTTTTTATTCAGAAAAAAACAAAAACAGTGGATATTTTATTTTAAAAAAATAATTGCCCAGTGAAAGATATATTTACCACACAACCAAAAAAATCATCTGAAAGAAATGAATGCTAACCAGTTTACAAATATCAACAAATGGATTTGAATTATTTGTGACCAGTGGTAGACTCTAAAATAGTATATTTGAACAATTATACAGAAACTGTCGCAGGGAAGGTAGTTGAAATTACATGGAACACTTAACTGAAATAGTTTATGGTTTTCTTTGGAAAATCAGGGGTAAAAGCATGTACAGAAATGGCAAAGTTTAAATTCTCCCGAGTTCCCAATCGATTCTTCTGTCAGAAGAGCAGTGAAGAATTCCATCCCTCATTACGTTTCCCGATTACTTTCCAAGTTCTTTGGTCTCAGTCTTCTTCTGGTGTTATCATGTCAGCTGGAAACAAATCATGAGTTCACGCATGTATCAAGGCATTGTTGGCGCTGGGTAGCCTATCAGCTGTACTCTGTGACATCAAGATTTTGAGCTCAGTGAGCACACATTTTACACTTTTCTGCTATAAAAGGAAATATGGATTGAAATACTTTCCCCATCTTTGTAATATTTCATGTAAACCAGTGCATGAGCGGGAAAATTATTACACCCACCATGAAATCAAACACCAAGTCAGCAGAGCCCACTGCTTGAGAAGCAGTAGATTGTAACAACCTCATATGTTTCATAAATTCGTTTCTTATTTAGCAAAGGCTATGTCTGCACATGTGACATAGTAGATAGCTGACTTCCACACCTCAGACCATAAGGAGTATGACTTCAGAGCTGTGCTTCCCATGACATTCTAGATCATTAATAAGTGTCCTCACTTATTCTGTAGCAACTATGAACTATCTGGGGCTTGAATTCCTTTTTAACTCTTCTCTCTGTAATGCTGGTTTTTTAAATTTTTTTTTCTTGTTCTTTATTTTATTTTATTTTTTCCTTATCCATACTGGGGATTGAACTCACAACCACGAGCTTGCAAGGCAGGCGCTTATGCCACTGAGCTAAATCCCCGGCTGTTTTTCTTTCTTTTAAAATCTATGATTCTGACTCAATGAATGTCATGTGAGACACAAAACTAAACCTTGCCAAAAATTTAAAGCCCTGAAAATGATTATCCAAAAGCATAGTTGCTATTATCCTCCTGTAAGCTACTTGTGAAATTAATTTCACAGAAAAGACTGATGTCAATGATAAGTAAAGTTGCATATTATGAACCAACATGAACTTTCTAATGTAAAAATCTATAATATGGACATTAAAGTATAACTAGTTTGCAAGGCCTAAGAAATTATATTAGTCATTTTTTTTTATGACAGATCAGAACTTAGTCAGAAAATAGATACTGAACACAGAACAAGAGAGAGCTGACATTTTATTAACAATCCCATTAAAGTAAATGAGCTCATGGCTGAGTAAAAGTCAAGAATCAATAAGTGTTTTAAATTTAGTGCTTGACATGTTGGAAATGAATGTACACATCAGAACACCCAAAGCAATAGGGACCATCCTTGAAATATGTTTCCAAACTATTAGATTCATTACCAAAATGGTCAAATAACTTTTTCTCAAGTTAAAGATAAATAAAAGTTAAAACTAACTGTGAAATGTAGCACCCATATTTAAGGAAACATAACTCAACAATATTAATAAAAAGTGAATTTTAATTTGAATGAAAATGTTATTTCTTTTCTAATGCTTATTGAATAAAATCGCTATTTTGAAAGTGACTTAAATCCAAATGTAGCAAATGAATAATACAATCATTGATAAAAATACTTTTCAGATTGTTGGCATGCACATACTCAGATTTCCCACACTGATTTCCCACAAGTCAGTCTCAATCATTATGGGAAAAGACATGCTTCCTCTTCCCTGGCCATCTTGCTTAGGGTTCAATCTTAGTGTTCAGTTCTTAAATAAATATAACTGGACTGGAGGATAGAGTTCTGCATGTTCACCTTTCCTCTGAGTATCCTGCCAAGCTTCTTGAGTTATCCATCCCTAATATGTCAAAGGTTAAGCAAAGAGACAACCTTCTGGGATGGAGAGACAATGTACCAACTATTCATCTGATAAAGGGCTCATATCCAGAATGCAATGACAGAAAAAAAAAACTAACACAATTTCCAATAGGCAAATGACTTGAAAAGATATTTCATCAAAGAAGAAATTCAAGTGATTGATATCATTCATCATCAATTAAATGCAAACCAAAATCACAGTGAAATAATATCTCACCCCAGTTAGCATGGCTATTACAAAAAAGAAAGAAAAAAAGGCACTACTGCTAGTAACAAAAGCAACAAATGCTGGCAAGGATATGAAGAAAAAGGAATACATGAACACTGCTGGTGGAAATGTAAATGAGTACAGCCACTGTGGAGAATAGTTTTGAGATTCCTCAAACACATAAAGAAAATGTGGTAAATATATCCAATGGAGTTTATATAATTATAGAACAATGGAGTCCTGCCATGTATAGAAATATGGATGGGACAGGAGGCCATTATGTTAAATCAAATCAGCCAAATACAAAAGATGAGTACCTCATGTTCTCTTTTTCTAATATGTGGAAGCTTAAAAAAAGTTCTCCCTTTTAGAATAGTAATAAACAAAGGTTTGAGAATGGTGCACATTTTGGGCTGTATAGCTGAAAGAAGATTGGATTTGACCAGGACATATTGTATGCATGTGTAGAAATCTCACTGTGAAAGTGAACCTCATTAATATACACAATAACACATGCTAATATAAATGATTTTCATAAAGCAGTTCTAACAAGGCATTTGTTAAACTCAGTAATGCATAGGTTCTTTCAATATATTTTATTAATCTTGACTTTATTTTTGTCTTATCTAAAAAAAAAATAAGGAAAACAAAACTGTGAAGCAGTAACTAATCAGTCTCAGATCATAGATGAAAAAATTAAAGTCATATAAGCTTAATGGTTTATCCAAAGCAAAAAGCTAGTAATGAAGAAAGATTGAAATTGAGACTGGATCATAGCAACTCTAAAACACCATGATTGGCCGGGCATGTTAGCACACTCCTGTAATCCCAGCACTTGGGAGACTGAGGCAGGAGGATCATCGCAAGTTCCAGAGCAGCCTGGACCACAAAGGGAGCTCAAGGCCGGCCTGAACTGCATAGAGACCCTGTCTCAAAACGACAAAAAGTAAATAAATAAATAAAATATTATGATTCCTCTTTGGAATATCTTTGTGCTTTTAAAAAAAACTTAGGACTTGATCAACACAGGCATGGTTATATCTTCTTATTGAACATAAACACACACTCTTGTATTTCAAGGCCCTGAATGAGTTTAACAGGAGGCATATTTCCATCATTTTCTTCTCTTTATATATTCCACTAAAGTACACATAAATTAATACAAAGCTATGATTAGATATGATTATGATTTGCATTTCAGTATTTTTCTACAGGTAGGTAAATGATTTTTTAAGCACATATGTAATTGTTGGTCATGAATATGTGAAACAGATTAATAAATATATTGTCATGTTTCTTTGTCATTTGATCAGGTAGAAGAAGCTTTTAAATTTTAAAATCTGAACAGTCTGTGAGTGAATTAAATAAAAACCAGTAAGATAGTGTTTTTTTCTTTCAAATTGTATGAATTATAGAGAATAGGGATTGCAATAACGGTAAAAAATATTTCCTTCAAATGGAATGGAATTTGTAAAATAAATTTAGTGCTATATTAATTTAAAAGTAACCACTATGTTCAAAAACTTACTCCTACCTTGTAATATTTCCAAAATCTATTATTCTTACACAACTGAGTTGTATTTGTTATGATGCTAGAATTTTAATTTCCCAAAGAGATTGACACTTTCAGGTAATTTCCACAATTTTAATGGCAATTCAATCTATTTTGATTTAAAATTGATTAGCATCTTTGGAAATAATGTGTAGCGAATTGCTGAGCTAATTAAGGTAAATGGAGCCATGCATTAAACATTCAAGAATGTTATTCAATTGCAAAATAACACACATTCCTAAGCTCCAAATCAACAAATTAATGCTGCCCTTTGCAAAGCTTAACTTTTTTCACTCTTCAGTATTGTTGTGTACATTTATATAGTTATCAAACACTAACAACATTGTCTTGAAATAGGAAGCAGCCTGTCCTCCTCTCTGGAGATGCCAATTAAGCAAAGAGCCATGGAGGACAAATAATAATGAAAATACAATCAACAAGTCCACTTATTTTGCTTACTTGGTTTTCAAATAACAAAGTACTCTTTAAGTACACAAAGTTATTAAGGCAAAATCTCTATTAATCAGCACCACCAAAATAGTTTTGGGTATGCAATAGTTTACCACAAAGAGGAGGCTTTGAGTATAATGCAATTGCTTTTGAGCCTAAATTATTATTAGATTAATTTCAATTTTGAAATCTTAAAGCAATTTTAGGAGAAGCTGTATAGCAGAATACTTTTAGCATAATCTGGAGTTAACAAAAAACTGATGGAGACTGAAATTTGGACTATACAGAAATTACATAGATTCTTCAGGTTCACTGGACATAAATTCATAAGAAACTCTTAGGAACGACAAGAGAATGACCATTCAGGGGACAGAAGGGCAAAGTACCTATCTTGTGTCTGCTGTTATTGCCAGGTAGGCTTTGTCAAGGTGGCTCTGACTGCATCTATGGGCCGAACTATGCATGTGTTCATTAAGCCTTCAGCACACGACCACAAGAGAGAAGTCTACGTTTTTATTTCAGCATCCATCATATTAGGATCTGCTATTTCCTTAGTTTGTCCCTGAAATAAAATATCCCTGCTTCTTTAGTAGTTTACAAGTCAAGAAGTGTATCAAATGGGAATATAACATCACAGTTGAAACATTTATTTTCCCCCCAAAACAATCTTCAGGCAGTAGAACTATTTTTCAGTAATGCTTGAGGGCAAATCAAAGACAGATGTTTTAAAATCTGATTTATTAGGTATTTCCTATTTTCCCTTCAGTTAAAAGGACACTTTTTAAAGTAAAGCATCTTTTCTGTTAGATGAAATTTTTAAAAACAGACTGCTAGGAAAACTTTTTGAGGCTGAGTTAATTAAAATGATGAGATCAAAGACTCTCAAACCCATTAGAGTTAGCAGGAAAAAAATGTTTGGGGCATGCAGTGAATGCACAGGATTTTAATTTAATGCCACAGAAAATACATGTAAGAATTATGATTAACACCTTTCTTCTGCCATTACATAAAGACTTATTTAATCACTTTATGCAAGAAACTTGAAATCATTACATTGATAACCAAAACATAAAATAATGTTTCTTGAAGAACTAAAAGAAATTTCAAGTTTGGAACAGAGAAGCTCTACACATGGCTTCCAGAGCATTAAGCAGCAGTGTGCTAACAGCATCTGGGTGTCCTATAAAGGTTGTATTTATGCCACTTTTGTTCAATACATAACAAACAGCATATAATCTTCTCTGTTGAAAGGAACATAATCCCCATTTGGTGGAGATGAATTATCCTTTTACATGATTCAGTTCCATTTTAATAATATATGTCCTGTCTTCTCTTGTGCTAAGTTATATTATAGTGACCTGAAAAAGTTATAAACTTTCCAAAATTGTCTTTCTCATGTGCATGAGCAAGAGAATGCCAGGGATTGTGTTTTAAGCTTCTCCAGAGCTTTCCTGCTTGTCAGAAGGTCTTCCGCAAAGCAGGTAACTAATGACAAAATGAATGCGTTCTTCAGTCAGTTGCATTCATGAAAATACAGCAGTCAGTCACTAGAATGTACCTTACAGAATTATTTAACCTTGGGGTTGTAAAGTCTTACAGGAGAGCTCATTAAACTCGCTTTCTATGGCTCTGAAGCTTGGTCACCTAAATCCTAGTTTAAAAATTTCAGTGACCGTGAATTCACTGTGCTGTTTCCACTCAGCTGCATTTGTTAAACTTTCCTGTGTTCACTCCCAAATTGCTTCCCTGCAACTTGCATCTGAGATGCATCCTCTGGACCACACAAAACAAGAAAATTGCTTTTCCCCTTGACAACACTTAAATTTTTTAAGCCACTCATAATTGTTTCACTTATTCTTTTCTGGCTTAATGTTCCCAGTCCTCCATCCTTTATTATTTTCCTGGTTCTGGGTCCAGCTTCCAGGTCTTGTATGATCTCTGGAAGTTGGCAGCTGCACAGACACTAGTTGCTAATGATCTTCTATACGTGTAAAACTCAAATACAAAGACAATTAAAAGTAGTTTGTTCTAAGATTTGTATCTTGCTCTTTGGATTGTAGCAGTTTTATTTGGTCAGTAGCAGTTTTATTATGTTGTACTTAGTGATGAATTTTCTTTGTATTATCCTCCCTGCCATCTGGAGATTGTGGACCTGTGATTTAATTATCTCTATCAATTTTTTTTCTTCAGTAATTCTATCTCATTCTCTTTATCTTCACTTTTTAAAAATTATGTATGTTATACATATACCACAGATTTATATATTCTTCTTCCTTTTTAAGGTTTTTCCCTCTCTGGGCTTGATTCTGGATATTTCTAGGCATTCAATTTATAGTTCACTAAACTCTCTTTGGAACTGACAAATCTCTTATTAACTCACCTTTTGAATTTTTTCTGTCAATATCCTTTTCAGATTCTACTTTTCTAATAAATCCTCAATCATTTCATCTATTTCTTGAAAATACTAATCATAGTTACCTAGGGGTCCCTAAAAGCTCCAATAGTTAAAATCAAATTTTTCTTTTATTTTTTCATTGATACCAGTTGATCTTATTTTTCCCCAAATACGATTTTACATTATTTCTGCATGCAGGTACAATACTGGATCTTTAGCTACATGTAGGTTTTAGGCTCTCTCAGGGCTTGGATTTGCTTACAATTTTGTCTACACTGCCTTTATTTCTAGATCACACTACTTCTGGGATCAGAATTGCAAGTTTGTGAAACATACAAGGATCACTGTACCTTCATGGGTACTAAACTCTAAAATGATTTTTCCTGTAGGACCACTACACTTCTACTATCTCTGCTCAGATCTTTGATCTCCTCAACACAAGTTTGTATTTGATTTCAAGACATCTCAGCCCACACTTTTACAGGTCAAGAATTGGCAAACTCTTCAGCAGAAACTGCATCTATTATTTCTAGTTCAAGTCTCCCAGTTATCTTCCTCACCCTAGAGTCCTAATATACTCTGCACCCTAAAATGCTAAAGGATGTATCTCTCAATCAGCAAGTTTGGTGGCCCTTTACCTAGTGCTTTCTCCTCACTCTGTCTTCCCCCTGCCAAAAACGGGCAGGTCCTCTGAGAAAAAAGTACAGCAATTGTGTGTATAACTATGGGGGTCTCCACTCCAGAATACTGAATGAACTAAGTCCTGTCTGCTATGGGTGATCACGCATGCTCCAGTAATACTGGCATGTAGTTTTAATTTTTCCAAGTGTGCAGAGGTTAGGGCAGTACAGATTTCCTGAATATCTACTGAATCTCAAGTGCTATGCTAAACAACCCACAAAGCTGACTGAATCATGGTCCCTTGTAAACAGTAAGGTTCAGTGTGTGAGGCAGTCGTGGGAGAGACAAAGAAAGTACTGATTCTTGAAATGAATCAGTGGAAATAATTTAATATTTTACTTCTTATAAATAAGATTCATATCCCTTGTAAAAAATCAGAAAGTTAGTAAAGTTATGCAAAAGGAAACTAAAATCTATCTCCTGAATCCCACCTGATGACATCTATCGCTTTATTGAGTATCCAACAAGATCTGTAAGAATGGATACACAAAAGGAAAAAAAGAAATAAACATGGAAGGAAGGGAAAGGAAATCTGAGGAGGTAAAAATGCAGTGCTTATTATATAAATCGTGTCAAATGAATAATGGTGGAAAGGGTTTCTCTGCACATGAGAAAAAGGTGTGCACTAGGGTGAAACATTGAAGAAAGCTAAAATATAAAGCAGGAGAGAGGCTAGAGTCGATAGGGAAGTGGAAACTCCTATCTCTGGGAGAAAGAGCACAGAATTTCAAGAGGAGAATGTGAGAGAGCCAAGGGTAGCAAAGCTTTCTTACAAATGTCCTCTGCATCTGACGGTCATGACTGCAGCACGAGCCACTTGAACTGAGTTATTCTGAGCACAGCAGTGGTGGCAAAACTAGACTGCAGAAGGGTTAAGAGAAAAAGCAAAGGAGAAACTGTAGAAACCTGACTATCAATTATTCTCCTTAATAATATGGACATGAAAGTACAGAACAAGACAAGGAGCAAAAGCCAAATACATTCTTTACTTCTAACTCAGAAGAGACTTGAATCTGTTTGGAAATTGAGGGCAAGGGGTGCCTCAAAGGCAGAAACTCAGACTGCTGGCACGAGGACATACAACTGATAAAATGAGAACTCTTGTTTAGATTTTATAACGTAGAACATAATTATACCTGGCCTTTTTGTAACTATATTTCAGAGCAGGCTCACATCAAGGCTTAAGGCCAAACAAAATTACCACATCTTTTTCACAAGAATTCTTACCAGGTTGGGACTTTTCTAAGTTGCCTAAATTGGCTGTCAGTTTCATCAAGCACTCATTCTGCTGTGTCCTGAATCTAGAGCCCTAAACATGTTAATTTACACCAATCATCACGGAAGCTTGTGATAGCAGTCCATTTTCTAACTAAAGAAAATGAGGGCTGGGGATTTAGCTCAGTGGCATAAGCACCTGCCTTGCAAGTGTGAGGTTGTGAGTTCAATCCCTGGTACCAAAAGAAAGAGAGAAACAAACAAACAAAAATGGCCATGGTTTTTTCTATCATTTCCTGAAAATAGGTTTCCAATAGACTAGAAAACAAGCATTGAATAAAATTACAGTTATATATAGCAACAAAATTAGGCTAAAAGTATTTGAAAAGTTATAATTACACTTAATAACTTAATTTTTTAACTTTATTTTAAGGTAATATTTATTTTCTTTCAAATATTTTAGTTTCAGCATGAACTCAAATAACCCTCTTCTACTTTTACATAACCTTAAGTAAATGACTTTGCACCTAATTGTAAGATTCTTAAGAAAAAATTCAATGCAACTTATTTTATAAAACAACACATTTACTAGAAGAGAAAAAAATCCAAACTTCCATTCTTATGCATAATACATATGCAATTCAAGAAATAATTTAAGAAAATTTTCTATGAAACAACCAGATATAATTAATTCTGGTAATATTTTTAAAAAATTCTGTAAGTTGTTGCTCCTTTGTTTTAATAAACTGCATCTGAAATATAAGTTACTGTTTCATAGCTTTAATGAATGCCTTTTGTTTGATAATCACCTTGATAAAACTTCTGGAATTCAGACACATAGTCACTCCATCCTCTCTTTGCAAATCCATAAAAAGCACTTTTTATTTGTATTTTTCATATGGAAGGTTTCATTTAGTAATAAAAAGATACACTTTTCTAAAGGTAAAATAGAAAAATGAGATGTTTCATTCTTTTCATATTCTTAGTGACTTTTAACAAAGTGATCTACCATAACTGATCTGAATTTCTGAATTTTTTCTTTCATGAAAAATACTAAGTATGACCAGCTGTAACTCTAGTCGGAGGATGAATTTTTCTGACAAGTAAGAGATAAGTTCATATGTTTCGCTAAATGCTATTATGCACTTCACAGCTGGAGCCTTTCTATTTTGGAAATCTTGTCATTCAAAGCAATTATACAGTTGCAGGCTTTGTACACCTATGACATTTACACGATTCCAAGCACTTTCAGCATTCATCATCTTTGTCGTTGTTGAAGTTACATGACTATTTTCATTAGTTTGAACTTTTTTCTATTCAGAAATATGGGGGAGCAATAGATAAAAAAGGATAAGAAAAACATAAAGCATAATTTTCTCCTAGGGCTTACCTCATCCAAAGTATCAATTAATTACGCTTACATAATCTATAAATTCACTCTCCAAAGGAGAATTAAATATCCAAGCAAAGTTAGCATTACATCGTAGATGGAAAATGCATTTAAAATCTCTCAGCAAGTACCCTAGATAACTCAGAAAACTATGTGCATTTAAATTCAGAAGCTTACAAAATTTAGATAGATTCTAAAAATGAGTTAATGAGAAAAAGATCAACAGATAGATTATTAATATACTATACTAATATACTAATTAATATTCTAAATTGCAGCATCATCTCTGCGTTTAACTTGCATTATGTATCTATCATTAAATCAGCTATAGATCTGGAAATATACCTCAGCAGCATAAGCGCCTGACTGGAAAGCACAAGATCCTGAGTTTGATTCCTGGTACCAAAAAAAAAAAAAAAATTATTATAGAGATCAGAATTTGATCTACTGAGCCAGAAGGCTCCCAAACACAGGCTTAGAATGGAGACAGAATGAAAACATCAAAGGAGAATAAAGACACTGGAAAATGGAGAAATAGGTATGCAAAAAGAAGACCAAAATATGTCCAAGACATGCAGCACTGAGATCAGAAACTCTCAGCATACATCATAGATCATACATTCCAGTCCTCCTCCCTAACTTCTCTTCTTATTTCCACAGTATCCAGAACTACAGGTCTATCTGATAAGTATTAGGCTGCGTATTAGGATTCACAGATTAACAAGTTTAATTCCAATCTGACCGACACATTTTAGATTAAATGGCTTACACAAATTCATCTACAGCATGTTAGTTCTTAAATAACAGAGTAAAAGAAGGGTATCCTGCCACCTATGTTTCCCACCTCCTCCAGCACTGAGTGGATGCTCAAAGCCACACATCTGTCGTAAATATATATACCATCTGCCTGTGCTCTAATTTGCAGCATTTAAATCAGAACTTCACTTCACTACCAAAATCTTGATCCCTTCTCCATATCATTCACATATTAGTCACATAATATGAAGTATATTCACATATACTTTTAATGAATGTATATGTCTTTAGGAGACAGAACACTTAGTAAAGAATAAATAATTTGATTTTGAACATTTTACTAGCTCCAGCATTCAGCAAATGTATGTTCCTAGTTGATCCCAAATATCGAATTGTTAAATAGCATTAATGGTTACTCTATTTTTTGATTAACCAAGTCAGAAAGCAAAAAGAACCACCTGATATCCACCTAGTCTTGGTAAATACAGCAGAAATGGTCACAATTATCACTGTATAATATTCTTTATATTTTGGCAATGCTGGTTTAAGCAACCTACCCCTTTTTCACCATAGTAATCAAATGAGTCTAGATATACATAGGAAATCTCATGTAATTGAGAAAATGCCTAGGTTAAAAATGCTTCCAGTGAAACTTAAAAGCAGTTAGTGAGCTACAGTTGAAGAATAAGACAGCTTTAAAATGAGAAAAGCATGTCACTATGATTATGTATGTAACCCACAAATTCTAGAGTGGGGTTGTGAATAAGTAGAAGGGTAGTGGTTTCAACAGAAGATCAAGTAACAACTGAAAGGACTGACTTTGTTCAAGAGCTTTGACACCAACAAATACAGTAGCCTCAATGTTTTTCATAATAAAAGACACTAACAGCAAAAATTTTTAGTCACAAAAATGATGACTAGTTAATTGCATCCAAACTCAGTATCTTAAAACAAAAGTCACTTATTCTTACTTCCATGTTGTTGATTGGGCTGGGAATAGGCTGGTACAGGCTACTCTCAGCTAGGCTTTCCTTCCAGGTTGGTTCCACATGTCTCCTGTGCTTCTTGGAAGAAAAGGCTAATTGGGCCCCCATGGCAATGCAGAGAATAGAAAGGCAAGCATGTGTCTACATATGTTCCAGCTAACCTTAGTTTTCCACTTGCACAGATAGAGAAATTCCTGGAGAGTTGGTTGGAATGTGGGGGTGCTACACTTATCATTGGACTAATTGGTAGGGCCCAGTTGAAGGGGGTGGGTCTCTGGGGGCATGCCTTTGGAATGTGTACCTCTAGCTGGCCTTCTATCCTTGCATTCTGATTCCCAGTTACCATGAAGTAAACAGCTTTGCTCAATTGTGCCCTTCCACCGTGATGTTCAGCCTTGGAGCCAGCCAACCATGGACTGAGTCTCCTGAAACCATGAGTCAAAGTTCTGCTCCTTTAAGTTGTGTATGTTTGTTATTTTTTCCCTTTAACTGGAAGTGACTTACACCATCTTATTGATCTAATTAAGTAATATGGCCCAAACCCGAATCAAGAAAACAAATTCCTTTTTTTAACTGGAGGAAGTACAAAGATACAAGGCAATAGGTGTAGCTGTTGGACAAGGAGAACAACTGAGATCAATAAACTAATCAAGCACAAACTGCAGAGGGTAAGTACCACAATACACTCACACCACTGTAAGACATAGCTGAGAGTTTACTGAAGTAAAAAATTTCAACCAAGACAATTCAGAACTTAATTAGTCCCATGTAAGAAGTGAAAGCTTTTGTTTTAAATCACTAACAATATTGACAGCTCTGCATGAATATTCAATATGGCCTTGCCATCAGGAGACTTTATTGTCTAATTTCTCAGAATATGTGATCTTACTCCAAAGTTAGTCACATAACAAAAGAAGTAGACATCTTCTTACCATCTGTTCCAAAGCAAAATATGGCACTAGGTCTAAGCATGTAATTAAAGCTTATAGACCACTCCCTGGAAGAATGCAGATTTAATTGGTTAATCCATAAAGAAAAAAATGATTTTGAAGACAGGTCAAGTGACTGTGAAAGAATTTAAGAATCATAGAATCTAGATAAGGAAGTTCCTTCAAATGTTCACCCATTATGAATTATACCAACTGCTGACACAGGAGAGAGACACTACTCAATTCATGAATTAATCTGAAGAGGAAACCTGGAGGCTTCTGTTATCCACTGATACTTGCTCTCTAAGAAATAAAATAAAAATAAGCAAAAGCTTGTTATAGTAGTAAATTGTGTCACATTGCTATTTAAATTCATCAGAGACAGATGGCTAATTTGACTAAACCAACCTTTGTTTATACTGGAACTGATCCATTGAGCCAGCGCCAAAAAAACTGGTTTAAACTTCCCCCTCCTTTAGCTACCACATCAATTCGAGGGTTCTCTGAGTCTCAAAGAAAAGGATTACAATTTAAATATGGGTTAAAACAAGGTGATAAGTTCATAATAATAAATATGTAGGAACCACACTTCCCAAGGATAACACAATGATCAATAACCATATTTTTCATAGGTAGAGGCAGTTTTATATCATCCTATTGTATTATCTATAAGAAAAAAATTTGTTAGATGAAAAACGTTGTCACCAAATTCAGTGTTTAAGACAATAGAGATTCAGATTAGTCCTCAATGATTTTGCTATTTGCAATTAAAATGTTTACATCATAATTATTTAAAAGAGCAGTAGTTTAAAATATGTAAGATGTTTTGAACTTGTGTTACCACAGTTTAATGGCATGCAAATGTGTGTTTTGTAAATATGGTTGAATGGTGAAATACAGTTACTCAGAACTTTTCCAGCACTGATGTTTTATTAAAATTTGACTTGATTATTTGATATGCTATTTAAAATTTATTATTTTTTCATAAGATGAGCAGAATCTGCTCAGTAAATGAATCCATGAGTGTTAAGTGAATGAAAAAGAAATTGCCTTCTACTGGGAGATGCTCAGTAAAGTAGTTTTGTAGAACACACTAAACAATGTGGGTCACAAAGTTTCAGTCTTATAACCAGATTAAATGTTTTAGGGAAACATCTTTCTTATTGAGGTTTAGCTTACACACAAAGGTAACCGTGTATCATCTCTCACCTTTAACAGGAATGTTTTCTCAGAGTTGAAATATGTCTAATTCTCCATGATAAACATATGACCTTCCTACACATACATTTAATCTTGCCATGTCCATCACAGGCCTTCTGTCACATCCTGGAGTGATCATGTGTTTTATTTATTTTTCTCTCTCACTGTGCCATTGGTCTCTTATTTCTAAAATAAAAATTGTCTATCTATGTAATAAGCAAATTAATTACCCAGGATTTATCTGGATGTCAGCACTTAATTATTGATAAGCATATATGTATGTGATTGTGTGTGTGTTTATTGTATCTTAGTCATTTTCCCAGTCACGGGGATAAATAACCAACACCCACACCTTCAAAGTGGAGAAGTTTATTTTTGCTCATGATCCTAGGCCCAAGTCAGAAAAGACATGGCAGAGGGACCTGAGTAAAGTTCTTTAAATCATGGCGGCCAGGAAGCAGAGAGAGAAGGGAGAAGCCAGGGAGGAAGATAAACTCTTCCAGGTCACTTCCCAAGGGACCCTGGTATTCAGATCAGACTCCACTTCCCATCAACAGGTTCAGTTACAAACTTATAATCCAATCACTTCCCAAAGCCTGGCCTATGTATCCATGTGACAATCTCAACCTAAACCACAGCATGCTGAGAATTTCATTGGCGATTTCTCTGTCTCTGTTTTTCCTTCTCTCTCTCTCTCTCTCTCTCTCTCTCTCTCTCTCTCTCTCTCTCTCTCTCTCTCTTTCTGGCATTTGGAAGTGTCACTTTGCATGAAAAATTCTTCAACAAATGTATTTAGCCTCAACCTCCTTCTTTTTATTGCTTACTAAGTTTACAATGGTTTGCACACCAAAACATATTTATGTCCTCGCCTCTTTTCCTCCATCTGCCATTAAGGTCTCACTCTTAAGTTCTTGACAACTGCAATTCAATGGCTTGTCTGGGAGTTTCAACTTGATGCATCTTTGAGAATATTGAAAAGATAATCTTGTGTTTGTGATTTTCAGAATTAAGCTTTTGACCTCACCTCTTGTACTATATTATTTAGGGCCCAATCAGGAGTCAGAAACCATGCTTTGATTTAAACAGGTGAAGTTTAATAGAAATAGCTATTAAGTGGGGCAAGGGATAGATTATTTACACATGCAGAAAACTATATGTATATGAAAGTGCAAGTGGATCTCTAGGGCTGAGGAAAAGGCTCCAGGGAACAAGTTGGATGGAAGCAGGGAGTTCTCCAAGTAGAGCGTTTGGATCACTGTGGACAAGCACAGTGAAGTCCAGAGTTACTGGCCAGGGCTAGGCAACCAGGTCATCGGCCTCAGGCAGGTCACAGCCAGTGGGTGTGCACACAGATGAAGTCAGCACATTGGATTCTGCTCACCATCAGAAGAGAAGGAGACCAGATATATCTGGCATCCTGCTGGGAGAGACAGGGCAAAGCGTTGCACCTGACTGTGTGATCTGGCATGTGGATCAGGCAGAGTGCCAACAGATGTTCTCAGATGGCCACTCTTGCCACAGAAGCCAAAAAGCAAAACACAATTACACCAGGCTTGGAAAGAGCAATCTTGTTCAGACAGAATTTAATTTCAACATCACTGAAAAAGATAAATGTTTCGAAAGGTCTCTTTTTACAGCACAGCAGACATTGAACAGTGACTTGGAATGAATGAATGGATAACTGGAACAACACTCAGCAATCAAAAAGGGGATTCTATCTTCAACAAGGACCTCATATGAGAATCTGCACATTCCTATATTCTCTCGTAACATGGGCCCTACCTGTACGCTTCCTCATAAACAATCTTTTTCACTGATGTATGCAGTTTAGGGGTTGTAGGTCACTTATTTGTATCTGAGAGAATCAGAAGATGTTTAGTTAAAGTAAGTTGTATCCATCGTCACAGTGTAGTTTAGAGCAGGTTCAGCATAAACTCAATTTCCTGCGGCCTGTCCTTCATGGCTACCCACTGATCTATCACACTCACGGTGAAAGCTGGGATGCTAGCAACCATCCGTGAGGTATTACAGATCTGCACCCGTTACGGCCCCTACATCTCAGCTCACACCCCCTTGTCCCCTATAACACAGCACAGATTCCACTCAGGGTACCTGCACTTCGCTTTTCCCTTAATCCACAACATGTTTTCTCTCAGAGAGCCGCAGGTAAGAGCCCTTCTCTTCTTTCAAATCACCTTCTTCCTGAGACTCCATTCACTGTATTTGATTATTTTGGTTATTGTGTGCTATCCACATAAGTGTATACTCTCTGGGAATTTTTGCTTGTTTGCTTCTTCTAGATCTTAGATGAGTGCCTAACACACACTAAGTGAACAATAAATATATGTGGAATAACTCTTATCTTACAGTATAAGATCACATTATTTCTATCTCTTTAACACTAAAAAAATCCAAATCCCTGCAGAACACAATTGAAGTCAGCTGGGTGGATCCAGGTGGACCAGAGTCCTATCTGGAGGAAGCAGTGATTATCTCTAATGAAAACTGGGGTCACACAGGAGCAAGAATCAAGTGTTGCCATTTTTTGAAGTTTCAAAACATATAATAAGTAGGGATTTCAGGGTATATTCTCCTAGTCTGTCTACATGGGGGCTGATTCAATTGAAGAACTAAAAGAATCCAAAAATAAAACCAAAGCATCTCGCAAGATACAGCCCATAGCTCTGGAGGCAGACCTCAGCCCCAGTCACCAGGAGGCCACATACGTTTTCCTCCCTGCCTGTTTGGTTTCCAAACACACTCTTCCCACACCAATGCTCAAACTCCTAATGTTTCAGTCCTTCCTCTCATCAAATGCACTGTGTCCCCATAAAGACATCATTGTCCCTTCACTCCGCATCCTTTATATCCTTTGTTCCTTCAATCTTTTGTCAGTAGTCTGTACATAGTAAATTTTCAGGAGCATTTGCTTTGAACACCCCCAAACCAAAAGCGGGTGGAGAGGGCTGAATTACAGTTCTCCCCTTGGTCACGGTGGGAACTTGGACACAACTCCACATCTACAATCTCTAGCTTTCTCACTGTATTTGCTTCCCATGGGAACCAGCCCATTTTGCTTCCCTCGCGAACCTTGCCAGGTTCCTCAGTGCTCTCCTTGAGTTGTCCTTAGGTCTCTGGCTGCTCTTCCATGGAGCAGCCTAAATCCATCTTCACTTAATAGGGGGAAGCACAAAAGGCTCCTCTGTCTTAAGATAGAAAAGCACTGTTGCTCTGACTCCAGGTAACGTTTGCTTTACAAAACTGCTCTCTCACTTCTTTACTGATCTACTTTCCTCAGGATCAAGGACAGGGAGACCAACAGATAGACAACATGAAAGTGACATGAAAATAGGAAAAGGAAGACTAAGAAACAATTATTTGTTAGTAAATGTTCCACGTTGGTGGTGACAGGATGGATCCCACAGTCCTATGGCACCACATGTGTTTTGAAATTCCCTGACTACCTGGTCATAATCAATAACTAAGAGAGCAAAGGTATATCACAGTAGACCAGAGTATTAATTTTCAAAAGAGTAGTTATTTTTAACATTTCATAAAAGTGACATTCATTCTATTCTCCATCTCTTCTATTGTCAGACATTTAAAAACTCATGAAAAACCTGACTTTACAAAACATTTAAGTTAGTCAACTTTGCATAAATTTTGTAAAAATAAAATTTTTAATAAGAACTGGAAGCACGTTTAAGTAGTCAGCTACCACACATTGGTCATATATAGTCAAGCTGAGGTTCTTCCAGCTTTTCTTTAACCCTGGTGATATTTCACATCCTTGCTGATAAATTTAGTCATGGCAGTTACTATAACTTTTAGGATACACTGTAACACAGTTCAAGGTGTGACAGCACTGGAAATCATCCTTAGGCTTAAGATATATCTTTTAGTTTTTATTTTTCAAGAGTGAGTTTGTGGATAAAAAACAAGAAAGCAAAGTTACTGTCTCTCTCAAAACCAACTTAGAATTTTATGTAGATTAAAACAATATTTTAGATAAAATTTCTAAAACATCATTATAAAAATGTTCTTTACTTTTCCTATATTTTAACTATCAGCTAATTTCTGGATATCAGCAACCGCTTAACACAAGATATGAAATGTGTCAAATTAAAAATTAGTATGAAATTTTTTCATCTTCCAGCAACAAAGAATAATGCATGTAGACTTTTAAGAAAGTGTGGGTGGTAGAGAAAACAGAGACATAAAAACAATTGCAATTATGAGGGAAGAACAAACCCTATCAAGGACCAATTTCACTAGTTTATGATTATGATTATAATTTATCCTTCGGGCCTTAAGATCTTCAGTCACAAAGTAAACATTAATCCTGAAGAAATGAAGTAATTATATTGTTAATACTTCAGTTTAAAGAGTTAAGGACATAGACATGATCCAAAGTAGTAAATTTAAGGTGGCTTCTGAACAGGTGACACCATCCATTTCCCAGTTTTTCCTCATGGTTAATCAGTTAATGACCCTTGTTCTTGCTCCTTCAAATGAATTTACTCAAATAATTCAAAAATGTCTTGCATTTGCTCATGGATTCTGCTAGAGTTATAGTCATAAATCATCTAATCTATCTACCAGACTAAAAAAAAATCTATAAATCTTCAAGGGGATATATATGTTAGAATGATGTTGTCTAGGAGATCACGCACTGAAATACCATTCAGCAAAGTGAATATTACATAGCTAATCCAATGAGATTTCTAAGAAAAAGGGGGGAGGGGGAGGGATGCACTTTTTACCCCCTCTGTGAGAGTCAGTCCAAAGGTAGATTAACATATAAAGGCTTGAAAAACTCGTGGTAAGCAAACATGATTGACTTCATATTATATTTACCCTGAAATATTTAGCCCAGCCTCTTTATTCCTTTTTATGAATATCTTGAAGATTTTAGGTTGGTTATTATAAAGCCCTGGTACTAAATGTGCTCAAAAGAGTTGAAGATAAAAACTCCACATATTCAAAATATTAGGACTGTGGAACGTAGTCAGGGACTCATTGCTGGAGTTAATTTTGCCAGTGAGAAAATAATAGTTATCAAAAATCTGTGTTCAGGATTAACTCATTTTAAGACTGTTTAAGTTCCTTTGACTTTTACAAAACCATTGACAGGTTAAAATGTTAAAAGGCATGAAATGTTAAAATTTCAAATATGTAGTCATGGGCTAACAGCTGTAATAGAATATATGCTTCCTAAATTGCACGTTTTTAATTGCCAGAGAGATCAATGTGAAATAATCATGATCACGTCAGATTCAAGTCTGAATGAATGGGTGTTACTGGATATGTCCATCATGTGTCTCTGAAGTTCTACATCCCCCACCAGCTAGGATGCTTCTTTATATAGCAGTGCTGTCCTGTTTACCCTCTGTGTTTGCTTTGTTGTTAATGCTCTTGGTTGGTTGGTTTGTTTCTTGTGCAGATGTGTGGACACTGCCCTTTCCAGAACTATGCACTGAATTTCAAGTCAACAGGCTGCTGACCTGTAAAGTGCAGGGAGGTGGGGACTGCCCTCCCACCACATGCTATTAATTAGCAAAGCCAGCCACACCAGCTCCCCACCCAGTCAGGAGGGGGAAGACACAGAAGGTCTCTGATGAGATCAAACCTGTATGGAGAAATAAAGATATCATGACAGTGGTGTCCCAGAGCCAGCATAGAAGAGTGACTCTTCAAAACTACTCTAGGTCACCAGAGATAGCACAGGTTCAAACTGAGTATATTTTAGAAGTAGCCCATACTTTCCTATATTTAATCCTGAAAGAAAATGATATGAAAACAGGCAAGTGTAAAATAATCATCTACATCACCCATGCAAACTGAAATAGGTTAGGATTTTTTGAAAGAAATAAACAATTACTTTTTACTATACAACACAAAGTTTAACATGTGAATGAAATATCCTGGTTATGTGTTGCTACTGTAACCATCTGTCAGATTCTGTGACAAATGAGTTTCATATCCACAAATTAATTCTAAATCACTGTTGGCTGCCTTAATAATAGTTGAGTAAATAAAAGAACCAAATAGACAGGCTGATGCCACTAAAAGCTGAGAGCTAAGCTCTCAATGCATTCAAGTGTCCATATTTAATAGCTGAGAAGCCGCTTAAACTGCACACCACAAAATCCATCAACACACACTTTTTTATTTAAAGAGGAAGCCTCCAATTTGTGGTCAAATAGACTCAATATTTGGTTTCAAACATCTCATGTTTTTATAGATTAGAAAAGATTAGAGAGGGCCCAGGGATCATGTAAGAGATGGAAGATACACTTCAGTTATCAAAAGGAGTATGTTCATGGTTTGGTATATATTATAAAAAAAAAAAAAAGCCATAGACTAAAGATTTGCACAAGCTAAAAGAAAATGAAAACCATACAGAGTGCTGCAACTTATAATGTATTATTAACACAAGTGACTTTTCAAGTCAAGAAAGCTTTCTCTCTTAAAATATATTTCAACTCAGCGGTATTGATCGATGACATTTAAGAACTCTGCTATGGTCAAAGGGAAAAAGCATTCTTACTTGCATTCTGCTTGCATTCTTACTGGAGTATTTAATAATGATAATGATAACAAGAATAATAAGAGCAGCAGTCTCCAATAAGGCAATGTGTTAAAAATTTTAAAAAGGAGATAGCTTTGGAATGCAAGATAATATCTCTCAAGTATACTAGTAAAGAGTTTTAAAGTGCTGTGTTTGTAGACATGCATGCCTGGGATTATTAAAGCCCAGGTCATGAATAGCCTGTGTTTTACATGTCCATCTATCTGTGGAATTTGGGAGGAATGTTTAGACATTTAAAATATAATACCAGCCTTGTCAGTGACTGCCATGAACAGTTAGGAGATGAACAAAGCTATTATTCCAACTGGTATATTAGCATGCTCAGATAGACATAAAAATTCAGTTTCCCCAAAAAAGTAACAGCTACACACAGGAAAACTATGTAGAAGGTGACTTTTAACACATACTTCTGAAGAACATACAGTTTTTAACTAGGCTGTCTCACATACTAAATGGCAATCCCATTTTAGTTCTAACCTGCTGAATTTTTTCTTTCTTGCTAAATCTGTGAAAACAGAATCTGCCCACTACAGAATTTGTAGTGGGCCTGTGCACATTAGAGAATGAATGAAGATGCAGCTACACAACAGAGAAATACTGCATTTGGTGAACTCTAGACACTGCACAAGAGAGGAGGGACAGGGCTCTAAAAGAGAGCAAGTACCAGCACCAGCTGTGTCCTTCCATTGCTGCATGCCTTAATGATGGAGTGGAAGCTTCTAGTCCTATATGTGCATCCTTGTAGCACTGTGTTTGGACATAAATGTATCAAACTCTGCAAAAAGAGACTCAGAATTTCCTCTCTTCCACTTCTCCATCTCCAACTTTTCCTTTCCCAGGATATGGCATGCATAAAATACAGAGCAGAATAAGACCTGGCAATCAGTGATGCCAGGTGAGGGTGACAGTAGGTGAGGAGTTGGCTGCAACTGAAAATATGTAAGGCATAGGGTCTGTGGAATATAAAGTGTGTGATTCACCTCTGGCTCCAGTCTCTGGGTGCGATTGTGAGCAGCTAACTTAAATATTCTGTGTACACCAACTGAGCATTAGTAAATGCAAACAAGTTATATTTCTCTATTCACCATGTGGTTATTATTGTTAAATCTAATGAATCAAAAATACTTAGCTCTGAAGAGAGAATACAAGTAACAGTGCTTACCTATTGCTGTTACTATTGCCTATCACTGAAATACACAATCCTTCTATAGTTTAAAAGGAGAAAAGCCCAGGAACTTAGGGATTTTTAAAGGCAAACTCATCCTGTAAAGAAAATTGAGCCTTACTGTTAGAATACCGTATTTGTGACAGATTCAAATAATAAGAAAACTAGTTCAATAATAGATGGAGACGGATAACCTTTGCTTTGATGGTTACAAATTACATACTTAGTTCCAAGTTCAGAAAATTTCATTTATCATACAGCAAGGTAAATAGGACAAATGAACAGAGTTTAAAAGCAAATAGAAATCTTAATTCATGCTATTAATGGTGCATGTACAGCTGATATAAAAGCTCTAAAGGTCAAAAAGAATGATTAACCTTTGAGAAAATTATGCTTACCCTCCCTTCTGGATATATAGAATGGAATGGAAACTGATGAGTACAAATATTCATAAATTAATATTATATATTCACAATCCTAGCAATAAGCATTTCTATCTTATTATTAATATTAACTGTTACATAAATTAAATTTTACAGCAACATGGTATCTCAGTATGTCCTCATATGTTTGAGTAACAATGTCTTCGATTTCAAAGTAACAAGATAATTTTTTTTCATTTTTTTATGAGACGAAAACAGAAAAAGGCTAGAAATATTATAGAATTTCAAAAAAAGATAAACTAGGAAATCACTAGTTGATAAATTACATATTGTTCTTTTAGAAATAGTTGTTCAAGTTACAAAATTAAAGCACACAAAGTGAACATTCAGGCAGTGAGACTGCAAACAGATCTGTTCAACAATCCAACAAGAACTTAGAAATATGGTTATGAATACTACACACTTAAATATGCATGCAGTAACAAGATAATTTTTATGTACAATTTGATCAGGAGTGTTTTATACCTTATAATGGTGTCCAGTGTAAATATATTTGGAAGCAAAATTATAAAGATAATGTATGATGTATCGTGCCCTTGAAAATCAACTATTGCTATAGCCATGCTAACAATAAGATTGACTTTCATGTCCGGTATAAGAAATTCTTTTTACAAATTTTATTTTATATATTTACTTTAAAAATTCTTGAACATACTCATACATCTGAGTAACATAATCATTAAATATACGCCTACTGCACAGGACAAGAAAAGTTATGTGAATAAAAGAATATATAAACGGCATCTTTTAAAACATGTTTTTAGTTCGTTTTCTTTTGAGAAATACACTTTCTATTAAAGAAAGAAATAGGAAAATGTATAGCATCACAGAGATTATGAACACCAGACCACGTTCTCCAGAGTCAAATCTCAGCTCAGTCCCTCACCAGCTGCCTGCCTTTCCGTGCTCCCTCCCTTCCCAGTCTTTTGTGTCTGATCAGATTATCAGGTAGTTGTGACATGTTCTGGGTTAAGAGGCAGGTACTGCAGTATCTGAAGCCCTTCACTGACAACTCTTACACCACCTTTTTTAAATGTCAGATTTTTCTGAGATCCTTTTATATAAATTTCTTTAGTTGTGTAGTAACATATTATTCCATATTTTTTGTTTAACACAAAGAGACAGAGAATGAGACCTTTTGTTTACCACATGTAAGTCTAACATTTTCACATCGCATGACTTATAGTACAGTTCAAACAAATGACCCGATGCCTTCGAAACTCTCTGCAGCCTTGTCATATGTTCATGTAGGTTCCCCTGAAGTCATTCTGAAATGCTGCAAAAAATATGGGTGAGCCTTTCAATAATAATCCTTTCTTGTATTTCAAGGGGCTTAAGGTTTCCAAACACTAATGCACAGAATACTATGAAAATCAAGTTTCCAATAAGATAACGAATATTTGATGAATGCTTTTGCCTAAAATTGACCAAAAATTAACATTCTTAGGATATAAATTTTAGAACTTGCATCACATCATGCACGATGTTCATATATTTCACATATTTCTACCACTCTGACAACTGTCTTACATGCAACAAAAAGTAAAAAATTAGTAAGGGCTCCAAAATGAACACATGGGGTGAAATTTCCAGTTCTGACACCTTCTAATAAGAAGATCAGCATATAACTGACCAACCTAGTACAGGTTGGAATGCCATGCAAAATTGGGTGGTGGAAAAGCAGATAGACACAAATTGTACAATTACATTATAATTTGGTAGTATCATTAATCAACTATAATTACAAGCAAGGAGTCAGTATTGAAAGAAAGTTGTAGTTTTTTTCACATGAAATAAAATTATTATGCTGTCCATGTCTCTATTTTTGCTACTTCCTGTCCATCATCAACTATTTCAGTCCTCACAGGACTCATCAAAGATCATCTTTTCCTGCCCTCTCTCCTCTTGGGTACAGAGAAGCCTTGCTGACAAAAGGATACCTGTATATTTCACACAGACTCAGTCTCAACTTCCATGTGATTTTCCTGTTCTCTTTAACATTCTCTTAGCAAAACATCCAATGATGGCATTTATAAATAAAACTTGTATTAAAATAAATTGCATATGATCAAATCCAGACTTCAGTATGGTGAAATTATTAATACATATTATTTTGGAAATCAACCAAAGTATTTCCCATAGTGGTAGTAACAGTTCACATTCCCATACACAATTTGTCAGAGTCTAAACTTGTCCATATTCTTTATAACATGAATTATCTCTTGTTTTCTTGTTTAATTTGTCTTAGTTTATCTTTTTAAGTCATCTCAATAGTTGTGAAGTACTATGTCGATTTGAATCTTCAAGTTGATTGATTTTCAGTATTGATTTTGAAGCAATTTTGATTTGAATTGTTTGGATGACAAATTATATTTATCAACTTTTCATATACTTATTGATCATTTAGATATTTTCCTTGAGGAAATATTTATTCAAATCCTCTCCTATTTACACATTGGGTTATTTCCCTTTCTATTGGCAATAAATACATATTTTGCATATACTGTATTTTAGGGGATGTTAGAGTACATATTTACATATATTCTAAACAAGTCAGTTATTGGTTACAGTATTTGAATATTTTTCCCAATCTATATGCTGCTGTTCTTTATTTGAATGTTGTTTTCTATAACACAAAACTGTTTAAATTTAATGATATCAAGTATATGTTTATCACTTATCATTCTCTCAGTGTCATATATAACAAACTGCTGCCAAATTCCATGTTGGAAACTTTACTTCATTCTAAAACTTTCAAGGCATGAGCTCTTAATTTTATGATCCATTTTGCATTAATTTCACTTATGAAATGGCAGGGCATCACTGTTTGGTATGTGGGTATCCAGAAGTCCTGGCACTCCTATTTCATTCACCACTGAACTGCCTGGCATGTGCCCTGAAAACCAGATGATCACACAGGTGAGGGACAGTTTCTAAAATTTAAATCTCATTACACTGATCAACCCTGCTTTTCACCACTATCACACAGTTTTATTTAATGTAGCAGGATAGTAAGTTTTGAAATCCACCAACTATATCCCTTGAATTTACATGTGAGTTTCAGGGTCGTTTTGTCAATTTCTGAAAATAAAGTACAGTTCACAGCTTGATAAGAATATCCTTATCTAATTGCAGAATACTGCTTCTGGTTTATTAAAACACAATATCCTTTCAGTTGGGGAGGTCTTCGGCTTTTTTCCAAGATATTTTGTTGGTTTAAGTGTCTGTGTTATTTTAAGGCTATTAGTATGTGTTTTATTTGTATAGCAACAAAAGTATGAATGGTAAAAAGAACCTTGTATGTATTTGGGGGGGATGTTGAAGATTGAACCCAGAGCTTTTGCACTGAGTTACATCCCCAGCTACTTAATTTATTTTCTAAGAAGCAAAGTCTAAATTTTCTAGGCTGGGTTCAGACTTGGGCTTCTACTGCCCAGCCTCCCCCAGTGTTGGGATTATAGCCGCAAGCCAACCATGCCTGGTTCCTTAAAAACACTGTTAAAGAAATCAACTAACATTATGTGTTTTATGTATTTATAGATGTCCTTTCTCTGGTTGAGGAAGTTCACATCTATTTGTAAATTGTTAAAGGCTTTAGATTTTGTCAAAATACTTTCCATGCATACTAAAATGACCATATAGTTCTATTCTTCACTCATTGATTTTTAGATATTGAATCAGTCTTTATCACCAATAAATCCCACTGGTCATGCTGCATATTTTATGTAAGTGGCAAGACTTGCTGATTCTTTTTGATCTACATTCTTAGGAGATGCTAGCTGCTAGTCTTATTGGTAAAATCTTGATTTTAGAATGAGTTGCAAAGTGTTTCCTACATTTTTAGAAGAATTTGTGAAGGGATATTATTAATTGTTGCTTATTAGTTTGGTGATGCTATGATTTGTGTCTAGATGTCCTCCCAAAGCCTCATGCAGTCAGTGGGCCTTTTCAGCAGTAGCTGGATCTAGAGTGTGGCATTCTGTGATTTGGATGTGTGATCAGTTTATTGACTGGTTTGGCATCACCTTAATCCCAGCATTCCAGAGTATGAGAGAGACAGAAAGAGACTGCTAAAGTTCTCTTGTTGCTTTTGCTGTCTTCTACCTGCCATGAACTGTTGCCTACTGCAATGTGCTACCCTATGGTGGAGCCAGCTGATTATGGACTGAAACCTTTACAAACTGTGAGCTAAATACACTTTCCCTTGCTTCAATGTTGTGTGTTGGCTATGTTGTCTCAACAGCAAGAGTAACTAAGTCAGGTGACATTAATCTGTTAAACCATACATTCCCAGAACTTGTGGAGAGTTAAAACTGCTCTCTAAAGAGAAAATAATTTCTTTTCTATTTCCTCTTAGGTAAATTTTAGTAGTCTATCTTTCTACATTTTACCTCTTTCATTTTGCTTATCTCATTTTTTGGCATATGCTGTTTATAGATTTTTGGTAGGCAGAATAATGGTTCTCCACAGATGTGCATGTCTTAATCGACAGAAACTCAGAATATATTACCTTGTATGGCAAAAAGGAATTAAGATTGCAAATAGAAATAAAATTGCTAATCGGTTTATCTTAAAATATCGATAGTACCTTAAAATATCTTTCTTGCCCTTGCTTTGGGTTTATACTGTTTTGCTGTTGTCGTTTCTTTGCTTTTGCTTCTTATAATGAAATCTTAGAGTACTGATTTGAGAAAAAATGTTACAGTAATTATTTTTAGATTTACATCTATAAGTTCCTCTATGAGTACTGCATTTACAGTAGACAGTAAGTTCTGGTATGTTATTCAACACCTAGAATTTACAACTTCTCTTTAAATTTTTATCTTTGATTATAGTCCTTGATTTGTGTTTAACTTCTGAAAAAAATCGGCCATTTATTTGTATATGCCATGTATTTCTTGCACCATTATTCATTGATTATTACCTTCTGTGAGTCAAACAATTACTTTCTTGTACAATATTTCAATTATCTTAATGTTATTTCAACAGCTTTTGAATAATTTCCTTAGTAGTTGCCCGTGGTACTTTAACAACTTATAATAATCTGGTTAGGATAGAGGCCATGATATATAAAAACTTTCCCCTGTCCCCTTTTCCCTATTATTTCTATACAAATTACACCTTTCTATATTACCAAGCCACCAATAAGCTTTTTAAACTGTGAAGTTACTTTCTCAATGAGATGAAAGAATTACAAGTAAATATGTTTATACTGTGTTTTATAGACATGCTTATTTTTATTAGTGCTCTTTATTTTTCATCCGATGCTCTTTCATCTCAGCCTGAAAGGCTTTAATTTTGCTTATTTTGTTTCATTTTGCTTTATTACAGGAATGTATAGTTGTGATAACATCTATCTACCTGAGAATTTCTTAATTTCCTTTAGTGAAAAAAAAATAGTTTGGCAGAACACAGAATCCTTGGTTGCCAACCCTTGTCTTTGAGCACACTGTATCTATCATTCCTCACTCGGACCTGCCTATTTCCTGATGCTGTGGGCTGCTGATTTACTGAGAATCTGTCATAGGGGGAAGTGATTTTTTTTGTGCTTGTGTTTCACATTGTCTCTCTGGGTTTTTTTTTAGCAATTTGACTATGCTATGTTCCGGCATGGATTTCTTTGAATTTATCCTTCATGGAATTCATTGATTTTTATGGATATGTAGAGTAAGGATTTTCATCAAATTTGGAAGGCTTTGCTCATAATTTCTTCAAATGTTCTTACTTCCAGTTTCTTTCTCTCTTCTCATTATGAGACTTCCATTCTATGTATCATGGACCCCACTTTTGGGTATCTCATCTCACAGCCTCTAAGATTCTGTTCATTTTCTTTCTTTATTCTTAAGACTGGATATTTCCAGTACACTTATATTTAAGTCTGCATATTATTTCTTTTGCCAGCTCAAGTTTGTAGAACCCCTTCTGGAATTTTTCATTTTAGGTATTACATTCTCCTCTCCAGAGTGTCTAGCTGACTAATAAAGTTTTATCCCTATTATTAATATCTTCTATTTCATAACACAGTATCCTCATATTTTCCTTTTGTTTTTCAGATGTGACTTGCTTCAATTTGGTGAACATTTTTATAATAGTCACGTGACGTCCTCTAAGGACTAAGCTGTCATGTGACATCTGTTCTTCCTAAAGGATGCTTTGTTTTGACTATTTTTCAAACTTGTATCTGAGCAATCATTTCTCTTCCTTTGTATACAGTATTTAGTAGTAGTTGTTGTTGCTTAAAAACTCTGCATACTACCTCGACAGTTGGTTGCTGTTGTTTGTTTAAACATTTTGCTAGACTAATCATGGAAACTTACTCTTTATCACGTGTAATCAAAAAACTCCCTGCTTAGTTGTCGTAATGAGTAGCAATGGATAAGACATAAATTTCCTAAAATGCTTTGGGTCACTACGTTTCTCCAGCTTTGCAGACAGACTCCATACATGCAAGAGCAAGATCTTCAAATGCCAGTATTTTAAAACTCTTTTGTAGGCTTCACTACTTACTTGCGCAAAGCCTGAAGTTCAGCAAGCATTGAGAAATGAAGACCTTATGAAGTGCCTTCTGGACTCACAGTGCTGCATATATGGCTGTGGAATCTACATCCCTAGATGTATGCAGACACATTCTGATTCCCTACGGATATCTGATTCCTGCGATTTCGTTTAGCTATCTTCTCTGGCAGATACTGTGTAGCCCAAATTTTACTACTTCAGATAGCTGTAACATTTTAATGTTAACAACTGCAGCTAGGTTTTCTTTTTTTCTCTCTCTCTTCACCTTAAACCCCTTGGTTACTGGGCTTTCCTTACTGAATAACCTCCAAGCTAAGTCAAGCTAAGACAGGTCCTACGCATGGGAATTCCCAGGCATACGCCAAAGAAAGACAGTCCAGTGAAGCTTAAAGGGGCTCCAAATTTCTTTGCTCAGCAGTGGCTGATTGGGCTGAGGGTTTCATAGGTACTGTGATCAGAGAGCTGGTGGCTTTCATAGCTACTGTGGAGGTGGAAAGAGAGGGTGGTGAGAGACAGTGACCGGAACCATCACAGATCTCTCATCTTAAAGTCTTCTCAAAAAAACACTCCTAGGATTACTACACCTCTTTGCCTTTTTCCAGAATTCTAAACAAGGTTATATTGGTGGATTTTAGCAGTATCTTCATTTTCTTTCTAAATAGAACAATGTCTTTCTAGAGACCCTTACGTTGCTATTACACTACCTAAGTGCTTCTGGCATGAGGATAATTAATAACACAGAGTCAGTGGTTTTCTTTAATCTCATCACTTTTGAGCATAAAATTGTTCCTTTGGGCCTGTTTTGTTTTTATTTAAAGCATCAGTGGATTCTTCCATTCTTTGCCTTTGGCTGTTCTTATGGACCGAACTGCGTTCTCCCACCCTCTGCCAAATCCATCTGTTGAAGCCGAACACAGTGAAATACAGAGCAGGAGGCCATAAAGTTATAATGAGACCCCAAGGAAGGTGCCTTGATGCATGAGCATCACAGTTCTTACAAGCAGAGCACCTCCCATGTCCCCTTGTCACCAACCCCCCATCACACGCATCCACAAATGGGAGGCACATTCTTGCACAGGGAGAAGGAGGCTTCCTAAAACCCCCCAAAGACAGACCTCACTCAAAACAGACAATAGAGGCATCTGGGCTCTCATTTCCTGTCTCCAGAATGGTTTGAAAATAAAATTTTTATTGACCAATTCCCTGTATTTGTGCTATTTTTTTTTTTTTTTACATTATCCCAATATGACACATATAGTGACTTTCTCTTCAATCTGCTTCTCAGCTCCTAAGCTGACTTGGGAGTTATCCACATGCATTTTTAACTTCTTGGTGACTACTGCTGCCTTGATGTCCTTTCACTCTTATAATCTCCACACGTCCCAGCTAGAACTCACAGCTATAAACCACCAGCTCCTCCAGCCATTCCTAATTTGATTAACAATTCACATCCTAGATACTCAGGCTCACTTTCTACCTAACCTGATCTAATGCAAAATTTCTCAAACATTTGTGAACAAAAAATTAAAATGTAGCATCTTTTCTTTACTAGTGAATTTTTTATAACTAAAATTATTTTAATCACCCATGTCTGTGGCAATAGATACAAGAAACTGTACAGCGTGTTTGTCAAGCTGCCTCAATACATTGATACACCTCGGTTTTGTTCAGAATCAGGAGGATCAAGCCTGCAAAAGCTATAGTCTATAAATAGAAAATTACTATCACAGCTACTGATCCTGTAAGAAATGTGCACACTATCTTGAATCTGTATCTACTGCACATCTGAACAAACCATCAGGAGCCTAGACAGTTGGTGACGGAAAAAACAAAATCACACAAATTCTCAGATGGCACATAAGTTAATATATGATTCATTCACTGAATTTTTAAAGAAACATTTTTAAATTTACTGCTCTGGAAAAAAACTAAGACCAGATTCTTGCCTCACCACATGCTTAAGGAAACGGCATCTGTGTAAGTAGACACTATCCCCGCATGAAGGAGTAAAGCAGAAGTCCCTGCATAGGACCAAAGGGAAGACACTTTGCCTCCATAACAAGTTATATCTGGGTCTGTCTGGGGTAATCTTACTTTTAGCAACCAGGTAAGGTATCAGTAAAACACTTCCTCGTTGGATTTACAGCTCAGAATCTGGCCCAAGGTCTATACTGAGAGCGGTAGTGGCCCTCAGAACCCTTTCACTGACCAAGGTGAGCTGTGGCCCCCATGCTAGACGGATCCCCATGGAGCAGCAAGGAGCGATGGAAACCAGTGTGACTTCTTAGCAGATTAAGTGTCACTCTTTATGTCTCCAAGGTGTTTTCAGAAAGGCTGAAGTCCTTATTGGAATGAGAAATACATGTTTAATATTCATTGATTAAAATATATTCATTTGAAATTTTACAGAAAGACACAAATCAAGTTTCTCAAGAACATTTATCACCTTCCAAATTAAACTAAAACTATAATTAGTATTTGCCTTGTATAATTAAGAAGACAATGTTTGCTTTTATTTTATTTTATTTTGGTACCGAGGATTGAACTCGCAACCTCACGTTTACTAGGCAGGCGCTTAAGCCACTGAGCTAAACCCCCCGCCCCTATAATATTTGCTTTTGATTCAAAAACTACTTCAAAACTTAGTTCTAAAATCTGCCACCGGGCAGCTTAGGAAGGTGGCTTTTCTTGTGCCTTTAACCACAGACCAGTCTTTAACTTATTAGAGTCATTTCTGATTACCATGTCAGAAATCATCTGCCCTTTGCCTGGGGAAAACATTTCCGCTTTCTTTGCTTTTCTGAAATGTCTCTACAGCAGGCAGCTTGCACTTCAGGATAAATATGGCAATGATCTCACTTGGTGCCACACCTACGTGTGTACGTACTGCTCCTGCGGGTCTCCAGGAGACATCCCAGTGGCATCTTAATTTAATAAATCGTGTCTCTGGCATTCCACTTTATTATTTCACCACTTCTCCTAATCTGATCTCTTGTTATCTTCAATTAAAAGCTCTGTGCAATAACATAATTTTCTATGTTTAACAATCTTTCATATCCCAAGAATTTAAGGCAAAATAAAAAGCAGTAAAAACAGACCCACAGCTAAGGTCTCCCAACATATTATTTGTTCATGTCTATTCCTCAACATACTGAAAAACACAACAAACAAGTATGAAAGAATCTTTAAGCATATTTCTAAATATTTGTATTTTTCATAGAACTCTTAAGAGATAAAAATCACCTCCAACTTGTCCCTGCCCAACACAGCCTATTTTTGGAGCAGTAAGAGATAATTATGTATGTGACAGAACAAAGGGAGAAACAGCACAACAAATCAGATCAACATTATTAGCATTTACAAAAGGAACCAAGTTATTTTTCTGCTTCCCAATAAGAAAATATACTTCATTTCTGATAGACTGATAGTCATTAGGGGCTTTTTTAAAAATTAGACTAGAAGTAATAATTTCAACACACTCACTTGTCTGTTTTTTCTCCCTTGCGGTCCATGTTAGTCTCTTTAGCCTTCATCTCATTCAATGACCCTCTATATTGTCATGCTCCCACAGATCAGCCATTGAGCATCTTTTCTACTGTACATGTAGCACTCATCTTTCCAGGGATTCTCCCATCATCCATAGCTTTAAATACCATCTCGGAGTGAGGCTACTTCTAGACATACGTCTCCTGCCTCAAATATCTCCTGTCAATTCCAGACTATTCAGTGGTCTGCTCAGTCACCCTAACTGCATATTAAACAGGCATTTCCAGATCAGAAAGTTTAAAACTGGGTTCAAATAGCACAAGTCAAATCAAACCAAAACAAACACATAAACAAAAACCCAAAAGTTCAGAGTCTCACCCTACCTCAGTAACTTACAATTACATGATTCCCACTGTTCAAGCCAAATGTGCGAGTCATTCCTGATGGTTCTCTTTCTCTCTACAACAGCATCCCATTGTTCCTGTTGACTATAATGTCACAGTCACTTCTACTTCCCACCCCTTCCCCACCAGCCCAAGCCATCATCAGTCTTTCTCCCTTACTGTCTGTTCCAATAATTTCCTAATTTATCTTCATCTTCTGTAGTGTTTTTCATTTCTTGTAAAAAAAAAAAAGTCACTTCTTTGGTCAAAACTCACTGATGGTTTTCTTTTTAATCAAATTTACAGTCAAATTTTCACAAAGATTTATGAATCATTATACAGTATCTTGCTACTCCTAACCTTGCCTTTTTGACTCTGCATTTGAGTCCTTTGTACACGTGCAATGCACTCAGCAAGTTCTCCTCTCCAGACATTTAGATAGGTGTCAGCTGGCTCCTTCGCTTTGTGCCCATTTTACTTCCAGTCTCCCTTTTCAGTAAGTCCTTACCGCATTTGAAAACACAGCCTGGCACAGTCTATGCCACTTCATCTGTATAGTTATACTGCATGAACCATGTATTTTTGGCATCTTTTATTATGCTTAACTCTCCACTGGAATGCAAGCTGTATGTTGGTGCAAAATGCTGTGTATTTTTCACTGTTTCTTAGCAATAAAAAGTACTTGACACACAGTAGGTGTTAACATGCTTTAATTATGGTGGTGGACGCTTGGAGACAGCTGAAGTCAACTAGTTCATGATGGTCAGCCCCTCAAAATCCCTTCTAGGTATTCAGTAAATTCAATCACTATTTATAGAAACAACTCATTAAGAAATACACAAAATGTGTAACACCTTTATTATCTCTTAAAATTTTAGGTAGGTCCTTTTGTCAAGTAACTGACCATTTGAAAGCTCTTGGAAAATACTGAAAGATAAAAAGATGTCACCTGTATTTCCATGTTCTGATATTTGAAAACATTTATATCTGCTATTTTCTTATACAGACATATACGTATGCATACAGGGGTACACACACGCATATATATATATATATATATATATATATATATATATATATACATACATATATACATATATATGTACGTATGTGTATGTGTGTGTGTATATATATATATATATACACAAACTAATACTATAGGAATATAAATCATAACAAAAATATTTGATTGTACACACTTTATAATGCCATTAACTACCAAAAGCATTATAATGGTATTATTATAATCCATCAATACATGTAAATTTACTTAGGCAATCCTATATTACTGGAATTTAAGTTATTCAAAGGTCCAACTCAAGTTCAGTTTCTTTCACATAATTTTGTTAATTACCCAGTTCCACCTTGACCTATTCTCCATTCAGAATCATTCATCACAGAATTCTCAGAATTAAAATGTCCCTGGCTAGGGAAAAAGGATGTATATGCTTTTATACTTTATTGCATTTATAGAACGACTTGTGTTTCTTACATAGTAAGTGTGCAGTACACATTTATGATTATGAAGATCACGCATGACTACCCTCGACTTTCCTAGCAGCAAAGCTGCACACAGAAATGAAGCCGAGCAGTCTGTTTATTTTTCAGGAGGGGAAATGGCAGTTCTTTCTACTTTGAGTCTTGTTGTTTTAACCCTTCCTTTCTTTTTTCCTGTTATCATTTAAGAAATCCATCCACTTTCAATGACTGTTCCACTGCTGAAATTGTTCTCCTTTATGGAAGAGCATTTGATTCTCTGGATGTCTGTGTTCTGGGTTATGGTGTAGGAGTTCTATTATAGGTGTTATTGATTTGGGCTTCATTCCTTTCTCAGAGCTGCAGTCTACATCTGCCATCTGACTGTGTAATAAGTATGAGTAGTAGTTTGTCTGTACTTTATTTCACTGGAAACAAACAGGTCCACAGACATTTTGCTGCTAGAAAAAAAAAATCTTTGAAAATTATTTTTTTTAAATACATGGGTTTTTGTTTGTTTGTTTGTGTTCTGTTTTTTACTACAGCTGTAGGGAAAGACAGAAACACACATTTACATGGATGGAAAAGTCTTGAAAATTCACCATGTCATCCTGGCTATGTTAGAACTGAAGTACCCCAGGTAAATGAAGATGTGCACATTTAGGTCTAGCAGATGAACAAGAAATTTGAGACTCTAAGGGAAACTTTCCAAAGAATAGGCTAACATTAAGGATGAGTGCTTTTTAATAAAGTTTAATATTCCTAAATGTTTTCATGATGGAGAATATTTTCAATGTTAGGTATATTGTTTTAATTATCTGCAAACACAATCTTCCAGTTTCACATACACTGGGGAAAAGAGAGGCTCTTTAATAAATGGTGCTGAGAAACTCAACCATCCACAAGCACAAATGTTTCTAGATTCATTATCTTTCACCATGTACTAAACTAAAGTCAAAATAGATCAAAGAACTAAATGTTAAAACAGAAACAATCTGCTAGAGGATGAAACAGGTAAAACTCCTAAAGGCACAGGCAGGGACCTGCCATTAGAGAAATGCAAAGTAAAACAACACGGAAACTCCACCTTACAGCCAAAAAAAAAAAAAAAAATGGCCATCATGGAGAAATCAAATCATAAAGAAATGCTGGAAGGGCTAGGCCAAAAAGGAACTTTTCTACATTACTGATGAGAATGTAAACTAACCCAAGCACTATGGAACTCAGTGTGGAGGTTCTCAGAAACTAAAACTAGAGAATTGATTTGACCCAGCTATTCCCCATCTAGGTATCTTCCACAAAAAGTTTAAAAATACCATATTATAGACATATGTGAATATCCCTGCTTATGGCAGCAAAATTCATAATAGCTAAATCTTGGAAGCAGTCTGTATGTCCATCGGCAGATGAATGGATAAGGAAAGCAGGATATCTATACACAATGGGGTATTACTCTGCTATAAAGAAAGAAAAACTTCAGTGATTAGTAGGAAGACAGATACACCCTGAGATCATAATGTTGAGTGAAATAAACAGACACACAGCTTAAATGTTGCATGGTTTCTCATATGTGAGTAACACAAATTATAAACAAAGAGCAAAATAAAAGATAGATAATGGCAGGTACTGAGGCAGACCTTTATCAAATGGAAAGAGGATCCACAGGTGAGGGGAGCAAGGAAATGAGATGAATAAAGGAGTTGGGATAGGTTAGGTATATGCTCCAACTACACCCCAAGAATAGAAACATTCCGTACCGCATACAAGTACTACTAAAATTTTAAAAAATGAAGAAGTTAGCTTTCTACTTTACACAGGAGTCAGTAATTGAGACTGAATTATTTCCATCCTAATCTACTACCTCTATGATATGGTTAAATTGAGCATAGAGTCTTAGAAGCTTTTATTTCAAGTGCACTTAGCAATCATTTTCTTCATTCTCTTGCTTTTATTGATATGGAGCCTGAGACCACAAGTTATTTGCCACAAATCGTTAAGGCACTGTCCTATTCTTTAGTTTCCTCTTTCCTGTGTTTGTCTTTTCCAGTTTTTTTCCTGAGGAGTTACAGAGGGAGCCCAAATTTACACAAATAAATTCAACTCAGTCAAACACAACGTGTTGAATATTGAGCTCTGTCCTATAAAATTTAAGGGAAAGGGAATTATTCGAACAGGATGAGTACTTCCACCAAAGTACAAGCTGACACTAAGAGACAGGCTTCACACTGTGTATGTGCTTCCTGAATCAACAAAATGCACTGCTGGCGTTCCCTCTGGCCTAATTTAGCAAGCCGACAGTAAGTATCTGTGTAAGATTTTTAATCAAGGTCGTGTGCTGGCTAACGATAGCACTAGAATAAGAACCAGAAAGTGTGACTTTGCAATCCTCAATGCCACTCTTGATCCCTGGAGACTGGGAGTGCAATATGGCCTTGGGGAGACCTTGAGCACTGGTTCTGAGAGGTGGGTGAGACAGAACCCACAATTTATTTGGACTACCAGATGCCCTGGGGAAACTGATGGCTGACAAACTCAGTGCTGGCATAAGGTTGCCATGTATTTCCAACTTATAACCATTCTACATTCTCAGAAGAGAAACTTGCAGGAAGTAGAATATAATTAAAAGTTCATCATAGTCATGCTTTTGAGAAGTTGTAAAAATTATTAAGGAAAATTTTCCCCAGAAAAAAGGATACTAAGGACCAGAGTCAGCCTAGCATAGTGGCACTCAGGAGGTTGAGGCAGGAGGATGGCCAGGAATTTAAGGCCAGCCTGGACTATACAGTGAATTCAAAACCAGCCTGCACTGCCAAGTGAGACACTGTCTCAAAAAAACCAAACCAAACCAAACAAAAAAGACCAGAATCACTTTTTTTTTTCTTCCACAATAAAATCATTCATTTGGTCAAAATGTTGCTGAATTCCTCTCTAAAAGGCTTTTCTCCACTTTCTTTGTTCTCATGTCCTCGAGTCCCTTTGATGTTTTACAAACATAATTCCACTGTGCTTCCTGCTTTCCATAGCCTTCCGTTTTGCAATCCCCGAGCGAACGCTCCCACTGTCCCACTCATCCCTGAGCACAAGGAGTGAGTACTTCTTCCAACTCCACACATCAGCTGTGAGGCTCCGAAGTTGCCTTTGTCATGCATCTTGGCATTTCTAAATAGGAGACCTTTTTGGAACCCAAGTTTTTGCAATGATTCTTGTTGAGGAATTTCCCTAATACCTCACCCTGGGCCGTGCCTTCTCTCTGGCAGCCTTCAGGTGGGTAGGTTTCCCAGCATGTCCCTATCTCAGACCTCAGCCTGGGCCCCAAGTCTGGCTTTGAATTTGGTTCTGTCATTGTATGTGACTCACAGCACTGGTTATGGGATCCTGTGGCCCACTAAATCAAACTCAAACTCCATCCACTGGCATGTAAGTCTCAACAATCTGATCTGACCCAACTATCAGACTTGTAATTCATCACCTCTTCATTTCCATCTCCCTGGGCTATGCTTCCCCAGCCCTAAAGCTTCGCTGGTGGACTCAGTTGAATTAGGAAGGCTCTTGCCAGAATTCTATCTTCACTTGTTGGAATTCTCTGTACTTCCCTAGACTAGATTTGAAAGTGCCATTCTTCCAGATTAGACCCAGAGGTAAATTCTTGCTTTCTAAAGTATCATGATTATGAACACAACAGGGGAACAAGACAGCCTGGGTTCCAATCCCTCTTCTCCCAGTGGCATATCCTGGCCAGGCTCACTGCTTTAACTTCTGCACAATCTGCAGAAAACGGATCCTAAGAGTCACAGCATCACAGAGTTAGTGGGATGGTAAGCACAGTTTAATAAAATGAAAAGTGCCTGGCTTTTAAACATCTATATAATATTATAGGATACATTTCTATGGTGTGTTCTACAAAAAACAATAAAACATTTTTGCATGGTACATCTCTTTTTTAAGGATATCTGGTACATTTCAGAATTTTATAAGGTATTTTATAGCTTGCTAAACTTCCTTTATTTAAAAAAAGTTAACCTAAACAATTCTGTAACAAGAAAATTATGCTCATTGTAACAATTAAAAAAATAAAAAATAAATAAAACTAGGGGCTGAAGTGACTGTTCCAAAGACACACATGAGTAGTAAATATCAAACTCTCTGACAGCACCATTAACCCAGTCTGCACAAGGGCACAGCATTGGTAGGAGAGAAAGATTATGCTCAGAGTTCCCTAGAGCATGTAGTTCTTTGTGTTTACATAGTAAATACAGGATATATATATATAATGAATTATTATTTGAGGGTACTTTTCCCAGAATGCCTGTGATACCTTTACTAATTTAACCAAAGGGTGGAGGGAAAACTATATAATGATGGATGCAGATTTACAAATCAAGTAGAAGTAAAATCTACAAAATTGTGAGAATGGGCATATATTAGTACTTAACTCATTATATATATTTTAACAATATCAAGGGCATTTTAGATATTAGTTCGTCATCTCTGGGAAAATTCACATGATGTGTAACTACTGAAATAAATTAAATAGGTTTGTTTCTGGCATTTACTATTTCAAGTCTTAGGCCTGTAAAGCTTCCCACCTGTCCAGGCTCACAAATCAATGGTGACAAAAGACCTTTCCATAACAGGCCTTCAAAAACTACTGAGGGACACGTGACATTTCTAACACTTGGGCAGACTGCAAAAGGACAGAGAGTCAGGATCGAAAGCTTGAATCCACACACTCAAAATTCCGAATTAAGGACAAATGTTCAACAATATTACACAGTGTCAAACTAGTTCCTTTTCCTTACTCATTCAACAAACTTCTACTAAGTCCGTATCTGTGCCATGTTCCGAATCAGACATTGGGGATGTTATAGTGCAGATTCACTAGTGGGATACTAGTATTCTTAACTCTGCATTTACAACGCCTTTGTGTGTGTGTGTGTGTGTGTGTGTGTGTATGCGGGTGTGTGTGGTTCCATTATAAGTGATTTTTAAGAAAGATTTGATTTTTCCCCATTTTTACGTTATACATGCACAATTCACCTCTCCACCCTCTCATATGAAAGGTTTCCCTACATATCCATAAGGCATGTAAAGTGATTTTGGGATTATCTGTATTTTTCACTAAAATTCTTTTCACTTACATAACTGATGAATCAGTCTGAATGGTTTACTTTGTAAAAAATGTGAGCCACCAATCAATCAAAAAGATAGAGAATCCTGTGAAATAGTCAACAGTAAAAATGAAAGCCAGCAGGATGCTGTGGCAGGGAGAAGGCAAGACTGAAGGTGCAGGAGACCAGCATCCCAACACCTCTAGGAAGCCAGACTTATGGATGACCGAAGGTTCTGCCTATTCCCGTGTATGGCGACAGATACAAATATAGCGCTTTCTAAAAAATAGCGTGAGTCTTCAAAGAACTTCCAGTCCGTAGTTAAAAGACTGTAGTAGCAACGGATATTATAATAAACGTAAACAAATGCACAGAATGAAGAAAAGGAAAGTAGGGACAGGGAGAAAGAGGAAGGGAGGAAGAGAGTAGGGAAGTGAGTCCACTTTGTTAACCTAGAGCAATGTGAAGACTAGTAGAGTGGATCAATGCCAAATTTTTATTTGGTACGGGGTACTGAACTCTGGGTCCTGCACGTGCTAGGCAAGTGCTCTACCACTTAGCTAACGCCCCAGCCACAACACCCGCTTCGCCTTTAACCCAGCACCTGCAGGAAGTTTTGTGTTCAATATAAAGGGGATGTTGCTTGAAAATGATGAACTCATCATGCACTTTTCTGGGAGAGCATATTTTTGGTACCTAAGAAAAATAAAGAACAACTGTCAACATTCCAAAAATAATGAGCAAACATTTCTGCATTTCAGGAAAAAAAAAAATAAATGATCTGAATTAGCAAAAGAATGCAGGTCCTCAAGAAGTAAATTTTATAACTGGCCTCTTTTTTTAAGCAAGAACACATATATGTATGTACTCTTAATTTTGATGAGTTTTCTGACATTATAATCATTATTGCCAACTAGTCAGTGATAATGTGCTTGTATATAATTTAAATCATTACCTAAGCCCATATGAGAACTATATAATGACACTTTGTAAGCAAATTTCTGGGTGGGTTTATAATTATAAATGATTAAACAACAAAAACCACAGAATCCAGTTCAGAGACTTTTTAAACTTACCAGTCTTGCCTTAGATAGTCTTAAGGCAGTAAAAGAAGCTGCTGTAATCTGTAATTTTACATTTTCTTAAATATATGTACATATATATTTCATATACATATGTGTTTGGTTCTGCAAGAGCTTTACCTGAAATTGTTAAAGTTTTATATAGGACTCATAAGCCCTTGAAAACATGAGTGAATAATATTATAGGTAGAAAGTTAAAACATCATCCTAGGGCATGGGCTATAGCTTATTGCCACAGTGCCTGTCCAGTAAGTGAGACATCATGAGTTTGATCCTTGGTACCAAAAAAATAAAATCCTAAAATAATATAAAAAGTATCTATCCAGAGATCCAACACATACAATGATCTGGCCATGCATTTTCCTTACAGAAGCCATGACAAGCAAGTGTCTTTAATAGAATGAAAAAGTAAACTTCAGTTACTAATGCCCTAATAAGGTGTGATTCAACAGAGACAAATGCTTGCACATAATCACAAAGATGCAAATCTTTAAATATAGACTCTAGCCATCACTCACCGTTGGCATGCTCAAGCAGTAATACTCCACCTAGAAGCTAAATCTCATCCATTTTCTGAGCTAGACCCAACCATGACTGGAAACCGCCAGAGGCAAAACACAAGTACGCAAAGTGTAAGACAGAGCATCACTTTGTGAGATCCAGTGTCTATACCATTTGTGGGACAGCTTAGAGTCACAAGTCCCTTCCAAGTAGCTGCAACACTCTCAGGTGCTTGACCCAGAGAATCCCTGGACTTCTAATTGCCCTACTCTAACTCCTCTCCTTTACTGGTCCAGGAGGCTTGGTCTAAGAATATTCTGGGAAAATAATAGCTTGATGCTATCCTTGTGATGTTTTTTGTTTAAATAACACAAGCTACCTCACTTAAAAAAGTAAAAAAAAAAAAAAAAAAAAGGGTCATGATGGCATGCACTGAATTTCCACCAATAGCTGAAATGCTGCTGTAAATTGTTACACTGTCCAAAACCTTTTATTCCTTTGGCTTGCTGTCATGTTCCAAATAACTGGATACTGTGCTTGAATTTTCCTGGCTACTTTGCTATTTATTAGGTTCCCCCATAAAGACCCAGCTCTCCACTCATTTCCACTGACTCCCACTTTGTTCTTTTCTTCCCCAGTCAGAACAACTGGGGCCCTAAGAGTATGGATTATATTCCAGCCTAGCTGAGTTATGACACAAGCAAGATTATTAAAGTGAAAACTTTTAAAATCACATGTGGATTTTATGGACCTCATGCTGCCTATGCAGAAGAAAGTCATCAGCCGACTGCTGTTCCGAGGATGTAACTCCTGTCGCACAAGGAAGAGTCTGAAGGCTCCTCAGCTTGCTTTATTCCAGAAAGATCAAAACAGCTCACAAGCAGTTTTTTTTTTTAATTTTAAAATAAAACATAAAACAGAATGAATGAATCATGCCAATTTAACAAATTGTAATTATGTTGGAATCTGTTTTCATGACTAGATGTAAGTATTGCTAGTGATGGTATATAAACTGATAAGCATTTTTAACAAAACTATGTAACCAGAAAAAGATAAATTCTTTCATGGTGCAGAAAAAAAAGTTCAAAATATGTCTTTGGAGAAGGTGATTCGACCGCTGAAATTCTATTTAGTTGGTCAATGACCCCAATTTCCGTATTATGGAAATTGTCCCTAACACTATAAACTGATATTTTCTGGAGAGGCTGAAGATAAAGAATGTTTGCATCATTTTTGTTTTTAAATTTTTCAGTGACTTGCAAAATCATTTTTCTAGTGGTGGGTGTGGCACATTTGGTATGGCTGAAGTTGTTGCTGCAGTGAAAATAAAATTTAAATGCAGGGATTCTGTGTGTTAATGTTTAGATAGTATTTACTGACTGTAAAATATATACTTTAAATATATATTTAAAATATATACTATCAAATATGGATTTTCAAGTTTTAACATCAGCCGTAACATTCATGAACTAAGCCTGTGTCTGGAGTCTTTCTTTTAAATTTTCATTTTAGAGTTAATTTCTTCCCTCACACTTAAATAAGACATGAGGCCATTTTACCTCTGTGATATAAAATTGGCTGCATACTTACACAAACAATAAATCCCCCTTTTGGTTCCTTTTGTTTCTAATGCCTTTATTTGATTTTCAAAAGAAGTCTCTCTGATAATTCAAAGATATTACATGGTAACTAGAGTTCAGAACAATACTAGTACTGGTTACAAAATATATATTAATAGAGTTTAGGACCAAAATCTAATAATTGTTTTCCTCTTTTAATCCACAAATTGTTTCTGCATCTTCCCTTTCTCTGCCCACAGGAGATGGCTCTTAAGTACTCCAGGTTAATCAAAGTGTGACATTAACACAGCCCAGCTATTAATCTGGGCCAGTCTGATTAAAGAGAGGCCAACATTTCATGGCTGGGGAGTAGGTTCTCTGTCCCACACTGGGTCTAAGCACACAGAAGCTCAGACATGCACTGAGTCAAACATTACAGAGTAAATGAAGTCACACGAATTTCATGATATGGCTCAGTCAGTTACTCAATTGTGGAATACTGGAAAAGTCTAGAGATAAGAAATGTCCTTATTGCTTAGACCAATTATGTGAAAATTTCCATTACTTCCATCACAGTACCTAACAGATTCAGTATACTAAAGGAATAATTCAGTAGAGAATTCAAATGAGTATATTTCAGAGACCAGTTTCTCTCTTGTGGTCTAGTAGTCCAGGGAAGCACAAATAATAAATTCTAAGGCATTAGTTTAAAAAAGGTCACTTTTAAGAAAATATTTTTCATAACCATGAGAAAGTGTAAAGATGCTTATAAGGATACATAGTTATTTTCACAAAGCAAATGTATCAATGAACTTATTGAACAAAATATTCAGACAAAACAAATCTCATTAATGATGAAGATAGTAAAATATTTAAAATGTAATTAAGTCTAATTCTATACACTGATCAAATTCAGTGAGTAGGGAAAAACATTTATTCATCCACAAATATTATATAACATGTCCTAAAATGCTGTAAAATATTAACCATGAAAATATTTTCTATGCCACATATCCCACAGAATTAATGAAAAAATAAAAAATTGGAAGAACACTTTTCACACAAGGAAACAACAGTCTCTAGAAAACAGTCCTGTAAAAACATTTTCTTCAAAGCTTAACTGACAATATGATCTTGACTAAGCATTTTAGAGTTTGGGATACATGTTCAACCATGGCCATTGCTTAACTTCTATAATGCTATATATTCATGGAAAATGATGATAATAATGTCAGAAGATCAGATAACATAGAGCACTATAAGTAACTAAATATATTTATATATTTTATGCTTTCATTTCTTTTTATTTTTACTTTTTTTGTACCGGGGATTGAACTCACAACCTCACCATTACCAAGCAGGCACTTATGCTGCTGAGCTAAATCTCCGGCTTCATTTCAAATTTTTAATCAAAGGCATTTTTTCTCTTAAAAATATACAGAAGACACCAACTCATTTATCTTGGTTACTTTTTCCTTGTTGTTGACACAAAATACCTGACACCCAAAATGAAGGAAGTTTATTTCTTATAGTTTTTGGAGGTTTCAGTCCATACTCAGCTGGATCTAAGAAAGGGTGGCATGGATGAGGGGCAGACATTCATGGCAGCAGCAAACAGCAAGGGCAAAAAGGCAAAAGAGAAACCTTCTTCCCTCCCTTATATTGTATGCCAGCTCCAGCCCTGGGCAGGTGTAGCACTCACACCACCAATCCCAGTGCTGGACAATGAACCAATCACAAATGCTAGATTTGGCTGCCTCCATGATTGCATGAGGCTTGGGCCCCACCTAGACACAAACCATAACATCATAAACACAGGCAAGCACACATATATATAGCATGTAATCTTAAACACACTCACACTCACACTCACACACATGCATATTTTTCTCGTGATAAAAGTAAAGGGAGCAAGAACAGAAAATCTAGTTTTTGGCCTCTATCACTCATTTTCTTCCATCTGCATAGTTTTCTGTCCATTTCTGTCCTACATTAGCAAGAATTTTTAAAGGGAAACTTCGTTAATCACATTCCTTCCTTGAAATTCTTGTATTGGGTATGGCACTTACAATTTCCTACATTACTAGTTTCTTCAAGAGGTATGTTTATATACAGTTACTATGAACAATAATTCTGACTTATGTGTACAAGTCATATTATTTTATAAAATTACTAATATATTTCTAACATCTCCATAAAAATTCTACATTAAAACTTTGGCTATATTTTACACATTGAAATCCTAATAATTCTTAGCCACATATCTTTCTTTGATTGTAAATATTTGGTATCATATTATTTACTATAATAATAACATGAATTTGATTAACAGACTTTTGGTAGATTTTTTTTTTTTTTTTTGGTACTGGGGATCAAACTCATGACCTTGCGCTTGCCAAGCAAGCACTTAAGCCACTGAGCTAAATCCCCAGCCCATAAATTTTTAAAATTATGAGCTGGCTTAGGCATAAAACTCAATTATTAAAGATGTTCACATGATGAACTAGTAGTATTTTAGATCAATATTCAGGTTTTTCCAGAATTGTCTTACAAAGACGTAGATCTTTCAGGTAGAAATTCTACTAAAACACACAGTAGGCAACATATCTTTTATTTAAATCTCACAGTACCATGACTTCCCCAACTTCATTGCTTCCGGTACTGCTCAAGATCTCAAGATAAGTAGCAGAATTTCTGGGAAAGGGAAGGAGCTGGGAAAAGAAAGACTATAGAAGCAAAAAAAGGTTTTGTTCTAGTGGAAAATCTATTGACTCCTATAAAAACGTAACCAGAATTTCTAGGTAGCACCACTTAACAGTGCAAACCAACTAGACTCAAAGAATCACTTTAACTTCAGATAATGAATTTACTCAGCTTCCATTTTCATACAAATGCTGTTCATCTTATTATTGTCATACTTCTTCTACAGCTCTGTAAAAAGCAATAATTAAGAGGCAAAAAGTATTCTGAGATCCAATTCATTCACTTACCATGCTCTTGCGTTTTCTATTTTTTAAGCAGGTTTCTATGAAGTAATACAAATGGTCAACCTTTCTGTAACTAATTATTTATCTAATTTAATACACAATTCTTTAACCAAATTAAGGTATTTGCATCTGTTTCATTTTATACCTCTGAAAATATGAACAGATATTAATTTCATCATTATCAATGAAAATATGAAATATTATGAGATTTGATTAAGATAAAACCCTAAAGAAATGAGCAGTATTCTGGGGTAGGAGGGCTTCCAAGCCAATAACTAATCCAGTGTGATACAAATTGACTACTTCTAACCTAGAAAAGGTAGCTTGTAAAAGGTTACATTACTCTGGGTAATATAATCAGATACATTATTACACTTCTCTTGCCACAGCCACAACTATAGCAAGTTTTTTCTTTTTTTAATCTAATCTTCAGCTTACTTAGACCTTCATTTAATTATTAGAATTTAGTGGAAAACAGATCTTTCTTATGGTCAGTTTCCTTATCTGTGAAATGGTGTGTGTGGAGGGGGGTGGATAATAATTACCTAATGTGTCGGGTATTCTTTGGTTCAACTAATTAGAGGTTGTAAAGCCTGATAAATCTCCAAATGGTATTAGATAACTGTGCAGCCTGCATTTACTGGCCAAGTTGTCCTCCAGCTGCTTAAACACAGCTGCTTTTAATAAGCAGGAGAAAAATCAGCTAAAAGCATATCAAGAGCTGATTGGAGGAAATGGCATGGAAAGAGTGTATCACAACTCATGAATTTGTTAACCTTTTTTTAAAATTAAGAAGTGATTTCACTGAGGAATGACGCTGCCTTTATTCTGGAAAGGCGAAACTGTAAAGCATAAAAGCTTGGAACTCATAGGAAGAAAACACTCCATGGACTGCACTAGAAATGCCTTTGAATCAAGCCTGACTTTCTTCCTCTACTATTTTCTTTGTCCCACTGACAGAAATCAGATGATGCATACAAATGAAATGAGAAACACTAGGTTGTCAGTGCAGAGTTCCCATGGAGAAGAAAAGAGGTTCTATGCACTATGGATTGTGTTTTCAGATCAAGCAGAGAGAAGGTCAAACCCCAGTAGATAGTAGGCAACCCAAGAATGGTTGTCCATTCAGACAATTGGTATCTTTGAATCTATTCACATCATCAGCCTAAATTATGATGCTTCACTACTCATATTGCCACTTTCTGTGTTTCTTGCTGAAGTCCCAATATTTGAATCCCATTCATAAACCACTTTTATGGCATTATTCACTTTTCCTAGGTCCCTGATCTTTGACAATACAATTTCATCTGTTTTTTTTCCCTAGATTCTCAACCTTTGTCATCTACTCCTATATTCCAATTCTGTATGCTTATTCCAGTTTTACGGCATGAATTAAACAATGTGTGCTTTTCTTATCCATGAATATACCTCAACTCAAATTAATTTTCAGTAATATGATCTTTTCCTTTTAAAATAAGACCTGTTCTTTGGCTTCATTTCTAGTACAACTATTATTAATTCTAGAAATAATAATAGCTAAAATTTATTCATTGCGTATGCTGGATTAGAAACTTTACATCTGCTTCCATACACTAATTAGTTTAATCTGCACATCAGCTCTCTCAGTTAACAACTACAGTTACAAACATCTTCCTATAGATGAGGAAACTCAAGTGTAAAAAACCTGCCCAAAGATACGCAGCCAATATGGAAAGTTGCAATTAAACCCAGAAAGTCTGGCCCAAGTCTGTTCTCTCCACCACTGCATCCCTGCTGCTATGTAGCACTGAGTTTCTCACTGTCTTCCTCCTGTTACTGATTGAAGACCAGAGCGGAGGCTGCTATGTCACCACAGGACAGAAGTGCATGTGCATATACATATATGGGTCCTGTACAAATCTGACAGTTCTCTATTGTTAAACACACATGTCCTCTGTTTTAGTACAGATGCCTTCTGAGCATGCAGCTCCAAGTTGCTCTCCAAGTACAGTCAGTCCCTGACACACAAAGGAGTTCCATTTCAAAGGAAGGTCTGTAAATTGAATTTGTTTGTAAGTCTGAGAAAGTGAATCTTATCCACCACTGAAACCAATGTACAATGTGCATTGCTCTGTGCTTCCCAGAAGTCCCCTCCACATCATCACTGCCTTTGCTCTTGCTTCTGGACGCCCTGGCTCTGACCATTGTGCTCCTGTGCCCTGTCACACTGTGCAGTAAGCACACAGCAGCTCGACTGTGATGACATCTGGCAGACACGTGAGCTCCTTCTGGGATTTGTTCACATCGATGAGTGTTGGTAATTCCAACTCTGTTGGCATCTGTGAAAATTAGCAATTTGAATCTTCTTAAATTTGGGAACTCACTTGAGGTTGGGATGATTTTGGTCCTTAGATCCATTTTACCAAACGCCATCACTATGTTAACTTTGAAGAGGACAGTACCACAGTACATGGTAGAGAAGACATTTTATTAAATAACTAAGAAAAATAATAAAAAAGTAAATCTTAGTATCACAGCAAAAAGCCATTCTTTTTCAAATGCTCAGGATATGATTTCTATTTTCTTAATGGATAGCTTTCATATAAAACAGCGAACAACAAAAATATATGACAGGGCCACTCATTCAGGACCTGGCCTACTGAGAGACAGGCCACTCCTGTCTCTCAGTAACTATTCCTAGTCCCCAGTCCTATTCCCCTTTCCATTTCCCAATAAATTTTCCTACACTTAACCTTCATTGTTCCTTAGAATTCATTCTTTGACTTTGAGAAACACAAACTCAGCATGTGTGACATCTAGCATTTCCTGTCTCATCCTAGAGGTCCCACTGAGATCCTTGGAGAGAGACAAGTTTCCTTGTTTCATAGCACCTGTAAAATATTTCAAATGCATTCTGGATCATGACTTGCTTGGGTAAAAATATAAGACTCAATTATCTACATGTTGAAATATGTAAGAGCTCCTTTTTAATGCCATCAAAATAAAAACATTATTTTTTGGCACATAACCAAAATGATCTGGTCTACACGGAACAGTACACCAGGCTGGGACACTCCACCAATCCCTGGGAACCTCTAATCAACAAGTTGAATGCTATGACTACTAGAAAAATTGGTAAAGTAGTTTCAGGAGAAACTAAATGTTATGACCACCTCACAGGTCATCATCAGAAAATCAAATCTTGGATATTCTTCCACCTTCTCAAAGACCAGAAGTGACATTCAGAGAAATTATTGTTTAAGCTGTGCTTTCCTCCTGATACTTAAAATTGTAATGGAGATCACAGCTACTATAAGAATATGAATTCATATTATATTACTTTTGCCTATCACAGAGATAATTTTAAACTTTCCACCTCTAATCTATATGTGAAATTGATAATCCTATATATAAATATAAATTAGGACATTTTATATGCATCAACTTATACCTAGAACATAACTCACATGACACACTTTTAAATTTAGTGCCAAATAAGTGCAGGTCTCCTCTGAAGGACATGTCTGTGTATATATATATATATATATATATATATATATATCCTTTTCAATATTATAAAATATAATTATATTTAGCTGGGGGTTTAGCTTAGCAGCACAAGCACCTACTTGGCAATTGTGAGGTCATGAGTTTGATGCCAAGTATATATATATATATATACATATATATATATATATATATATGTATATATATATATATGATTATATTTGTTTTCTTTTGAACAGGAGCTCCAGCTTTCAGGAAAGTGGGAGGCAAATTTGAATGTTAATCATAGATACTATTTATCTTATGCTTAAAACTTGGCATCTTTATATTTGAACAGATTTTCTGATTCAATTTCTTTTTATTACATTTTTAAACAAGTATCAAAGATCTCGTGAACTAGGTACTTTTCAAATATAAATAAGTGTAAAAGTCAGCATGCTGTAAAAAATAATATATATCTCTAGAAAAATAGATCAATACTTAGAAAACTTCTGTTACAATCTATTTTTAATGGGAATACTAATATAATCCTATGAACAACTAAAAATAGAGATTCTTCTTCTTTACGTCTTTGGTTCTCCATTTCCCGATTTTTTGTCTTATTACAGATCAAATTATGCTTTATAGTGCAAATATCAATCCAATCATTATAAAAGCAAAGAGCTGTATTGCACCCGTCTGTCAAAACCCAAAGTAAATACAGCAAAATTGAAAGAGTAAAAACCAAAACAAACCGGTGGGAAGCAAAAGAAAAAAAAGCCGTTTTGCCAGGTTTGCCAGGGATTTAGCTCAGTGGCACAAGCACTTGCTTGGCAAGCACAAGGTCCTGTGTTCGATCCCTGGCGCGCGCACACACACACACACACCAGGGATTTAGCTCAGCAGCATAAGCGCCTCCCTGGTGAGCACAAGGTCATGAGTTCCATCTCCAGTATCCCCAAAAAACAAAAAACAAAAAAAAGCAGTTTTACAGAAACACACTAGCTGGTTACTATTGTGGGGCAGGGGGTCTGTTAGGCATCTCCTCAAAATATGCAGAGCTAGCTCTAATCTTTCAGTGTGTCCTCCTTAGTCCTTTCAACTATGTAGTTTTTAAAAGTACGCAATGCACTGACAGTCTGCACCCTCAAGAACTCTGTATTTGGTAAATACAAGTTAGGAAGTCTTATTAACTCATGGGAGAAAGGAAAAAAGGTTTTATAAGGCCAAGAGAAAAAAAATCCCACATACCAACTCTAGAATGGTATTTTCCAGTCTTTAGTTGATTTCATTGGCATCTGTAGTTTTCTCTTTCCTTATAACTGAGGTTTCAGCAATGCACTCCCCAAGTCCCCTTGTGAGGTCAAGGTTTTTGTTACCTTGTGCTTGGTTTATGGAGAGTGCAGACTGTATGTGCTATCACAAATCAGTTACCTGATATGCCTTTTCCTAATAAAAACAAGGAAGGAAGGAAGGAAGGAAGGAAGGAAGGAAGGAAGGAAGGAAGGAAAGAAAGAAAGAAAGAAAGAAAGAAAGAAAGAAAGAAAGAAAGTCCAGACCTCTTTTTCATAGTGACCTAGTTATACCAACTGCATAATTCTCATTTATTTAAACTTTATTACAAAGTAACATATGCCAGTAGGGCAGAACTATCTAGCCCAACAGCTTCAAGTAATAGCAAGGAGGTTCACCATAAACATGTCGTGTGTGTGTGTGTGTGCATGTGTGTGTGTGCGCACGCATGTTTGTGTATGCATAACACGCGCATGCTTGATAAGGCCAAGGAATGATTTTATGGGACCCAAATCTGGGAGTGAAAACCTTATGGATGCTAATTTTTCTTCATCTAGTAGCCTTTTGTACAGTGTTGGATTAGACAGATAAGATAACACATTTTCAAGGTTTTGTCACTTGTTCAAGGTGACAATCAGCTTTATAGATAACTGTGTAAGTGTTCCCAATCTAAGAGAACAGTTGGTACCATGTTCCTCAGTCTTTTTGCATTTCTGTAGTGGAGAACAGTGCACAGAACACTCGTCTGTGCCCCAGTAGAGCAGAGTCATAATTCTGACCCAGAAAATAACAAACACTATGACCACGAACATATAATATGTTTCAGCCCATAGTACAATGTGGACATAATATGTACGTTAAAGATTTTAGTGGAATTATTACAAATTTTATCTCCATGAGTAACACAATGCAGGTACTCGGGAAATCTCAGGTTTCTTTTATCACTTCCCTTTGCTCAAGATATATTTTTTATTACATGGGGTTTATTTTCACATGAGCATTTAAATACATTCAATCTAAGAAATATTTTTATGGATTCATCAAAGTTCTATATGAACTCAGAAGCCATGTCTGCTTTCAGAAAGCTTATGGCCTAATTTGAAAGGAGAAAATAAGACATAATACATAATTAATCATCCAATGGACATTTTTGCTCCTCAAATTTAGGACAAATCTCTTGATTTTCTTTGAAAGTTCAGTTTTCTACGTAGCCAGAGCAGGGTTTTTTTCTTTTTTTTTTAAAATCGGTACCAGGGATACAATTCACGACTGTGCGCTTGCAAGGCAGGCACTTATGCTGCTGAGCTAAATCCACAGCCCCTAGCCAGAGCATTCTTAAAGGAAGTAATTCAAAGCATGTTAGTGGGACAGAGGAAGTTAAGGAAGTGGAGCAGACAAGAGAAATACCCTGCTTAAGTAAAATGACTTAGAATCCCATTACCATGCCGACTGTACACCTTATTCTGAGATGGTCAGGAAAATCTCAGTTTATCTCCCCAAACAAGAAATGATGTTAATAATACATGATCAACGTAGCACAGACTTAAACCCAGCTAATTTTAATAATTTGCTTTCTTCTTTATATTGAAAGAAAGTATGATTGTTTTTCTTTTTTGGTATATATCAAAATAATTATAATAATAGCACTTACTTTAAAATATCGTTTAATATGCTACTGTTTTCAGTCAATAACATGTTTTTTTCTAAATTTGTATGTTTTTTTATAGTTATTGTTAGAGCTGGTAATTTGTGGCATCCTACTGATATCATAGTTCATTGAAATGTTCTAGATGTGCATTTAGCCTGTGGCCATTTTGTGCTGCAATGAATTTCTTTTAAACTGATTACAAGATTTTCTTAGGTCAAATTTCTAGGAATACAATGTTAGGTCAAATTGCATGAATATTTTAAACTTGGTAAACCAGAAAATATATTCATCACTATTTACTATTTGGATCCTGTTTATGAATAAAAATATTTTCATGTAAATTTTTAAGTTTTATGAATGATTTACAGAAACTGTGAAAAATTATTATAATTTGTAATAAGAATTTAACCAATCAAAACAACCTATGTTAAATAAATTTTGGTAGGTAAATATTCCAAATGATATTCTTTTATCAAAAAAAGGCTAGGGCAAGTTCTCACAGTAATGTATGCCAAAATAAAATTCTCCCAACTGAATGATGAGTAAGCTGACAATGTTATTGTTATGGATTAAAAATTAATGGTCAACTTAACACCAGCTAAATTAATTTAGCATGGTGCTGAGCACAGATGGCCCACCTGAGGAAAGTTGCCAGCGTAAATAGAGACGTGGAGAAGAGGAGTGAGGTATTGCGGATTTCTCTAAGTGTCGCTGTTTGAGCCACTGGTTCTCCTGGAGGAGTTCGTCATGACCAGCCTCCCCAGTGTGAGTTTGACCACTGTCATCAGAGGAGCTTGGGACTTTGTTGTGAGAGTGGCTGTGGTTCACTTTGGGGGAGCTCTGGTCTTTACATTGAGCACAGCTTCCTGGCTCCAGAGGGGAAGATGTGCACCATTTAATCTCAAGGAGAAACTCATCACACTGGTTTTCTGGCATGTACTCAATCGTTCTTATCGCTGGAGGAGTTTGGGACCTCCGTGTGGCTGAGGATGGCTGTGGTGCTTTTCAGGACAGCCCTGGTCTTTATTATGGGTGTGACATCTTGGCTCCAATGTAGAACCCTCAACCTACCAGCACAACTCCTTCACCCCACTGGCATAGACTTTCTAGCTTCCACTGCTGACCTTTGGGCCTTCCCAGCACAGATCCATAAAAAAGATTGGTGTGAGTCCTTCTCATGTGCTCTAGACCTGCAGTTGGGAGGCACTACTGTCATGGGCTCTCAGTTTTCATCTGGACTCATGCAGGACATTGCTGTGGGATCCAGGCCTTTGGCTGAATATTCTGGGTCTTTAATGTTATGGATAGATTTTATGCACTTCCTTGTGTTTTACTCTGGGTAATGATCATAAAATAATAATATAAATTCTGTGTCCTGATTCTAATTGTTCTCTGCACAACTCCTGACTACAACAGAAATATTTTTGTCCTTAAAATCTGTTATTTTCTGTGAATTATTGATTTGAGAAAATTCTCCATGAATATGACAACCTGAAAGATGCATGTTCTCAGCTTTCTTACATAATAAATATCAGAAAAATAGTAAAGTATAGTGTGGTACTGTATCTTATTATTCACCTCACGATTCATTTAAAAATCATGAAATGTATTTTTAATTTTTATATTGTTGTAAATTGATGACTAAAAAAACTTCTGGGGTTCTAAAATATTAAATTGTTTCAATATAGTAGAAAAACAATATCGCTAAAATCCCATAACATATTTTAGATTTATAAAAGGACCCAGTGGCCTACATGATAATTAAAACTTGAAATAAATTTTATTCTATTTTTTTAAAGTAATATAATTTATTTATGTCCTTTGGAAGACTTCTAAAAACAAAGTTCTCTACATATCTTACATAAGGTTTTAAAAGACATGAAAATCTATAGTTGTATCCATGAGACAAACATCGTATAAGAAAAGAGATAGTTCTTGCTACAAATCTGTTTCAGTGAATTTTTTAAAAAAGAAAATTACCAGAAATAATTTTAAATGTATTACTATATGTCATAATATGTGTGTAAATATACACAGATGAAATTTATAATTACATTTCATTAACATGTTAAATCCAAAGAAACAGGATTTATTATTCCCACACTCCCAGATCCAAAGAGACTGTTTTTCCTTCTGCAAAATTCACATCACAATTAAGTTACAGCAAGAATTTGAAATCATTAGTATTTTATATTCTCCAAAATTGAGGCTTTCTCATGTAAATTAGTGTCTTAACTGACTTGGTCCATTTCAGATAGTATTACAGACCACCTGAGACTGAATAATTTATAAGTACCATAAGGGTATCACTCAGTTCTGGAAGCTGGAACGACCAAAATCGAGGGACGAATTGACTCTGTGTTTGATTAGTGCACACTCCTCCAACTGATGTGTAATATATGTCTTCACATGGCTCAGAGCCACACAAACTTGTTAAAGTCCCTTTTACAAAGGCACTCATCCCATTAATAAGGGCAGAAAGCCCATGATCCAATCAGCTGTGAAAGACTGCACCTATTGCTCTTATGACAGGATACTAGGTTTCAACATATGAATTTTGTAGAAAATCAAACATTAAAACCATAGCAGTTAATATTTACAAAATGGATTTGCATAAATAAGATTCTACACTAGCCGCTATCATAAGACATATTAATAGAAGATCTAAGATTGTGGAAAAATCCAATTAGACAAATATTGCATCTGCCAGTAACCTCGGAAAAGATAAAGTACATGAGGTGTCTATGTAATTTGAAAGCACAAGGACAAAAAGTACCAGCGGGCCTCTGGAAGCCAGTTTCCTTTGAAACAATATGTTTTTGCCTTTTCCTGAGGTTTTAAGTCAGAACAAGTCACAGGAGTTTTTACCCCATGGTTTGCAATTATGGCAAATAATGCCTCTGCAGTGTACCATGCTGCCTGTTGCCTCTCAAAAACCTGGTGACAATGGCTTTCTCCACGGGCCACACATCAAAGGACGCACAGCAACAGTGGTTGTCTGGCTTAGCACACTTCTCTAACTTGTGTTGCTTATAAAAGAAAAATGATTGCTAATAAGTTTAAAGTTGTGATAGCTGTACCACTGGGAAAAGCAAGATTTTAATCATGTGAAATCAGGAAGTACTTACAAGTTATCACAATGCCTCGCATTTCTTCAGCAATTTGCTCTAAAAGCCGTATTCCCTAATTTAGATCTTAAGTGCATGAAAGCCATAAATGTGTATTTCCATAGTCATATAGGAAAGGAAATGTTCCAACTCCTCCTCCATCTCTTTCTTCATGTCAACCCAGTTCCTGGTAACATTTTCAGGAAAGGAGGGCTCAGCAGGAGCAGGCAAAGGGAGGAAGATGTAGAGACAGTTTCCACCCTTGCCACCTCTGCCTGCTAATTTAGCTCAACTCTTGTTTCCAATCACCCAAGTTCAGCTGGAGGATGACTCTGATGACCTGAGTTCATGAGAACAGGGAGCAACCAAATTTTTATGGTAATACATTCAAACAGAGGCTTTTAAAAACCAGCAAATCAGTGGCTCCACTTCAAAATCAATTTAGCTGAGTAACATAAGAAGAGCACAGAAGGTTCCACCATTTATAATACAGTGCCTACTGCCACACTCAGTCTTTCCTTTGTGGGTGGCATATGTGTCCCTGCTCCCTGGAGTTTAGACCTGTTCACATGACTGGCGTTGATCCCTGGAATATGAGCAGCAATGGCAGTTTGTCACTTTAGACTCAATGCATCAGTAACTATAAAATTTGTTTGCTTCTTCATTGGAAGAGAATGATCTAGTAGCCACTGTTCCCAAGTGCAAATACAGATCAAGCAACATCAATTTATAAGGAAAACTAAGTTTGCTAATATACCTTTGAAATGTTGAATTTGTTCTCAGGGCTCCTTAGTGTATAAGCCTACTTTACACTATACTCTAAAAATTATTTTCTATAAGTGTTTCATTGACTCCTCCTACAGACATAGTCATTGTATAAAGCAATGGCCATTAAATACACAAGCTCTGAAATAAGATAGACTTTCTGTAAGCCAAATTCTGTACATTTAGTTACAATGACCATAAGCAGTGGACCCTAAAATTCACAGGGGTTACATTCCTAGATCACCTGCAAATTATGAAAAACCAGCCTAAGATATGGTCAGAAAAATGCTTTTAGATGCCTATTTTTATAGATTAAACCATATACATGCTATGTCTCCCACAATTATGTAATTTAATAAAATAGTGTTAAGAAGACTTTGAAGTGCAGGGCATTTCACTGACATCTTAGGGATTGTAGGGCTTTAAGAACAAAATTATTACAAACTGTGTTATGTTACAGTTAAATCTTTAAAACAACCCAAATATCCATCAACTGAGGAATGGATAAACAAGATGTGGTACTTTTATACAATGGGGTACTACTCAGGTATAGAGAAATATAAATTTGAGGCTTTTGTAGATGCAACTGGATACATGTATGGATGCAACTAGAAACCATACTCATCAGTGGAATAAATCAGACTCACATATGTAAACATGATATTGTTTCCCTAGTGTAAAAAACTGATAGAATAAATGAGATGCAAAAGGTACAACAGATATTGTGAAAGGGAAAGAAACTGCAGAAAAGAAAAGAACAACTGGGATGAAAAAGAAAAAGGAAGTGATATGCACAATATATACACAAAATAGCTAAGATAATTGTATTACTCATTCTATTCATTCATGTAAAGAAACTGTGGGTGCTTTTATTGTTTGATCTGTTTTGCATGCCTGGATCCTGAATCTGAGTTACTATTTCAAAGATAACAATATGTATATACGGACCATTGTCAATTGCTATTAATTTGTTTTGAAATCCCATATCATTTTTGGTTTGTTGTGATCTCTTTAAAAGAAAAAAGAAAAAGAGGGGCTGGGGATTTAGCTCAGCGGCATAAGCGCCTGCTTTCAAGTGCACACTCATAAATTCAATCCCCTGTACCGATAAAAACAAACAAACAGACAAACAAACAAAACTGAGAACGCTTGAGGTATCTACAGGCTAAACAGCAACCTGCTATGATGGGAATGCTGGTGCAGCTGCTGGAGATGGGTTGGCCAATCAGCAGCAAGGAGAACTGAATAACGCCCTCGGATTGGCTACTTGCAAACCTGCCCCGCCCCCAAATTGCGGAGGACATTTTGGTTTTCCACAGCTAGATTGTAAGGAAAAGTTGTATGAATGACTGACACTGTGAACGACTTCACAGGGATATCCTGTAATAGCATCAACCTCAGATTATTACTATGAGGAATAAGTAAGAAAATACTTAAAATTCTTAGTCCAGTGTTTCATAGATAGTAAGCATTCACTAAATGTTAATTATTATATTTTTTATTAACCCATACCTTAATTACTAATGAAAATTCATAGTACAGGTTGCCATTAAGGGTCTCAACAGGAAATAGGAAATGAAAGTTAGGAAAATGAAATGGGATCATTTTCTGATAGGATGTCATGGGATAGCATCACCAAAAAATTAACTTCCACCCTTAATTGAAGATTTTTCATCTAAAAATACTACAGAAAGACAGAAGAATAATCAATTCATTTATTAGTTGTAGTGCTGAGAATGGCTTTCATATGTGACTGAATATGAACAGTTTCACATGGATATTATTCAAAATCTAATTGATGGAAATGAGTCTAAATTATATGCTAAAACTCCTGTCTAGGTAGATTTTTTTAAGAAATAGTTTGATGACTCTATGCTATAGTTAGATCTAAAATGTTCCACAAAATTCACATGAGTTTAGAGACAGAAGGGTGACTGGACCACAGGAGCACTCTCGTCATCAATGGATTGAATTCACAGGTAAACTCTCAGGAATTGGGTGCCTGTTCAAGAATGTGGATCAGTGGAGACACAAAATAGAAGTGTACATTCTTGTTTTAGTCTCCTGCTCTTTCTTGGCTTCTGGCTCCCATAGGTTGAGCAAATGTCCTTCACCAGGTTTTTCTATCATGCCATGTATGCTGTAGAACCAATCAACTGTGGACTGATCCCTCTGAAATCATGAGTCAAAATTCACTGCCCCTCTTCAGGTTACAAGTATAAGGTATTTGGTCCCAATACATTGCATGTCTTACTTTTCTATTTCTTTTCAGTAATAATATTTTCCATTTTTGATGTGAATTAGAGGCATCAGTATTGATTCCAAGGTGAAAAACTAAAATTTATATTCCCAAGTACAATCAGACATTGTATTTCCCATTGTTTAGCTTAAATCACCATACAGTGCAGTACACATAGTGCCAGGATTATGTGAAATGATTCTTAATCTATTCAAAAGAATTATTAATAAAACAAAAGTTTTCACTAAAGTTCTTTGATGTTCTTAATGAAATCACACTTTATATATAAGTATCCTTTACTATATTATTGTTCACAAAATCATCTATGTCAGAATTAATCATCAGTTCAATACCTTTGTCAGGTTCAGCTCAGTCTGTCACCTGTGTACACGTCTAACTCTGGTGAGCAAACGTGCACCTCAGTGTGCCTGCCACACACAGCATTTGTTTTGATAAGAAACAAGCTCATTGTGTGAAAGCTTAAGATATTTATTCTAGAGACCATTAATCCAAATTGTGTTTTATCCATAACTTACTATTTCACTAAGACATTACTAAGAACTCAAAAAGCACTGGTTTTGTCAGTGTAGAGGGACAAGCTGTGTGCTCAGGCAGAACTTGGAAGAAACAGATAATGTAAAAGTAAATAAATGGATAAAAAACTGCAGTGTTATGCAGAGGGTTAAGGCAGAATGATGTGAGAGAGAAGAGCTGGATTATACTGCAGGGTCAGGGAAAACATGTCTCTCAGGAGATGAGATTTAAGCTGAGCTCTGAGTGACAAGCAGCAGCGAGCCAGTGAGAACACAGGGCGCTTTGCATTCCTGGTTTAAATGGGAATTGAGACTTCTACTCATCTTGCCAATTCTCTTTAAAGCTACTTAAGTGAACTCTAATTTTTATTTTCAGAGACTGTAGGGCATCCCACTTTGGGATGTTGAATCAAGATTTTATTGAAATACATTTTAATTCATATGTTGAGTTCTGTCACCCTCAAAGAGTTAATGAAGGTTTTAAATTCCATCAACAAAATAATTTGCCATTAACTTGTAGGGGACAGAGAAAATAGTGGGCTTTCAATATCTGTTATTTATTTAAATCCCTTTGTTTGGATCTCAGATTAAAATAATTTAAACCTACGTCTATCTTCAAGGTAAAATAGGATCCGTGGATAATATGTGATTCCTCTCTAAGACAAATTCTTTCTTAGCCATCTTTAGACGTTGAAATGGTTATGTTATGTATAAATAACATTTTCTCTGAAGAACATCATTCCTTTAGATTTATTATTTTTAACTACATTAAACCAACATAATCCTCAACCCATTTTAGTGTTGTAAAGGGAAGTCAGCCTTGTCTTCCATGCTGACAAGGAAACTGAGGCACTGAGAAATTTATTTATTTATTTATTTATTTTTGGAACTCACAACCTTGCACTTGCCAGGCAGCTGCTGAGTTAAATCCCTGGCCCAATTTACTTATCCTTAACAACTCCATTGCCCATATTTTAATGGTCTCAAAAGCTCTGGACAAAATATATATAGTTATCTTCCTACAATCAAAAGGCAAGATATTTGAGAAATGCATTTATTTCAAATAATAAAATTATCCTTTTTAAAAATGTTTGGTACCAGGTATTGAACTCATCACCTCACAATTGCCAGGCAGGCACTATGCCACTGAGTTATATTCCCGGCCCAAATTATCCATTTTTATAAAACCCTTCATTACTTTTATTATTATTAATATTATTCATTATCTATAGCTTGTATATCATTTAATGTTTTGTTCTATTCCTAAGGCCAAAAGCATATATGCTTGAGAAACATACTGATATTTATTTAGATAATAAAACTGTCCGTTTTCATAAAAAATTCACTATGTTAATCCAGTGGTTCCATGGAATGTGTGAATTTCCCCTTTTCCTAACAAGTCATTATTGTGTACCTCTGTTTTTTAGAGATGGCTAGCACTCAGAATGCAAAGGAGGACCAAATGTGATCTTTCCTGACAAGAAGTCACTAATTCTTTAGTATCGTTTTGCTAAAACACACAGAATTTACTTCACCTGTGAAGAATCACTTTATTATATTATAAATTAGCCTTAAACCTCACACAGTCCTGCTTCAATCAACATTTGTTGACTGATAAAACTTCAGTATGCAAATATAATCAAAGTAAGACAACTATAATACGAAGCTTTGTTCACAGGTTGCATATGGAGGAAAATACCATTCTAATGTTGGACAGAAAGTTAAACTTCATCTCTTTAAAATCCACTCTCACGATAATCCCTCTCCATACCTTCTGCTGAGTCCTTGGCTCAGGAATTTAGAGCCTCCTCCATGATAATCAAATTCTTCTCAATCTCTCCTCTTGTATAAGTCAACACCACCTTCCACTTTCACAAAACTATCTTCTTGTGTGTCATCCTTATAAATATTTCTTCCCTATTGTTAGAGCTTGAAAGTATTATATGCTCAAAGAAGTTCCCTGCCTACATCCTCCCAATACCCCACAACTAAGCCCAGTTTCACAGCAAGCCCCCTGCTTCGTGGCTTTTTGCCTCAGCTATTCGATGCCTCTTGTTGGAAAGCTTTTCTCTTCACACGTGTCACTCCATCTACTCAATACAGCTTTTATGAATCCCACTTTTCCATATAGATAAATATGTATTGCCTCCTCAGTGACCCAATAAAATTTAATACATATTTAAATAACAGCCCCCAGACTCTAGTCTACTTTTAAAAATATACACACATCTATCAATTCTTGGTGGAATATAATCCACTGCAGGTGTAGAATGTTGGCTCTTTTTTAATTACAAATGGTAATGTGATATTCAAAGCAAAGATATTCAGTGGCTGTTTATAAGACACCCTATATGTCTTATGGGAAATAAAAATACGTGTGAAATGTGAAGGCAGCCTTTGTCCCAAATCTCTAGATACTGTATGTATGTCCACCACCCTCTCAAGAGCATGGTGATACTTGCTTCCAGAATAGGGCTGAGTTTTCTGGGACTTCATGTTCACGATCCTGCTTTTTCTCCACTGACAACAATTACCTGAACTAGACCAAAGTTACTTAACTCTAAACCTCATTATTCTCACCTATAAAATGGGAATTATGGCAACACATATCTTACAACACTGCTCAAGGATTAAATGAGAACACAAACATGATGTTTAGGGCAAAGTTTGGCACATAGTAAAAGCTCACTAAAGACACATATTTGATGGAACTAGTAGATTTCCTGTCAGTCAACTGAATTAAAAAGAAGTGTTTTAGTGGCTCCCAGAAGCAGAAAATGTAGTATGTAATAAGCTACCAAAATTCATTAATTCTCCTTCATTTTCAGAATCACTTTCTATACTCCTTCCTTTCATTTTTCCTTCATCTATTTCCTTTATCTGCACTTGCAAATTTATAATTGATCCATAAAATTGTACATATTTCTTTGGTACCATGCATTGTTTCAGTACATTTAATGTTTAAATTAAGGTAGGAATATGTAACCCCTCAAACATTTATTATCTCTTTGCAAGAAAACAAGAGCCTTTCTTCTAGCCAGTTGTAACTATACAGTGCATGGTTGTTATTTACAGTTACCCTAGTAGGCAATAGTATATTAAATGCAATGGCCTTTCTCAGTGCAGTCATTCCACGCTGCATCATCCAACCTTAATTCAAGCCACTTGGTGAAAGAAGAGGCAAGAAACACTCTCTTTCTTATCCAATATATGGAAGACTTTCGGCTGGTCAGCTTAGGACTAATCACAGTAGTTTACAGGGGAGATTATTACAACTTGTCCAACTTAGGCCACATGGTCAGGCTTCCATTCAGGAATAAGAGGCCAGTTACCAGAAGAGGGAAGAGGACAGATGCAAACCACAGCTATTACATTATCCTTCTTAATATTTGGTCTTAGCAAAACCAAGCTTGTTTTGATTTTTTTCTTTTAAATAATACTCTCTAAAGAAGTGGCAGCTAGCATGAAGTATGGGAACCACCCGTACTAGTCAGAGATTTCAGTGGCATCTAAAACTGTTTTGTTTTCCAGATGCACATCCAAAATATAAGGCTCTGAGTACAAATGCTTCTGTAACATTTTCTCACACAGCACCAGTGTGGAACATGAAAGCAAAAGGAGAAAAGAGAAGCAAATCAGTTTGGTGTCACTAAAGAACAGTTCTTTGATGTTTTGTTTTGTTGTGTTTTGTTTTGTTTTGTTTTTTCTTGTAGGCATCAGGGACTTGTATCCACTGAGAACCTCTATGTCATAATCTTGGATAGCTGTTGCTCCCAAAGACTAAAAAGTTAGAAATAGTTATCCTTGAATATTCATTTGTCAGTAAGCAGGCCAGTTCCAGGTTATGACCCAGTATTTCCTAATACTCCCCCACAAGGGATGAAAGAAAAACTTTCCCATCAAAAATCAAAGAAATTTGCAGGAAAAATCAATACCAAGTTGATAAGAAATAAGGAAGAATGGGCTGGGTCACTGACAGTCTTCTGTGTTTTCTCTTGTGCTTATTAGCCTGTGTTCCATCCTGTCGAATAACCTTTCTTAATGACCGTCCTGTCCCTGATCCCTATTTATGTTTCAAACTTCCTTACTATTCATTGTTTACACTAGATTACCTTCTTCGTGAAGGTCACTATCTCATTCTTGCTTCAGATGCATGATTCTTGACTTCCTTATTTTTGATCATAAAACTGTATCTGAACTACTATATGTTTCTACGACAGTAATGAATTTTATCTACTTGTGCTGGTGGACCTCGTTCCTCCTATGCATTCAACTGCCTACTCCATCAACACTGTCTCACACAAATACAGTCCTTGTCATCAGGGAATTCACTGACTGCCGGAGACTATAACGTGAGCAAACAAACTGTGCCCCAACTTTGATATCTCCATAAGAAGCCTTCCCTTATACCTTGAATCACGTTGGAGCAACACCCCTAGATTATGCAAACACTTTAACCTTTCCTCTCAGAATACTTATTACCCTTTTTTATTTGCACATTTTAGTAACAGTTTTGTTGAGATATACACTTCACATAACTTTTCGTGTTCTTGTTAGCTTTTACTTATTTGTAGAATTCTGTGTCAATTCTCACAATCTAATTCATAATACTTTATCATCCCCAAAGAAACTCCCCCCAAAAAACAGTTACCAGACACCTCATGAATTCAATATAGTTTTTTCCATGAATTTGCCTTTTCAAGATATTTTATATAAATAGAATCACAGAAGTTGTGGTTTACATCCACACTCTTTCACCTGCCATGTGCACCAGGCTCCCCATGCTGCGGCATGAATTACTACTTCATTCCCTGTATTCCTGAATAGTACCCCATTGTAAGATGGGTACATCACAAGGTATTCATGTATTTCTACCTCATGGAACTCTGGGTTGTTTCCACACTTAGGGTATGCATCTATGAAGAGTGATGCAGACGTTTTTGCATAAACCATGTTTTCATTTATTCAGAGTATATGTCAAGAAATAGAAGTGGTGGAACTTAAGGAAACTATAACATTCTGAGAAGCCATTGGATCCCAAACAGCTGAACAATTTTGCACTTCCACCAACAATGCACAAGAGTTCCAGTTATGTGTACTCTCACAGACATTGCTCTGTCCATCTATTTTATCAATCCTAGTGGTTATAAAAAGCTTTCTCATTGTAGTTTTTCACTGCATTTTTTATTGACTAATGATATTGGGCATTTTTTCCATGAGATTATGGACAACTGACATATATTTCTTTCAGATATTTTTTTCCATTTGTAAACTGTATTGTTTCCTTTGTCTTGCTGAGTTTTACAATAGCTCATACTTTTTAGGTACAAGTTTTTCATCAGACATACAACACTCAAAAAAATTTTTTGCTCTTATTTTGTGGTGCCTGTCCTTTCAATTACCTGACATTGTCTTCTGGAACATAAATGGCTTCATTTTAATGAAATTCAATTTAATAATGTTCCAGACTCTGTTTTCTTGCTTATCAACTTACAGAAGTTGCATTATCTTTACTGGCTTGTAGCTTCAACTCATTCTATCTTGTGGTTCCAATTTCCTTATTCTCTTTTCAATCTTCTACTTTTTCCACTTTTACTTCAGCCATCCTTCCTTTATATGAAACTCGATACATACGGGTAGTCTTAGCTCCTAGGGAGAGTTCCACCTTCCCAAATTCCCACAAATCACATTACTTGTCTCTTTTATTTCTTCACCATAGCTTGTTTTAGGAGGTCAGGTGCCTGATCTTTCCCGATAGCCATTAGTTCAAAAGAATATTTTTTCCCATATAATTGTCCTACAACCCTTATCACAAAAATCTGTCAAAATTAATGTAGCATATGCAAATTTACTATTAAGACATATACCACCTTTTTATGTCCAAGATCATATCACATTGTTTTAGCTTTGTACTAAGCTGACCCACTGTAGCTTTGTACTAAGTCTTGGTATCAGGTAGTATGAGTCCTCCAAATCTGTTCTTTTTCAAGACTGTTTAAACTATTCTGGGTCCCTTGAATTTCCTTTTGAGTTTTTGAATCTGTCTGTCAATTTCTAGAGAAAAAAGAAGGCAGTGGATGTTTTTAAAAAGGATTGTACTGAATCTGTAGGCCAATTATAAATTTTGCAATTCATGAACATGAGACATTTTTTGATCTATTTTAGTCTTTAATTTCCTCCAAAAATATTTTGTAGTACTCAGTACACCACTATTCACTCTTCTGGTAGATTTATTACTAAAGATATTTTGATGGCTTTATAAATGGAGTCACTGTCTTAGTTTCGTTTTGGATTCTTCATTGTCAGCATAAAAGCATGATTTACTATTTTGTGCAAAAATACTCTGCCACCTTATAGAATCAGTTTATTAGTTGTGTGTGTGTGTGTGTGTGTGTGTGTGTGTGTGTGTGTGTCTTTGTGGGAAAGTATGTTCATATAAAAAAGTCATGTCACAGTTAAACAGATTCCCTTTCTTTCTTTTTTTTTTTCTTTCTTTCAAATCTAGATATTCTTTTAGCTCCATTTGCTGGATAGAATAGGAAGAGTTAAAATTAAACAAGGTAAGATACATTCCTCAAAGATGAAAAAGTATGAGCAAAGACATGACCCATGATTATAGATACTCAGTATAACTGAATTTCTTTACAGAACAGAGAAAATGGAGGCATGCCCTCATTTTAGATACTTAAATTACCAAAATATGAAGAAGATAATACAGATCCATTAAACCATAAAATATTCATAAGCACTTATCATAGCACAGCTGTAATAATACTGCATTGAATGATATTTTCTAATATATTAGCTCACTATCTCAAGTTGGGATAAGGAAAGTTTTCCATTGACTTCACAAAGTAATATTTTTAAAATATGATGAGTAATCAACCAATAATGATGAATTGTTGGGGAAAACTGTCCATTTAACCCAATTACATCCTAAATTTGGAACAAAATAGGGCATTTCATCCTAATACTGTCAATAAACAGAGTTTTAATAATCTTAAAAAATGACTTTATTCAATAGAATCATACTGAATTGTAATAGTTTTACAAAAAGATATTTTTAAATTTGTCTTTGCAGTACAGGAAAACAGCTAAGCTCTGATGCGATGATTCCCACGTTTGACTCCTGGGACTAGATATCTGCCATTCATGCTCTCAGACCTATTTGTGAAAGTTTTCCAGAAATCAAACAATTTAAAAAGCCTGGTGCTGTGCAAAGGCAGCAGTTTAATTGACTCTGCTTGAGTATTTGTGAGTTTAGTTACTGCAGAGAATGTCCTAAAGAGAGATTTTGCCAATGACTTGTATATTTTAAATAATATGGATTTAGATATACTTAAAGCAAAACTAATGAAATTATAAATGTATGAGAATTTTTAAATAAAGCTGAAAAGTTATTCCAAGTAAAGCAACCGTGTACTTCTTCATTCAGAAAGGTATTCATACTCAATGTGCACTGGGGGAAATAGTCCATGGACAAAGTGTAGTTAACTCCTATATTAAGGATTGCTCCCTGTATTAAGGGGTTCACATGGGAGAGGAGAAACTATCAGATTAGGCAGCTACACTTTTAAAAAGGTGAAGAGATGGAATCAATTTAATTCTCTATTTTACTTTTTTCTCTCTTATACCTTTGCAGTAGCTTCCCGGTTTTGATGACTGATTCCTTTCTGATTTTATTATTAACTATGAGAAAACTTCCTGTCTTAAAAGTCTGTGAATACACTCAACATTCTCTTGAAAGGATTGATTTTTCTGAAGATTCCTCTGCAATACCCATAAAGTTAGTTTCAATCAATAGGTATAATTTAAGAGAAATGCAAAGTTTTGGTTTGAACAACAGAGTCTCAGTCATTTCTATGAAACTCTTTAGGTTCAGTGTTCTTCTCTGAACATATCTTCCCCACGTGTTCAGGACTCACATAAACCATGCTCACTGCTTAAACGAAGTCATGGCTAACTGTGTAGATATAGTGGGTCAGAGCCACTCCCTACTTGGCCCAGCTCTGGCCATGAGGTTCCATGTATCTCTTAAGGTTTTAAGCTAACATTCATTGATTTCTGCTGTGTCTAGACTGGTGCTTAGTGCTGGGGGTAGAGTGGCCGAAAACAGCAGCTCTGTTTCTCAAGTGAAAATGCCTCCCCACTTCTCACAACTGACATCTTACTTTCAAGGTCTAGCTAAATCCACACAGAATCACAAATCTCATTCTTACATATACATTATCCTCTAGAATGAAGCCTATAAGTTAAGTTTTTCCTCCATCATTAAAAATGACCAGTGGAGAGTTATGCAATATTGTACAGGTCTGGTGATTTTAGACATACCAAGTGCCTACTGTGAATAAGTTCCAAGTCGATCCATTTAATATCTTAAACCATGTTTTCACTGATTCCCAGAAACACAGAAAAATACAAAAACCTACATACTCTGAGGAATAAGAAGAACAGCACCCCACAAAGTGTTTCCTATTATATTTTTAGTTGACTGCAAGTGAAGAATTCACTCAAAGACATGACAGCATAATGAAGGCAATGACATTAATTATACTCTCTGAAGAAGCCACCTTCAGCTATGCATCTTAAATGTGTATCCCCTGAAATGCGTCACTGGGCCAGTGCCCACGCTAGGCAAAAACATGTAGGTAGGCATACAGCGATCTCTGCCCCATGACTCAGCTTCCCAATGTGACCCAGTAACTTCCAAAGCCCTCACTGAAGAGATCGGCTTTCTGCATGACATATACTGCTTCTCTTACATAGACTCAATCCCGACTTTTCTGTCATCCCCTTCTGGCTCAAATGAGCCAAATGAAAAGAATGTACTTTACATGATTTCATTTGTATAAAATTTCAGAATTCACAAAATGAATCCAAGAGGGCAAAAAGAAGACGTGTTGTGTGACTAGGATGTGACAACTACTATAATGGAAAGCCATATAATTTGGAGAAATCATGGACATAGTCCACATTTTGATTGTGGGATAATCAGGTATGTACAGTTCTCAATTATTACTCATGTGAATACATATATATATAAATATATATATATAAATATATTTATATATATATATCTTGCATGTTAATTATGCAGCAATAAAATTTATTAAATGCTTAAAAAAGAAGAATCGCCAAAGGCACCCAATTTTGTGCTCATAATTTTATAGAGAACAACAGACTTACAAGAGAATTAACATAATTTAAGGAACTGATTCCCCCTAAGAATTGAAACCTGAAAATGATTAAGAGCTTAGCTCCTCATCTTCAGCTTACTCATCTGGAAAGTCAATTTTAGCAGCTCATGCCCTTATTTACAATTCTCCAAGACGTTCCGCTATTTAGTGAAGTTTGTTTCAACTGCCACCCAGCTCCACGGCAGGCATCATCTTTCCAATCTGTCCCTTTTTAGAAAACCCATTCTGCTCTCTGCCTGTTTAGGGGGTTACTCTATCACAAACACATAGAAACTGTACTTTTCTCTTTTCCTCTCCTCTTCATATTGCTACCAAAAAAAAAAAAACTACTCATATCATTAACATATAAATAATTCCTAAACATGTAATATTTCCCAGGCAATCTGAAAAATGGAATAGTTTGTTTAATCTTCAGAAGATTTACCTATATCAATATTTTGTAGTTCCCCATTATACAGATGGAAAAAAAATTAGTCCTGTAGAGATTAGGTAGGTTCTGTAACTTTTAAAACTTAGTAACTCATAGAATCCTGGTTCAGGTCCAAATCAGGAGTTGATATGCATAACCAATCTGTTCTGGTTCCTATGTCAATTCTGTGTGGAACCTTGCTTGCATTAAGCGGTAGCTAAATACAGGATTCCTGCTGATGTGCTATTGACACATTATATTGCAACACTGAGACCACACACTTAAAATCACCTCAAAGCCATCTTCCCACAGGAGACAAGCGTAATTGTGAAAAAGAAATCTGATCAACTAGTCCTGAGGCACTTTTATTACAGAAAATGTAACATCATAAAAATGACCTCTTTAAAGTTTAAAATATATAGATAATAATCAAGAAAAATCTAAGAGAACCATCAATATAAATACAGGAAGATTATTTTTCACATATTTATCAAGATTGTGTTCTGACATTCAAGAAATTACATCTATGAAGTAGTCTTTTTTAAATAAACTGAATATTTTTAATTAAAGGAATTATTATTTTTTTCATGAAACTCAAGTCAGTTGGGAAAATATCCTAAGTAAAAGTTCTCCACAATCTTTTTTTTTCCCCTAACAAATTCAACACTCTTTTCCAGAAGTGAAAATAATAATGTTGGTAATGTATATCAAATATCATTTCTCTAGTCTTTGGGGTATAATGGAATTCATTAAGTTTCCTCATCTTTCATTTTATATCTCTGAAAATTAAAAAAAATTGAAAATCAACTCATTTCCATTTTCAAGAGCTAGTTTATCAATATACATAGAACCTGAGTCACAATGATCTGTGCTCAACAACCTTCCCCTAACCCCATTAATACGACAGCCTGAAAACACTTGTACATGTCTTTCGTAGAATCAATGGCTTCCATTAAATAAACATTCAATTAAAATTTATTATAGATTTCTTAAAAAGACCTGGACACACATAGAGCCTGACCTTACCACCTCCAAATATAATTATCAAACCTCTGAGAAAGGACAAATATTGACTGAATAGAGCAGTAGAGTATGTAAATTTTACCAAGAAAAGTCAACACCAAATAAAGAAATAAACACACAGTGTGATTTAATGCCAAAATTTTTTTAAATGCTATAGGCCCAAGAAAAGACACACAACATCATTAGGCATCAGGGAAATATAAATAACCACAGTGAAAGTACATTACATGCATGTACAAACATGCCTAAATGAAACTCACTAGGTGCTACATTATTTATAAATAAAAATGCTTGGAAGAAGAAGCACAGTGAAATATGCTTTCATACTGTCATACCTACTGTAAAGGTTATAATATAAATTACACCGAGCCATGAATAGTGGTCCACACAGTGGTCCTGCACTCTGGGAGGCTGAGGCAGGAAGACTGAAAACTTAAGTACAGTCTGGACAACATAGCAATTAAGAAAGACACTGTTTCAAAACAAAAATTAAAACAAGACTGGGAAAGTAACTCAGTGAGAAGATTCTTTAATCCCCAGAAAGAAAATAGAAGAAAAAGAAAAGAAAGAAAATAATAATCATTGGTAAACATGCTGAAAAATCATAGCCCCTGCGCATTGTTAATGAAAATATAAAATCTGGAAGTTGCTATGCAAAACAGTTTTGTAATCGTTCAAAATACTAAAAACAGAACTACTCTATGACCCGGTTATATCTAAAACAACTGAAAGCAGAAACTGAAACAGATACTAGTTATTGGGGACCATGAATTCACAATCGTTAATTTTGCATATTTCCCGAAGGGACAAATGGAGGTTTTGGATTATGCTATCAACCTCTTGAGACTTCCCATTAACTCTTAGGATGGGCCATTCTCTCCCACCCACTAAGACTAAACTAAGATTACTGAAATGAAAATAGCACTCCAGAGAAAGCTCCTTCTTGGTATAAAATCATCTCTACCCTCTTGAGTCATCACAGGATTGTTTGCTGCCTGCAGTGTCATCGACTCTTTCACTAGCCCCTCCTGTCACCGTACACATCCAATGCACTGTACACACCCAATAAATAGTGGCTGGTTTGAAGGATCTGGGTCTTTGCCCATCCTGAGGAACTGACCTCCCAGCTTCCCATCATGCATTACAAAATCTGTCTCTGTTTCTTATTTTATTCTTCACCATATCTCTCATACAGGCAAAATTGGGGATCTTGATCAGGTCCCCAATAATTAGTATACTAGTGTTCATGGCCACAGTAATCATAAAAGTCAAAATGCATCAACAAAAAGTGCCAATGGGAAATGAGCAGACAAAGCAAAGTTTCTATTTTCATACAACAAAGTATTATTCAGCTATAAAGAGTGGACTTTGGATAGATGCCACAACATGGATTGATCTTAAAAACATATTTAGTGAAATAGTCCAAGAGTAAAAGTACAGATATTATATAGTTCCACTTAGAAGAGTTACCCACAATAGGCAAACTCAAAGTAGAATACAATAACCAGGAGTTAGAAGACAAAGAAAGGGGAGATAGTGTTTAATGGGTACTGGATGGTGAAGATAATTTCAAAAGTTTTCGGTATTGATATAATGATTGTTATACAACATTAGGAATGCATTTGATACCACTACCATTTTTATATTTACAAATAATTAAAACAATAAACACTATGTCATGTATATTGCATCACAATAAAAAATAAGAAAGCTTCAAGCATCTCTAGAGTCTTCCCCACTTAAATATTGTTCAGATTCTTTCTCCTTTGAAACAAGAACAGGGAAGACTGCTCTTAGGTATATTGCAAAGAAGGGTATTAAGACAAAATGCAGCAGAGTAGAAAGATTCTGGGTCCAAATTGTGAAGCTGGGGTGCCACGCTGAAAGAGTCTCTTTGTCTATTTGTTTCTCACCAGTTTATTTTATCTCCCAAACTGGAAAATAAGATCATTTTGAGAAGACATTATGGCAGTCTTCTGCTTGTATGCCTCACAATATCATTATGCACAATTAGGATAACCCATAATTGAGTCAATCATCTTAACTTGTAAGGAATCTGTCAAGCTACTGCATCTGAAACGTAACTAGACAGACAATCTGGTGGCAGGAAAGAATGAAGTCAGTGGGAAAGTATGGCAAGTGCTGGACGTTTTCCATTTTATCCAAATGGAAGCAAATCAGATAAGGATAATTACTGAAATATACTTAGACACACACAAAAAGAGAATACACAAAACTCAAAGCATTACACACAGCTGAGTATTTTCCTGCATTCAGTATTTTACATCTTCCAAGAAGTAGTAGAAAGCAGCATGTGCTTGGAGTCACCAGTTCATTTAACCCCATCAATGAAGTTAATGCTAACCAAAGAACTAGAGTTTAAATTATTGATTTTCTTTGCCTCTGTCTCCCTACCTATAATACCTCCTCCATACACGGTGAGGATCTGTGGTACAAATTTTATTAATTTAGAACTAGAATAATTCTTTAAATGCAGTCATCATCACTGTCTCCTTTCGCAGATAAATTAGGCCAGGACAGTGTTAATTACTTTCTCAAAGTCACCTCTCCAGTTAATGCTAAAGACTGACTGGGGTTAAAGTCTGATGATGGATTATTTTGTGTCATGATAACCTTAACTCGCTGCATTTTGAAACAAAGAACAAGTCTTTTGAAATGTATACATTTAAACTATGAATATCAAGATTTAGTACAGATTTAGGTAGATGATCCATTGTATACTCTGTAGATCCTCAGTAATTTCATTGTCTCAGAGGGAAAAGAAGAACCTACTTACCTGTCAGCTTATAGCATAAAGAATAAAGAACTTTTCATTTAGAGTGACTGGGAAATTGGGTCTCCGTGAAGGGTGGACACCCAGCCTGCGTTACTACCATGGCACTGTTCCTTCTCCACACTTATCCCAGTAAGATATTTTCATACTTGACCTAATTCTTACTGAATTAATGGTTACATAGTTACTCCTGGATATAACAAAAAGTTTGCTCCCACCTTCTTCGGGGTTCTCAAAGAGACTTCCCTTTCTAATATCTGGCTGCTACGATCACAGAAATGCACTTAAAATTCATATGTCATCAGCATGCCAAGGACCTGCCATCCATGTACTGATCAACAACATTAGAGACATGGGTCTACTTGTCAGATCACAAAAAAAGAGCAGGGACCAGTGATTTAAATCAATGTAAATCCATCATCTCTGCTAAAATGCAGCCTTCAATTAAGTGTCTACCTGAAAACTGAATAAAAGTCATTTTCAGTTGGAACAAGTTGTGAGTGAGCAAGTGTTCCCCGACTTAATGGGCAACTTCAACAAGAATTTCAAATTTAATGATATGAAAATTATATGCTATGAGTAGCCCTTTGTTACAACAGGCAGAGCTATATGCCACAAAATATCTTTTAAAAGTTTGTAGGCCTCTCGAGCTTTAAAGAGTAATAATACACGTCTGTCTTCACAGAGTACAGACTGATGAACACTTGATACCAAGTCAAACAGGATTACACAGCATCTTCATTTAACAAATATTTCCGAGCACAACTGTAGATTGCTATACTGCACACACTTCCATTTGCTCTGTATAATAAAGCCTTAGTTGCTGTCATGGTCTAGATAAGAGTCAGGCAGGAGGCATGAAGAAAGTAGCGAAGGTCTCTTGTGTCTATAAAAAGTAAGCAGGAGACACTGTTTGGAAAAAGTATTATTGCAGGGGAAGAGCAATGATCCATCTGGGGTAACAGGCCAGAAAGACTTTCGTGCCAGAAACTAACACTTTTGTGACTTTCTCTGTCCTCTACATGCTGAATCTAGAAGGAAAAAAAAATGTTCAAGAATTACATTATATAGGGCAGTTATTTTTCTAGGAGATGACAAAGTGTAGGGAGCAAGAATTGAATGTATGACCTTGAAACTATAAAAGATATTTACATGTAAAGCTATTTTGAATTATTAGCCTAGGGATAAACCAGCTGCAGTAATTTTCTCTTCCATTAGTCAACATTCTTTCTTTCAAACAATAATGACTCTGGTTTCAGACAGTGGAGACAAGGTCGAGGGTCAGCTCCACCAGTGAATGGTGCTCAGATGTGTTAGGCCATTGTACGTACAGCTCTGGAATGAAAGCAGGCCTCTGTATGTATAGAACTGTACGGGAGGAGTTATTTTTAATCAAATTTGAATTTGTTTCAAATACAAGGAATATTCTTTCATCTGTACAAATTTTTGAAAGAAATGTTTTCTCTCCTTCAGCTTTGGAGTTTTGGTTTAGGTTCATTTTCCTATGGTCACTCTACACTATTTTAGATATGACCATCATGCAAAATGTACTCATTCAGCATGAGAAAGAATCTCACAATCTGGCTATGTAATTAACTGGGGAATGACCTCTCAGAACCTTGGAAACCCATGTCTGACCTGAAAGTATTTTTGAAATAAGAAGCACACATTTTGTTTCAATCCTATGCCATCAATTTGGTGTTTGTATACAACTATGTTAAACAACTAACCACCTGACACGAAGGTGCTGTATGAGTGTCAATCCTTCTGAAACATGAAAAGACAGGGTAGACCAGTAGGCCCAGCACAGATCAAGCGCATCACAAGCACTCATTAGTACCTGTTTTTATATCAGCAAATGCCAAGAGAGATAAGCGGCATTATATCTGATCAGATGAATCACTCATTAAAACAGGAGAATAATTTCATTTTATTTTTAGAAGTTATTTATAGAGCTCTGAAGTACTATAAAATAAAAAAAAATTTCAATTCCTCTAAAATCGGTGGGGGGGGGGAGAACATCTAAGATTTCTTTGCTTACTAGGTTAAAATCTGCATATGTCTCGTTTCCTACCCTATCTCTGTGGAAAACTACCTCCAACAAAGACAAATCTAAACAGGAATTTCTCTTTGCCTCTCTGAGAAATAAGAGTGAAAGGAGAAAGATGTTTTTCTACCAGATCTTCAATAATAGGAAAATATCATCAATTTCACCTGTAGCATGCAAACTCCATGAAAGAGCCTGGTGAAAATTCACCTGCCTAACAACTCTGTTTCTTTTTTCTCAAGGCTCAGAGACTGGAAAATAGGCAGTGCTGGGTAAAAGTGGCTCCACAGTGTGAAAGATTAAGATGAATACTGGATGACACTTCTGAACACTGTTCTGATCAAATGTGTCAAGAGTCTAGGCAAGATGCTTTGTAAGTCTGAAGGCTTGAAGTTATTAGTGAGAAGTGAAACAACATGGCCATAAGTCATACATGAAAGAGACCACGCATCAGAATTCTTCCCAGTGATGGCTCGCAAAAAGCCCTAAGAAAATGCTTGTCTTCACAAGTTCATCTAGCCAAGTTGGGGATTTAGACCGATGAGTCTAACTCTTTACAATGTGCTCCAAGAGAAACTCGAACTACAGATCTCTAAGCAATAATACTGCCTGCCAAAGTACAGAGATTTATAGTATCTTATTACCTTCAATAATTTAAATAAAAGGATTGCGGTTTTTCCAATGTCTCACTGCTAATTGATTTTGCTTTTACAATCTTGTTCCAGCCATTAAAGAAAGTATCAGATCTCATTTGAATGTTTTATTAGACAAATGCATCAGTCTGTATCATTCCACATAGAGAAGTGTTAGTCCAAAGCACCAGCATGCATCCTCAAATTAAGTACAGTGGATATAAAAACTATCGCTGTTCAAAGAGCTGGGTCAAAAAGACACTATTTGATGTTACACTGAAAATCATTTCCATCACAGGTCACTCTTCTGAACTAAGGAGAGAGCTACATTCTGCACTGTGCTGATTAGCAAATGCTTTGCTTTTGTCTAAGGACTAGCTAAAATTAGAAGGTGGATTTATTTCCAGTTCGCCCACTCATCCCAATCACTTTCTCTTTTTGTCTCCTCTTGCTCCTCTCTCTCCTTCTCCTCTATGCTCTTCATTTTCTTCTTCTGACCAGTGTTCCTAGTCTCAATCCTGGAAGATTCCACTGACATTCCCTGAACCAAATCAGGACAAAATGGATGGACTGACGGCAATCTTCACTTCGGCATTTCAAGTGTCATTTTTCTTACCTTCTTCCCACCTCCTCCTGTTCTTCCCACCTGCTTCTCTGTTTTCCTTTCACCACCCTGACCCTCTGCTCCTTCTGGCTGCCATTTTGATTGTAACCCAAATCTTACAGATTGAAAGTCACAGCTCATTTTTGGCAGCCTCTCCCATTGAAAAGGGGAATCTATTAACCAACTGGCTGCATCTGGAAAAGCCTTTTGGCATTCAGTGGAAATAACAGCTTATCATTTTCAAGAAGGCCTCATTCTTACTCTCTTGGTACCCTGAAATGCTCGAAAGAATCCTGATCTGCTCCTTGAGGCTAAATGACCACATTAATAGAAGCTCTGCCAGCTGACACACTTGCTGACACACTTGCTGAATGTCTTCAAGAGAAAATTCAGGGAAGTGCTGAGGGTAAAGCTCAGTGGTATAAATGCCTCCCCAGTAAGTACAGGGTCCTGAGTTCAATTTCTAGTACAAAAAGAAAAAGAGAGAGAGAGAGACAGAGAGACAGACAGACAGAAGAATGTAGGGAAAAACAATTGATGCTCGACATCACCTAAAAAATAACTAGTAATAAGTCATAATTGAGTGGCTACACTTGGGCATGGCTTGTTATGAAGAAGCACACAACTGATACACTCAACTTTCAATCTCCCACTTTCTAGCCCTCTTTCTTTTTTTCTATGCATTTTGAAGTGTCTTGTGACAGCCATTTCTCTTGCCACATAACACAACTTGGAATTGTCTCTCTTTTCTATCAAAACAAATAATTTGAAAAGAAAGCCAAATTTTGATATGGGACCAACAAAATAATTTTTAAATGGCAGCTATTGAAAGAAACGATTTAGTCCCAAGAGTACATATATGTTCTATGTGCTTAAAATGCATTTTATGTGTGAGGGCATGAGACATACCTTCTATTTCTTTACAAGTAGAGGTAACTGAATTCTGTCTGCACATAACAATCCTAAAACCTCATCTTCCAGCAAAAATCTTTTACCTGAGGCTACATACCAGAGACACCCTTTGCCTGGTGACAGCATTATCCACCCACATCACTTTCAAAGTGCTCCACCCCTCCCTAGAGCACACAGTACACTTACAAAGATGTATGATATGATTTGTTTCCCCACTGGGAACAAATGGCGTGTAGAACAAAAAAAGAGTTGCTCTGAGTGAGTCAGAAAGCCCGAATCTTGTACAAAACTGAAATGCCTTGCTTTGGGAACCACAGGGATTTTTTTTTTTAATAATTCACCAGTTTTCTCAATCCCTTTAACTTCAGCATTCTGTTGGCAGTTTAACAAAAACTAAGGAAGATTAGCCCATGTTAAGAAAGATTACACTGTAAGAATAACTGAACAAAGAAACAATACTTGCACTAATATAAGCAAGCATTTGGAAACTTTAATTGCCACAGGAAGAACAGAACCAATTTTGAGATTTTGTTATCATTAACAGCTATGTAATGACTAGCAAGTGTTAAAATTATATTTACATTTAAAATTTCCTATACAATTAGATGCTCAGGAAAACAAACATACTTCTGTCATAATGCATGTTTCAGTAGAAAACAATTAGGTTGACATTTGATTTCAGATAGATCTTGTTTCACGATTAGTTGTACCCTCCTTACACTCTTGAAACAAACCTTAGGGCACAGAAAAAAGCATATTATTTATAGCAATGGGAATTTCAATGTCATGTGTAGACTAAGGGACACTATAAGTAATAATAAATAAACTTTGTTCGCATCCTTATGTTTGGCCTTTTTCAAGTTGTATGAAGATGAAATGGAAAAATCATAAAGTTATTTTAATGGCTATGTATTAACAGAACTATTTCATGGGTAAAATAAAGACTTAAATATACTCTGTGCCTTTACTTTTAAGACAAATACACTTAAACAGGAAATGTTCCAGTCATTATATGTGGAGGAGTGAAGATTACTGTAGGCAAATTTGGTGAACAGGCTGAACAGACAGGGAATAGAGATTTCTTGCAAGTCAAAGGCTGGTTAAATTGTTGGTATCAACAAACAAAGCATCAAAGACTGTATCAAGAATAAGCACTCTGACTTCATCCTGCAGGCCAGAGGGGTTATGGAATTTGTATTTTAGAAATTTGGTTAAGAATCAAACTTAATTCAGTATGTTCAAATCAGTAGTCAATAGCTATTCAATTACTTAAAACAGGATAATGGTCTTGTATATGTAAGAAATGGTGTAACCTGTCCCCATGGGAAAACTGTTTATAAAGTGCTAAGACCCAGTATTAAAGCAAGACTGGTCAGCATCACTGTCATGTTTTATCCCCCCCCACCCCGCCGCCAGTACTGATTGCTTCTTAGCAATGATTTAAAAAAAACCTAAAAGGTTTGCTATTATCTAAATTACCATGATTTTCTTTTACAATTCCATGGCCACAATGACAGTGGTAATGGTTTGAGAGATCTGACATAGTGCAATCAAATAAATATTTTACAGTCCATTATTGTTTGTAACTCGCTGGGAGGGGGGAGAGGCATCACCAAGCAGAACACAGCACACACTGCTGCTTGTGGCCTCTGGCTCTGGAAGATCTGACACACACAACATCAGTGGTTCCTAGACAGCTGCAGGACTGGCCCACTTCCATCAGGACCTATTGCTATGGTTTGTTCTAGATGCCCCACCCTTGCCCTAACATGTGACAGATGGGGCTTTTTGGAGGAGGCTGGATCTAGAGTGTGTGATGCAAGGACTGAGGGTATATTATTACTAAATTAGTCTATTGAGTGTTTTGGCATAGTTCTGGGTAGGATCAAGGTGTTCCCACTCAGGATGGGAGTGCCATCCATCCCAGGGTGGGAAGGCTGGATGAGATATAAGGGAAAGAAGGAGGGTCTTTTGCTAGTTGCTGGTTACTCGCTGGCTTTCTTGCTGCCTTTGACCTACCCTGCTTGGCTACTGACTGTTCTCTGCAACGCCTCTCTGTCATGCCATTCTGCCTTGAAGCCAGTCAGATATGGACCGAAACCTCCACAAACTGTGAGCTAAATAAATCTTTCCTCCTTTAGCTTGTAGATATTGAGTATATCATCTCAGCAATGAGGAAAGTAACTAAGACCCTTGTCTGCCTTCCTCTCAGCAAGATTGTGAGAAAAAAAATCATTCTAATTTTACAAGATGATCCTCAGACGGGCATTGGCAAGCCAAATTATGTGCCACCAAATTGTAGAACCCACAAATTCATGCATCTGTGCAAAAAAAAAAATTGGGAACACAAAATACATACTGCTCAAGAAAAAATTCTAAGCACAGATGACAGTGAACAGAATCTGCCAAAATATCTGCTCTTATAGAGCAGAAATGATTAGACAAATAAAGGAATAAGTATAAGTCATAATTGAATGCATCCAATGGTGATAAGTAAAACAAGATGAGAGGGACCATGCCTTGATGGGAATTCAGGAGCCTCCACTTTGCAACAGAGTCACCAGGAAGATCATGGCATGCAGACCTGGGTATGTAGCAGCAAGGTTATCTACTAGGAAAGGACATTCCAAAAAGAGAACAAAAAACACAAAGACTGTGAAGTAGATGAGTACAACTCTGTATATCAAGATCAGTAAATCATAAGTCCACATAGCTCAACAAGCATTATAAGAAATAATTTAAAGAGACAATAAGTACCTGAATTTGTAGAACATGGAGCACTATGGTAAAGATTCTGGGATTTCTCTTAGAGATATGTGTCTGGAATGTTCTGAGCAGAAGATGTCAAACGTTAAGTCTTAAAGGAATTGCTCTGGGTGCTGAATATGAACTGTAAGAGCAGGGGAGGCAAGGAGACTGTTCAACAGGGACCAAGTTACCACTGAACAGGAAAAATAAGTGCTATATTTATTTCACAGTAAGCGACTACAGTTAAATAGTTATATTTTACAACAGCTAGAAGACAATTAGGGAACCTTCTCATGCCAAAGAAATGATAAATGTAAGACATGATGGATGTCTTAATTACTCTGATTTTCTCATTACACAACATATAAATTATCATTTATAATTTACCGATTTTTATTCATAATATACAATTATTATGTATTTTTTTAAATAGACCATATAGATACAAGGGCAGAAGCAGGGAAATTCAGTTTACAGCTGATGACACAGCCTTTTATAATTTTTCTTGAGACAGCCTCTCATTAAGTCACTAAATTGTCCCTCTGGCTTCAAAATTCTGCCCTGCCCACCACAGCCTCCCAAAGTGTTAAAATTACAGTGCGTGCCACTACACCTGGCTTAATTTGAGGATCTTGAGCATAATACTTAGAGGAAAAAACTCTAGTTCTCTTATTTGGAAACATTTCTCGTGCTTCCAAAATAGTACTTAATCCAAGAAATATTGTTTCACTCATCTGTGCCCCAATTCTACTTCATCACAGCATTGATCTCATTTTACTTTGTATTTTACTTATATGCTGGTGCATCTGTCTTTTACACACTATTAAATGTTAGTAGCTGGTGTGAGCATCACACTCTGAAGGTGTAACATAAAGTCTTACTGCACAGCGTCCACAGAAGTAATTTAAAGGAGACTACCCACACTCAAGAAAGACCATGACATCAATGAACTGTTTTGTTGTGTTAGACTTAAGAATACTTTAAAATGGATGTGTTTATCAAACATAACTTTTAACTAAACTAATAAAAATTGAGTAATATAATTCACTCAAAATTTGCATGTTCAACATGCCTAAGGCTACACTTGCTGGTGTGTGAATTTTAAATGTCACTAAATTTTAAGAGTGGATTGTCCTGAACTTTCTTACATAGCATTTATAATTTATATTTTAACTGGCTATGTAAAGCTATCAGGTATGTTTCTATTTGAAAAGTGTTAAGCATCCTCAAGTAATGTACTACTGTCTGTATTTTTTCCCACATAAAATGCTAAAATAGCATTGTTACAGAAAACCTGTTATATACAAGAAGCATACGGTAAATATATTTTACTTCCATGGGTAAAAAAACACAAAGCAATATGCATATCTACTTTAAAACAGAGCACTGACCAAGGACACATTAGGCAAATACACTCTTAAATATGACCACACCCAAAAACACATGGAGTTTGTGGAGTGGACCTAGCACTTACTCTTCCTGGTTCTCTGGCAATTCCACATCCAGTGGAGACCTACTGCTGTCATATTTTCTTTCTCTTATTGGCTCTTACTGGAAATGAAGTCAGGGGAGAATCTCAGATGGACGTTCACATGGAATTCTAAGCGCTTCCATAAGCCAGTTACTGTGATAACTGGCATAGTCTTGTCATTTCTGTTTCACGTCAACTCTGAAGTAACCACTAATACCTCATTTTCCTGAAGCATTAACTGAGGACTGAAGGGTACATATAACTTGCCTAAGGACACTCAGTCAGTCGCTGCCCAGGGTCAGCCCCGTTCTGCCTGATGCTAATAACACAGTTTATCATTATATGAAAACCTGCCAAAAGCATCTCTATCTAAACAGCCTTTACATCTAACTATTAACAAAGTCTTAAAGAAATAAACCACACTTGATGGTGGGTTTCAGAATTCACCGGGAAATAGGAATACATAGTTGGAATGAGACATTTAGAATTCACAATTCACTGGAAAATGTATTTGAAATATTATATCCAAACCTCTCTTCCCCATACATACTTGAAAAATTAAATCCTATGCTTTTACTATATTATCACAAGAGATACATTTCAAACCATGAACTGAGGCCTATTTATATTCAAAATACGGATTTATACATTAGCTGAATAAACATATATAGCTCTCTTGATTTCCCTTGTGAATAATACAAATCTATCATGCACTACACAAGATGAAAATATAATTTTCATTACTAGTAAAATATTTTGTGAATTTAACTTTCCATGTCAAAATAAACACACACACACAATTGAACAGTCCCATGCACTTACAGTATTTTCCTTGTATTTTTACATGAAAATTTTTTAGTTTCTGTCATCACCTGTTACATTTTAAACACCTTTCAAATAATCTGGTTGTATTTAATGTGGTTTGTGAACTGTGCTGGAGGAACTGACAGCAGAATTTCTGCTATCCTGGAGGAAATTTATATGCACTATTTGAAAGGCTTACTAAATTTTTCCCCTATGAAAAATCATTTTTCTCACAAAAAAATCTGTTTTATTTGTCCAGAGGTCAGTTACCCACATTTTAAATCAATGCTTTCACTCAGATGCATTTTAGTCATTTTGTACAGCATACTGATAACCAATACTGGTGTTTATACACAAACACCTACACATTCACTGTATTTTCACACTCACTGTACTACCTAACAGAGTAATTACAGATTAATCTAGTACAGTATTTTTTCATGAACCCTCATTAATTAGAAGGTTTCACCTTTGCTTGAGTTTTAGAGGTGGCTATTGGGAAAAAATGGCTTCCTAATTTAAAACTGTCCAATAGGAGATCTAACATGTTATAAGATCTAAAATGTTATAAAAATCAAACCTCTGCTGACTCACAGTTTTAAGTGAATAAAATATATAGCAACTTTTAGAATGCATCCTAGAAATCAATCATTTCTATATCAAGAGATGTCTGGATGAATAGCTCTAAGGTGTACTGATGAGGTGTTTGTTTTGTAAATGGTGTCAACAGTGGCATCCACTTCCAGTGAGGGAGTAGGTTAAAACAGATAACTTAAGATCTACTACAGATTCAGCCCTACATCTGGTACATCTGGTACATAATGAATCTTTCAAAATTAGCATTATTATTGCTATTATTTTTATTTATCAGTCATAAAGTTTATTTCCTGGAAAGAAACACTTAATTTAAAACATACCCTCTGGCAAGTTTGATCAATCTTCCTCATGTGTTGTGATTTTATTTTGGTTTTTTAGATGACCTCCAATGGATGTATGGCTATCAAAAAGACAACTACATTTATGTTATTCATATTGATCACCTCAACAATAGGTACTGAATCAATATAAAATTACACCATTCAGAATATAAAAAAATAATATTTGGCTTACTAGTCCTTTTGCTTAGTACCAAAGTAACAATTTTAGCCATTCTGTAATAAAAATGTTTCTAATTCTGTATTTATTAAGAATTAATACAGGGTTGGAAACTCATGAACATTTAAAGGACAATTCCAGCTATTCAGAATAAAGGCTATATTAAGTATTAAGGGAGCTAAGAAGAAAACTGTAGCATGTGTGATTCTAACCAAAGCCAACACATAGAACATCTCATGCTACAGCAGCCTGGCATAGTGTGAGGATGAATCCTGGGGTGTGCAAATCCATGCTAAGCAAAAACTTAACTGGGTCTCTGCACTGTCGAGTGAGTTCTCAATGGGGATTCTTCCAGGGCTTGTACTGGGGTAAGGTCAGTTGGTGAGAAGAATGATGATATCAAATGTGCTTTGAGAAACCCCCCTTGGATTTTCTAATGAAATATCTCAAAGCCTCCATCTCATTTCTCACCAACTCAGGTGAGAACTATTACATTTCAAAGGAGTCTAATAAATAACACGTCCCTTCCTGAATTGAGTTCTGAACAGACCAGGACATAAAACCAGAACTTTGCCTTTACTACTGAGAAAACTGAAGCTGAGATGCGTGGCCAGCAGCGGAGAGCAAGTGGGACTCCTGCACCGACTCCGGAACTGAATGGACAGACTGTGCCCGGTCCACACTGACACACTAGGACCATCTTAACCCTCCCACCATACACAAGGCTCAAGCACTCGTGGGAGTAGAGCTGGACACCCTCAAGAGTAGCTGTTGATCCTCCTTCCCCGCTCAGCCAGCAGCAAAGTGACTCCACCTGTCCTGAAAATAATGCGTGGGATGACAAGCAGTGAGGAGGAGCAATCACGATCACCAAAACCTAGTGTAAGGCAAATAAGCACTATCCTGTTTCTGAATTTTTAGGCAGACACTGAAATATGAAGGGGTCTTACTGTCAAATCTGACATAAAAATAAAGTCAAAATCTGCATACTGTCTGCTCTTCTTGAAGTGTTGCTAACGTTACTTTGCTCCTGGCAGTAGAGTCTGATCCGGCCAGTTAGAGGGTTTAATGTGGTCTGCTTCTGCCTGCCTGCTACAGCACATGCACAATTTTGTGATCTAATAAGTGATTTATTATTGTGACTGGCACTGTACTAATGTGACAAAAATAAAATGCTCAATTATATAATGCTGTTAATTTCTGCTTCTTTTTTTACTCACCTGTCAGTATAATTTTGAGACAAACACTTTTGTATTTCAAAAATCTTTTTTTAAAGCAAGTAAATTTTCAAACACCCTTCTCTATGCTTCTCATAGTAATTCCTGAATCTACCACATGCAGAATGTGGTAAACGTTGTCACTTTTGAGGTTGTCACACACATGGAATAACTGAAAACCCACTGATTTCTAAAAATTAGTGCCTAAGTGTAACATTAAAAAGCCAATCTTTTGGAGAAGATTCTATTAATGTAAGTTTTTCCTACAGTTGTATGATCATAGATAGAACTTCCACAAGAGTTTTAACTCAAAACCTTGGACCCAATGTCAGTAGCCACTAATTACATGTAACTATTTAAAATTAAAACAAAAATTGAATATTCACCTCTTCATTCTCACCTAGATGCATTTAAAGTGCTTGAGAACCAAATGTGGTAGCAACTGCCTGGTGGACAGGTCGCCATCATCCAAGTCAGTTCCACTGAATGGCAGTGATTTCAGAGCAACACTGTGGGACAGCTTTGCTGTTAAATAAAGGACGTTAAGAAGTTCAACTCAAGTCTCCAAACGATACAATATTTTTACATACAGTGAACAACGAATATAATTTCTCAGATTTCGAAGATTATCTAATTTAATTAGCCCTATTTAAATGAACTTACTGAACTGCCACTCTTCTATCAGTAAATTTACTATAGTCTTAAAAACTGATTCTGGACTAAATCTATCTGCTTGCTAAAGTTGTTAGACCTCATGTGTATCCAGGTCTTTGTGGAGTCTTTCATAACATAGCTTTGTGGGGTGACTTAAAAATTATCAGTGTTACTGAGTTGCTTGTTTCAATATAACTTGTAGTTCTTGTTTGTTTTTAGGTCAGCTATATATTATTCATATACTTTCACACAGAACATTATTTTGTGTACACTAAATATGTAGTACCAATAGACAAAAATCAAGATAGAAATAGCTCGAGGAAGAATAATGTAATTGGAGAATGGAAGATAATTTCACATTCATTGCACAAAAATGAGTCTATTAGCAAAAATTTTCCATCAAAATAATGTCAGGAACTGGCAAGAACCCTCAAAATATTAAGTGTGAAAAGATTTTAAAATAAGCTGATTCTTAGGCCTTGAATTCAGCTAAGAACTCAGGTTTTCCGCTTCTTAGTTAAATCCCATCTGTCTTCAATAAAGGTGAAAGTGGTGAAAACCATAGCACTTCTGACAAAACATTAATTATTACTGTCACTTCCAAGAGAGAGACAAGGACAAACATACACATAAATACACACACTAGTACTAATTTGAGATTTTTTTTCTAATCAATCCAATACTTTTTAAGGAAATTGTATCACAGTAATTCTTAGCATTTTGATGCTTCTCAAGTAGTGGAGACCCATTTCTGTGTCCTTTTTGTACATGAAAAAATTTACAATGAAAGATACATGAATTTTCCAAAATTCAGTCAGCATCCCCAGCAACATGTCTCCAATTTTGATTGCTCTTCTCCTTCTGCTAACTGGCGATCTGTGTCACCTCATACCCAAAGCCTACCCTCTCATCTATATTTTTGTGGTGTCTATCAGGGTGTGACCATCAACTGCAGCACCCACAAAGTGCCCAAGACTCTCAAGACTCTCAAATTCTTCATTTATACATTCTTAATATAATAGAAACTAATTAAAGGCTCTAAATCCATTAGAATCAGGCACTCCACCTTATTTTTGCTTATTTCTGAATGTCTAATACAATATTCTATTATACTTACCTTGCATTCTTCTTTAAATTTGGCTTTCTGTCATTGCTAGTTACAGTACTTTTTTTAACTGGCCACAAAATTTAAAAAAAAAATCTTAACTCAGAGCATGAATAAAACTGTCCTGAATTCGAAAACAAAACAAAACAAAACAAAAATTGCCAGTAGTGAAGTAAAATAATACAGCTTTGGGATCATGCAAGCATGACTTGAAATTGCAGTGTCATAAATTAGTGGCTTTCAGGCTTTTGAAACTTTGCATCGATGTCATTCACAGAGAAAGACCACATGTGTACAGCATCCTCCAAGGAAAACAAAAGCCTCTCACTTTGGTACAACCCACCAGGGGCTCCAGCTTCCCTGTGCCTCCCTTTTCCAGGCACAAAGTTTCAGAGAATCAAAATCTTGGTTACACAGCCCTGGAGTGAAAAATCTCTAGGAAGCACCGCTTTATAAAGACTGACATAATAGCATGTCTGAGCTTCAGTTTGTTAATATTAAAAATATATAACTATGCATCCTCTACATACCCATTGAAAAGACTGCAAATTGTACACAAAGCACCTGTCATTATATTAGTTCACAGGCAGAAGCTCACAAATACCACCTAACAATAATCTCAGTTCCTAATAAAAATATTCAAAATACGAACCAAGTCAATCAAAACACTTTGTCAAACCATGGTCGGCCCCCTCAGCATCAGCATCATCATCATCATCATCATCACCACCACCAGGAGGCAGGCCAGGAACTGAAGAACACATGACCGATTTTTTGCATGAATAAGCAAACAGCCTTAGCCATATTAAAAATAATAACTTCATGTATAATTCAAAGGCATACCTAAAAACACATCAAGTGAAGATGGAAGCACCCATGACCTGGGACTGTGTGCAGTGGGAGCAGGATTGAGAAGTGGATCAAGGACACAATAAAACATCATCCTTGCGTGCAGATTCCAGAGGCGAATTTTTGAGTGACCAAACCTGAAAGGCTCTCAAGACACCGCAGAGAACAATCTTCAGACAAGTAGGCACTTCCTGGTACTTGTGGATCAAAGCGTAAGGGGCTACGTTGGTCTTTTTGAGCCTGGCCCTGACATTTAGTAAGTCTGTGGATTTTGTGTTGAGACTCCTTGCATAAATTCAGTCATCCATCTGGACATTTTTTTCACCATGCATTCAATGTTTGAGTAGGTTTTTGATGCTGAGAATCTGATTATGATTTAACCTATGATTTGGCCAGTCACAGCTGTTCTGTTCCCCACCGTGGGACCCGAATGACCCCCAGATTGATCTGTTGCTGTCTTCTTCACAGCACACAGCCGTTGCTGGATTCTAATGACCCCAACCCTCCTTTTCATCTTCGTTACAGAAACAGCTGCAGCAGAATGTTCCCAGGAACCGCCAGGTGACAGGTACACACAATCTTTGGCTTACTGCTGGTATTTAAGAGATCCACAATTAAATACTGGTGGATGGAAACTGAGATTAACCAGAACACATACCATGAATAACAAAACACCAAATAGATGCCAAGTTTTACAAATAAATGAATCATCATGGAGCTAATAGCAATGTTAATGTTGTATCCTACTATTAATCATAGTTTATGATCCAAGAGAATATTAATAAGTCAGCTTTTAAGTTAGAAAAATAACCAGCGTTCAAGATACTATGGCTTACTCAAAGATACATGGAACATATAGCACAGAGAGAATAACAAAGAGGCACTAAAAAAATTGGAGAATGGAGTATTTAGCAAATACAAATAAAAGTCTCAAAAATATAAGTTTTATTTCTTATTTTCTCAACATACCACAAAAAAACCATACAGTGTACATGTTTTCTTTAAAAAGGGAAAGCATTATTGAATCTATACAAATGATAAAAAGTTTCAACTTTACTGAATTTGAATTCTACATTCCTAAATAATAAAGATCTGATGATATAGAAATACTTTTCATGTTAAATCTCGGCATATTTGTATTTTTATGTATACATTTTATCCTTCAAGTACTGAGAAAGCAAAATATAATCCCTTCCTTCCTCTTGAGCTCTAAATTTTGCCTCAAATTTAGGGCATATCTGTGTTTCTCATATATGTGGTTAGCTCTCACAAAACCCTCAAAATTGTTAACAAAATATCATAAGGAAATAATCTGATGGCCCTCTATGACTTGAATGTGAGATAAAGTACTGAGGTAAGAGGAGGAATTAAAGGCAGCAGCTTTCTCTCCTTGGGAAGGACAGGCTGTTCCCCTACAGTTCCCTGTGTGTGACTGGGCACCGTGTCCTCTCTGACTGGCTTGTGCTGGCTGAGGCTCAGTGTCACTCTAATCATGACCCTGTAAAAGCCTAAGTTCTCGGCGGCATCTGCTATGGATCACCTGGATTGTGTCTGCAGTTGTCACCCCCTGAGCAGTCCTAAAGCTGAAAGCAGGATTCAACCACTCACCTTGGAAACACTTTACTACAACAGGTATTTGAAGGCTACTCAGATGCAATGTGCTTTTCTACTACCTAAAAAACATAATGATCTTTGTTTCTAAATATCTACAGTTGGCATAATGAACTCACTCATTAACTCTCCATCTCCCCACCTCTCTTACTCTTGCTCATTAGAACTCTATTTTCCTTTTATTCATGGTCTCAACTCTCTTCACAAATACCTAAACTATTAAACACAACACAGAGCTGGTCCTTAGTAAACTTTCTTCTTTGTTTCTTTCATCTTGTTTTGCTCAGTACTTAGAACCATAGGTGATTCTGTTCACCTTTATTAATAATAAGTCTTTACCTCTTTCCATGTAATTCTCTTGAACATATAACACAGGCAATGGTAGTTATTTATACATAGAACACATAAAAACACAGGGACTAATCATGTAATATTTTTTGGCCAGTGCAATGCAGGGAAATATTATATTTTCGTAAGAGCCAACAAATATTTCTACCACTTCTCTCTTTTCTCTCTGCCACAAGAATGTCATGTCCTACTATCACCAAACCGCTGGTGTCATCACAAACAGACTAAGACACATCACAAACATGCTCTCTACTTAGTCTCCCAGATCAGATGGTTCCAGAACAACCACCACCAACATATATTGTGAGAAATAAGCTATTACTTCTGTAAGGCACTGACAATCTGGGATTGACAGTTACATAACATAACCTAGAGCAAATGTGTTATATGCATTTATACCACTGAGTAAATGAGATAAGGTGCATGGTGATTAGCCCTGTGCTCATTAAGCAATAAGTACTGAATACTTACAAGGTTCTGTTAAGTGGACTGCATCCCACAGGTGTCTATTTAATTTTTCATATCCTTTTAAGAACACCATTATGTATTTTCTAAATACATTCTCAAGAATAATATGTGCTAAAAATATGAATTACATAAAGTCCAAAGACCAGGTAACAAGGTAATCTGAGGAGAAGCACAGAGGAGGGAATAGGATTTGGAGAGGGAAAGACAAGGAGAAGGCATTGCTCTTTCATTTAATAAACAGCTACTGGGTAGTCAACTATAAATCAAAGACACAGATAAGCATAGAACGACAGATATGAATAAGGCAAATCTGCCTTTACTCAGATGAAAAAATAATGAAAAAGAAGTCATAATTACAAGTACCACATATTGGTCCTCCAATGGAGAAAAGTGATTTCCAGCCACTTTACAGGGATCAAGGAGGTTTTCTTTAGGTTGTGGCCTCAGGAATAAATGAGAGATGGGTAGATGAAGGAGAAAAGATGTCAACTAGAAAGAATGTTTCAGACCAAAAAAATAGTCGATGGTGATTATTTCCCAGTGAAAGCAAATAAACCTCTCTGTAATCATGAAAGGGCTGGATATTGGGGGTGAAAGCCCATCCTCAGGAAATCAGATAAGGTCAGATATAGCCAAAAAGGAAAAGGAAAATGGTTTCTAGGTGCTGTTATGCACTGATTGGCAACCATGGTGGCATCAGTCTTCAGAGGTGGGTGGTTTTTCTTTATCCTAAGTAGGAGGTGTCAACAGAGTAGCTTCTGACGCCAGGTGGTTGTACTGAAGACAGGAAGGGACTGGCTTTTGATCTCAACTAGCAGAGCATACACTTAGCTTGTTTTCTTTGTGTTAATAAATGCTTTTGGGATAAAATAAAGACCGTACTACAAAGGGATAAAGTACGGTACAGAAGATATCTTACAAGGCTTTTTAAATGTAAGATATGTCATTTTTGTACAGATACTTAGCCAGCAGTGGCTGCTGCTATAGATTATCATCTCTAAGTCAGGGAAATGAAAGGGTAGCAGGGAAAGATACTATAGGGACAGAGGTTTCAAGAGACTTGTGGTTTCAATGTATATATATATTATATATATATATAATATATATATACATATATGTATGTGTATATATATGTGTGTATATATATATATATATATATATATCATATGCTATTTGACATTATCCTCTATCTGTATCATAAGGATAAATACTTCTTTGATCCACTAAAATACAGGCCTGATTATGTGGTCTAAGAGACTAGCATTTGCATAGCAATTTCTTTGGTTTCAAATATTTTTCTATTCTTTGCAAGTACTTCATTTGCCACTACCATTTTTGAATTATAGAAAATCAGTCTTAATATCATTTTATATCTGGCAAAAATTTGAAATCTGGGTAAGTTTTAAAACTTGCCTAAGATTTTAAAGAGAGTTTGTAAAAGATTATAAGTAGAACACAAACTATGATTCTTTTGATGCCTGTATTTTAACCAACCTAAGCAGAAAACTCAGAAATAGAAATAGATCATCCATAAAGCAAAATACTAGTACATGCTGAAATAATGCATCATTTTAAGTAAGTTATTGTGCTGGAACCCCAAGTCATAGCCAAATTCCTGGCTTATTCAAACCATTCCAGGTAGAAATATGTCCAGATACATCATATTCTCAGTCAATGTCAGACTTCAGAGCCCTTTTTTCGAGGCATTGATTTTTCTTTAATATCTACTGGTATGATACAAATGTTGTTTTGATTTGATTGCTGTAAACTCTAAAACACATATTTACAATTTGATAAGGTTGAAGGTCCTTGTCCCTTTAATTTGAGAATCTTTTTTTTGCCCTTGAGAAAAAAAAAATCTATGTTGTATCGAATTATAAAACTATAAATAGAGCTAAAGTTCCAAGACCTGAAAATAAATGAATATTCTCACATACAGTCATTTAAAAAAAAAAGTCTTCTCCAGGCTATAAGATAAATGGTAAACAATCTCCCTACTTGCCCCTAATTTTAAATTAAAATTGAGGTCACACTGAACTAGTGAAGTCAAAACCAATTTAGTTCTTTTGATCTCAACAAAGGAAACATACACTTAGCTTGCTTTATTTGTACTAAATAAATGTTTTCCAGATAAAACAAAGACTGCATCACAAAAGAATAAAGGTACTATATGGAAGATATCCTGCAGAACTTTTTTCAAAAACAAATTTTATCAATTTTGTACAGACAGATGTTTTTACCTTTGCCCATATAAACACTTCTAGTAGAATCAATTAAATAGTACCTTCATTTAGACCAAGTTTCACCACTGATGTGTGAATTTAAAAAAATCACTCAAACTCCCATTTTTAAAATTTCCTGTTTATACAGTTGCTGTGATTCTTTCTTTGACAGTTCAGTGGCCCTAAAAATTCAGTGTTTTGCCAAAAATATTGTAGCCCATAAGAAAAAGCCACAAAGCTTTAAAACAAATTTACTGAAATCTCTCTTTTTTTCAACAACAGGTGACAGGATAGTTTATGAAACCAGTTTTTACTCAGTGACTTTTTTGGAACACTATTAATAGTTTCTATTAATATTTGCTCGCATTTCCTGTATTTTGCAGTAAGAGTAGAGATAAAGAACACAATGCTGCTAAATGGTGTGTAAAACAAAAGAGAATCATTTGACTTCGGAGTACAAGATTCTTTGCCTCACTAAGACTTTTATAACACTGTTATAAAATAACAGTTTTATAACAGTGTTATAATAGTCTCCTATTAAAACTTAGATTATTCCTTCTAATCATATGCCAGTCGATTATAATATCCCCTAAGAACAATATTATACAAGATGCGCACTGAATTTTCAGTTCTTGAGTAACTGGCTTATATGATTTTTGGTATTAAATAAAACTGGTAACTGAAAACAGACATATAGATTCACAGTGACATTTCTATGCTCTGTTCCTTCATCTTCATTTTTCAATGCCTTGAAATAAGCTTTCCTCATTTATTATGTGGATTACTGAAATGTCACCGTGAATGTTTCTCTGTCTCTAACCTTGTCACTGTCCAGTCTTTATTTCACATGACTGAGTCATCTCTGTAACATGCTCTTTAGAATAACTTCATTTTTCTGCTTTCTAGACTTCACAGTTTTTAGAATAAAATAAACTCCCTCATCTCTGCTTCAGACACCTGTTGACTTAGTGTTGGGCCCCTCTTTAGTGCCTGGCTCTTCTGCTACCCTTATAAAGTTAAATATAGCTAAGTGGAACCCAGGACAGGGGACAGAGTAAACCAGTAAACTTCCAGTGAACTCCAATATCCTGTTGCTTTTCCTTAGGATCTTTTCTTTCCCCTCCTTGGTACACCTGAGCTCATTCATAGATCTTTGCTACAGCATTACTGTACCCCTGACTAGATGCTCTTCTCTGTATTCTCATTACATCCCTTAAGTATTCATTCTGTCAGTCTGTAATCTATGCTGAAATCCATTTTCTGCATGATAGCTTGGATTTTTTTAACTAACATAAACTTAATAATTTCATTTAAAAATCAAAATTCAAATTTGCATGCTGAATTATGGACTGTAACCTCCCAAGTCCTTCCTGAGCCTGTCCAGCACCGGTCTCCAGCCTTACCTACCTGGCATTCTTAGTCTTCTTGTCCATGATTTCCCCTGGCCTGGCTTATTTTTATCATCATTATTTGGTGGTGGAAGGAAGCAATTTTGAGTGCTCTCCCAGATGTAGTGCATTCTCCTTCTTCTGTCCTGATTTCCTTCACTCTCAGCCTCTCATCTCCAGGTCTGATCTTACAGATTATTTCCTCTGAGAATCATTCCTGTCACCTACTTAGCAAATTTCCCTATGGCATATTTTGCTTTTCTTTCATTGCACTTATTGAAGTTCATAATTATGTACTGATTTGCATGATTTAACTTCCAATTCCACATCTCCCCCACATTACACGAGGTCCAAGACCACGACAGTCCTGTTCATCGGTCTAAATGCATGTGTAGCGTAGCAGGTACCAGGGTACTCTACACAGACACATGCGTTGCATGATGAAGTCTCTTTCACTAAGCTTCCCTTTCCTTGAGGAATTATAATTTTTATATGACAATGTGACCCTGAAGAATTGCACAATAAAGAATTCCTCATAGCAAGTTCTAAATAAATGTTAAAGCAACAAATGGGCAATTTTCAAAAATGAACCAAAATTCCAAGCACTCAGCTTATTCTCAACACCATTAACCTTTCTTTGCTAGACACAGAGAGGGATACAAATTGCTTTAAGACTTACGCCGTGAATGGAGATACAGTGAATGCTGTGATAGAACATTTGTATTCCCCCTCAGAAACAGACTTACACACACACACACACACACACACACACACACATGGTGTGAGTTACAGAGAATGATCCTGCCCAGGAAGCTCTTTGGAAATTCCCACAGCTGAAGAAACCATTGCTTCACAGAGGGGCATTCATCCGTGGGGTGTATAAAGGTCCAGCTCCGTCAGCCTAATCTGGGACAAGGCCGAAGAGTTATCCCCCCAGGGCGCTCCGCGGAGTCCACAGGGGTTGCCAAGCCCACCGTATCATCACTCAGCCTCTCCCTCCACCCACTCCTTCCTTCCTCCCCTTCACTATCAAACACCATGTCCTAGGCAGTAAAAGTCATCTCAGGGGCCGTTTGATAGCAAATGTCTCTGATGAGAAAAACTGTTAAGAGTTGTATGCAAACAAAAACAGCAAATAAAGAACTTTTGGTACCTCAGATATGCTATTACCACACAATTGGGAAAACTAATAGAAGAGAGAGCCATTATGTTAATAGCATTTCTGATAAATGCATGTTTACAGGTGTATTAGTATTACTGTCATAGGTTTTCTAAAATATTATTAAGCATTATACTCTGTATTTGCTTAAAAATCCAGGAAGGAAACACATACACTGTTGAAAAGGATCTTATATCAAAGAAGGAAATGATGAAAGGCAAGTAGGCTGTATCTGTGCCACCACAAAGCCATTTTGTCTGTTTATGCCAAAAGAAAAAGGGACACATCCTTGTAAACACACTGGTTCTGACAGCAAGTTTAGGATAAAGGTGTAACTAGTTCAGGGTAAGAAGAAATGTCTCCCACAACAAGATACAAACATTTGTTACTAGTATAAAGGAATTATCCAGCTGACTTTAGCAGCTGTTTTTCAGCAAGCTAGCTAAAACTTAACGGTTATTACTTTATCCCTTGTACCTTAATTATGCATGGTATGTAGTTAAGCAATTAAAATTAGGCACATACCTTTTTTCTAAAGGAATGAACATTCTCCTTCCTCTGAAGCTCATTAGAAAATGTCTACCAGAGAAGAACGGGTTTCCCTTGAGGCTCTTGGGCTTCTCAAACTTAACTGTGAACACAAATCACCCAACGGGTCTCATTAAAATGCAGATTCTAATTCAAGGGCTCTGTATGGAGAGGCAGGTGAAACTGATGTTGCTGATCTATGGACAACACCCTGAGTAATGAGATATAAAACCACCAGAACACGTGAATAAGGCTCCCCGAAAGCTGTTTAGCCAGGAGGCATTATTCCCTATATATTGCTCAGTAAAATAAAACCCCACACGTGCACATGCACAGCCACACTCATGCGTGCAGAAACAGGCATCAGTCGAAGTCATTTAGCCCTGCAATGATTGTGCTTATGTAATCAAAACACCAACAAAGCCTACTCAGCCTTAACGAGTACTCCCGGGAAGCAAATGAAAACCATTTTGTAATACAGAACACAAAAGGTCATGTATTTTAAAAGTATAGATTACATACTGCAACGACAATTTCAACTCTAATCGTCTCAATGCAAGAACTAAATTTTCAGATTGTTATCTGGGTACATACCTATGAATGTATTCTGTGTGTATGTCAGATACAAACCTACATCAAAGTTTGTGTGGTACACGTGCATGACAGATTATACAAGTTAATGATTAAAAAAAATTTTGGTTTCATGTCTGGTTCTTTAGTAAAATTATTTTTCTATAATCACAAACTATCTATAAAATACAAAAACTTTCTGGAAGGAATCACATACTTTCAGATGTCCAAATATTGAACACAGGCCATATGGACACCTACTTATATATTATGCATTATAGGTAATAGTATGCATACATGAATTATTATAATAATGCAAAAGAAAATAAAGACATCCACGACATGTGTTCCCTTCATTCAAATGAAGCCAGTACAGTTATCCAAATGTCCTGAGTACTTAAACAGCAAGATGCTATAAATGAAAGACTTTGAAGATTCTTTTCTACTTAGATATGAAGAAAACAGCATCAATATTTATCAAGAATCATTGCACTGAATCTGTCTGCCCATCTATTCCTCACAGCATTCGTGTAAGGCAGGTCCATCCCTCCTTTACAAATGAAACAGGAATGTTTCGTCAGCTCTTCTTAATCATAGAGCAGGACAGCTTCTACTTTTCTTTGAAAAGATAAGGAAAAATCTAATTGAGTGCTCTCAACGATGGGAGCACAAATACTAATTTTTTTCCACTGAGTTCTGATACAACCTCTCCCATCCTACCCATCTCCTGGAACCTTCCTGTGTATGCTGTCACGCTTTAATCTCCTGCTTTCAAACTCTCTCTTCCTGTCAACTTACCTTCATTGCTACCTAATTTGCTTCAACTTCTATCATTTTAAAACCAACCAAACAAACAAACAAACAAAAAAAACCCTCTCTTTGTAAGCACTTACATTTCTAGCCTACTCTATGCCCATCAGAGCTAAATTTGTTCTCCAACTCATCCATTACGTACAGTGACATTTCCTGCCATTTATGTATTAGTCTGATGTCTGCCCTGACAACTCCCACCAAAATCAGAAAGGTCACATTTTATCTGATTCCTCAGCATGGGACTCTCAACCTTTTTCTTTTTCAATAATTTTTTTTCAGCCCTGCAACACTGCAATTTTCTAGGTCCTGTTCCTATAATTCTAAGAGACCTTCTTGATCATATGGCAGACTTTTGACTGTCAGATACTGATGTTCCTCAGGTTCTGTTCCAGGCTCTGAACTTTTCTCACACCATATAATGTTTAGTGACATGAAATACACATAAATATCATCATGGATAAGTCACAAATCTTGATATCCTGTTTGATCTCTCTTGGGCTGTGGATTCATATAGCCTCTTACAAATGAATCATATCCAGAGCTGCCCAAACTAAAGTGTTCTGGAAAATAAATCCATAATCTTTCCTATAAAACTTTTTCTCATGCATTGTTCCCAATATCTATAAATGGTGCTATGATACAAACATCGCAGAAATGTAATACATTCCAGAAGTCTCTCTCCTCCTACAAAAATACCCAAACCAAGGTTTTTGTTTTTGTTTTTGTTTTTTCATTCTCAAATATATCCTCATGACATGATCCTCACTCTGCTATTCCTTGGTACATAGGTTACCATCTGGACAGTTCACTGTTTCCAGTTCTGAACTTTCTGCTGCAATGTACACAGGGCAGTCACGCAGATCTCCTAAAATACAAACTGCAAAAGGTCACATTCCTTAATACAACCTTTCGGTGCCTCACATTTCCCTCAGAATAAAGTTCAAACATACTAGTTTACCATTCTTCATTTTTATTAGTACTCGTTTTCCATGTATAATGACAGCATTCATTGTGGGGAGCTGGTACATGTACGTAATTCATCTTTTTTTCATTACCTTTCCCACCTTCGCTCCATCTCTCCTTTCTCCGCTGCAAAAGATCTGTCTCCATGTTTCCTATCACCTATCTTTTATGGTCTTTAATTTGTTTATGAGTTGGGTTTCTCATAGAAAAGAAAGCATCTGATATTTAAGCTTGTGCTTTTGATTTATTTTGCTTAACATTAGGGACTCAATTCTCCTACAAATGACTCAAGATTATTATTCTTTATGGTTTAGCTTAAGAGACTTTTCGTGAACTGATCGCTATTTTATTTTCTATCTTCATCTCCTATGATTTCCTCCTTCATATTCAAAGAAATGTGCATGGCATTCTTAAGTGTCCTTGAATTTACCACATTCTCTCTGCTTCTAAACCTTCTAAAGTTTAGCAGTTTCTTTTCTCTTCCTTTCTTTCCCCAAACTTTCTACCCTTCAGGATAATGTTTCATTCAAGTGTTGATTCAAAAGAAGGTGCTCAGCCTTTGGTCTTAGTCTATCTTTGCATATAAATTCTGTCACTGCTAAGTATGGAAACATAAGACAGTTGTTTAACCTCTCTAATGTTCTTTTTTAAAACAAGGATAACACAAATGTGTCTCTTACAGAACTCTGTAAACATTGAATGAGATAATGCTTGCAAGGTAGTTGGCATGCTGCCTGCTGCATACTGTTAATGGATGTTATCATGACATTCTCCTGGGAAGGATTCACTGTCTCTGGAAATGTTTTTGGGCAGCTTCCTAACTGCTCTCACCACGCCCTCTACTGCTCCTGTCACTGTCCCCACTCCACGGAGTGACAGTACCTTTTTATATTGTTCTGTATCTTCCCTTACACTCAAGCTTCTTAGGATCAAGGCTATATCCATTTTATTTACTATTGAATTCCTGACATTTGGCACAGAGATGGGCCTTTATCAGCACCAGTTAAACTTGAATGTAATACAAGAGCAGGGCTTCAAGAATTTTTTTTTTTAACTTTCCACATAGGCCGTGTATTTTTCAAAGTGTCACCTTGCTTCTGAAAGGAGCAGTGATCACAGCTTGCACACGTGTCACTGTGTAAGTTAAACCGTTGAGTACTAATCATTAAGTTTCCATTCTTTTAATTTTGGACGCGTCTTACACTTGAGTGAGCATAAGCATTTTATTAAATGTAAAAGTGTAAATAAGAATTTTATTAAATGTAAAAGTGTAAATAAACTCATCAATAAATGTGATGAAACACTCAGTGGGAACATAGAATTATCAACTTTTATTTAAAGAAGAGAGCTCTGATGTACATGGAAACATTGGTCTCTTATCAATGATTCCCACACTGAATTATGCATACTTTGGTTATGTTATACATGCTGTGCAAAAGACTCAAAGTTCTACTAACGTTAATGTTAAAGCAATATTGTTCGTACTTTGCAACCCACTCTGAACACAAGGTCTATCCTTTTCTTTGGATGTCTCAACCAAATCACTTTTCAAAGTTCACCCTGTAGACCGCTTACAAAACCCCAAGCTTTTCTAATCTGAGAATGAGTCCAATCTGCATTGACTGGGAAAGAGCTATTTAGATGAAAAACCATCTCTGTTGAAATATTGTGGAGTTTAAACATTGGAAAAGGTGGATTGTTAGTCCTTTTCTCAGATGAAGCACAGAGAAGTATGTACCTAACAAGTAAATGGATTCTTTAAGAAAAAATATAAGGTACATGTCTTTTAGAAGGTAATTTGGCAAAATGTTGGTATTGTTTGACCTAGTAATGCTTCCTCTAGAAATTCACATTAAGAAACTTTTTCAAAGGAGACAAAATCTAAATGTATAAAGTTTCATATTGTAGTAGTTCTCAAAATATAGGAAACAAACCAAAATCTGCCTTGATTCAAAATGAACAGTTTAGTAGACTGTGACAGGTAAGACTCAATCCTTATAAATAAAATTCATATTACAGCATAAACATTTTTCATGTTGCTACATAATGTCAAATAAAAACTCAAGTTTATGCCTCAATTGCAATTATGAGGAAATTATTCATACAAACAAAGAATAGATAAGAATGTGGCTAAGTGACTGATTATTTATTAGAGATGAATAATTAAGAATATTTACTTCTTAGTAAATTCTTTAAAGTATGTATATGTGTTATGCTTTCTCAAAGGTTCCCAAATGTAAGATAACAATCCAAAAATTTTATAAACAGTATCCTTTCGGCTTGTGAATCTGGTCTTCAGTAAATTTTTTTTTTTATGTAAACTATTTTGGGGGCTATATTTTATATTTTCTATATTTAGGTTATTACCTCTATATTTCACAGTCTATACTATAAGCTTCAGTTTAAAAGACAAACCGAGTTCAGTATCAGTTAATTTAAGTTCAGTGACTGAGTTATTCAGCCAGTTTTGTGTTTTGTAATACTGAGAACTGAACCCAGGCCCTTTATACTGTTACATCCCCAACCTGTTGTATTATTTACTGTTTGTTTATTTTTGAGATAAAGTTTAATTTCTAAGTTTCCCAAACTGTGCTCAAACTTGTGATCGTCCTGCCTCAGCCTCTCAGAGTGCAGGGATTACAAGCAGGCTCCACCACACTGACTTGAGCCAGCTTACGTACCATGAAGAATATTTGTTTTTTTGATTTTGTGATAAATGAATAATATGTAGGATTCTAGGTAAACGACCTATTTCTCATGCTTCCATTTAGCTATTATTGTGTACAAATTAACTGTATCACTCCTATAGGAGGCTGTTAATGTGAAAGAAAGCTAAATTCAAGGACATGCTCTGAGACATTACCCCAGCCTCGCCTTCTAATCTGTGCGACTCTAGGCAAGGTATTTCACATCTCCATGCTTCAATCTGCTGATCCAGATCATCATGATGAGCAATAACAACTGCCCAATAGAGTGTTAAGTGTGTTTATAAATCAGAGCTGGGGTTGACATATTTTTTCTTATATAACATTCTGCAAAACATGACAACACATAAATGTTACGCTGTTTTCTTATGAGAAAGGCCTAGAATTCTATCACCTAGAAATATTAACCTTAGGCAATTCACTTACTTCTCTGATTATCGAGTTTCAAAGGAATAAAATAGGCTGAATATTTGCATTATAAATTTCAGATAGGACTGAGTGCAGCATACAATAAAAATCAATACATCATAATGGATTTATTCCCTCTAGATTGTACATAGCCTGGCTTAGTATCTAACACAGTAGATAGTTTACAGATAATAATTTTAAATTTCTCCAGCTACATGAATTTAATTGATAAAAAAGAAAACCTCAACCATCCTAATGTTATGAGCTGTCATTTTCCCTGACCATTAAATGCAATTTGAACCAGAGTGTAAATACCTTTCTATAAGACTACCAAAATTACCGGCATGTGAGGAGAAAGGACTGTAGTCATTATCTGATTTAAATCTATCCTCACAGAAAACAAAATTCAATAGTCATTAAAATCAGAAGTAACTCAGACTTTCACACACAATAATGCCCATAAATGCTGATTTACCATTGAGAAAAATACCCCTGCCTTGTTGTTATATTCCAGAGAGAGCTGGCTTCATCCAAAGCAATGTGTCAAATAGCCAAGAATACCAGGGAAAGATATTAAATTAGAAATGATAAAAATAGACTTACTTTATGCAAGAGATAATCCAAAAGAATTATGGATAGACACTAAAGTTATTGACAAAAATATAGGCCTCCATAAGGATTCATTCAAAAGTCACTTTAAAATTCTCAATCAGTAACTAAGAGAAAACAGAATATGTTGAAACATCTCTGAAAAAGCTGCTTAGGGAATAAGGCTTGACAATAAAGAATAACTTCTTATAACATGGAAATCTTATCAAAGTATCCGATCTTTTCATAGTAATATAATATTTTCAAGACTCTGATCCCCCGCCAGACTAAAAAAAAAAAGAAAATGTCCAAAAACAAAGATATCCTCCAAGAGGTAACAAGGAACATCATACTTACTATTAAAAGTAACAAAGTCTAACGGGAAAGAAGATACATGAAAACACAGTGAAGTCTAATTGTGCCTTCACTGAATGCAAACTCACAGCTTTTGTGGGTTTCTAGGTTTGAATTAATCCTCAGAGCAAAATCCACTAAAATTGCTGTAAGGCAGCTACAGATGGTTACATCAGTTGACGATATCTAGTATCCAGAAGCCAGAATTAATAAATGCATGTATCATGCAGTAACCACAGCAATTCCAGCAGTTAAAATATGTGTAAGTACTTATGATGTGCCAAGCATCTTAAGCATTGCATATGCCTTTTCTCATTTCAATCTATGAAACAACCCTATGAGACCTGGTATAAATAAATCCACATTTTATATGTTGGAAAACAGAGTCTCCTAAAACATATTTATGCACTAGATGTGTTTACAGAGTTGAAAGTCTTGTCCAAGACTACCTGGCCAGCTAGAGATACAAACAAGATTCAAATCAGAAGGAGTTCAAAGCTGTTAACTCTAACCACTGTGAGATTCTGATTTCTGTCACTAATTAGGATGTTCACAGCAGAAAACCTAGCAAAAAGAATTTTAATTGCATAAATAAACTATTCAACCTCAGCAGCAAGTTTTTTTAAAAAAAATAACTAACTTTGGTATAAATATCAATACAAGAAAATGAATTTGAGAGAAACAGCATTCTCTTTTATCACGTTCCTTCGGGGATAACACAGCTAAATGGTCACTTTAAATAACGAGAAGAAATAATTTTAAGACGATTTTCTAAAAATAGTATTCTTGCGAAGACTTGAAGGAAATAAGTTTGGAGGCTTAAAAAAATCCACAAGAAAGTTTGCTACACTTCTAAGAAATCAAAATTCTATATATTGTGCATATGTATGGCTCTGTATAAAAATCAATAGCGTCTAAGAAGCATAAACCAGAGCTGTCGCCACAGGAAGTGTGATCCAAATGACTGGAAGACAGTGTCCATTTTCAGAGGTGATATATATAATCCCAGTGTGACTCGCTCATGGCATTGTTCTTCCTGAATGAAATACCATGCTAACTGACAACTGCACTGGCTTTGGAGAGGCAAACAGCAGCAGGCTTGGATTAAATGTCTCTGCGGTTACCCAGGAAGATGAGATGACACAAGTCTGATTCACCCGCTTTCTGTCTCGTTTATCATCACCTTTCTCAATCAGATCCTGCCAGGCTTTGTACATGTGATTATGGTCTTCAAAGCCACAATAAAGTCAAGAAGCTGGATCAGTGCAGCCCGCACAAAGAGTTTAGATGAAGGAACACAGAGGAGCAAATGAATTAGTGCAGTTAAGCCTCAGCCCTACGTACAATTTTGAGACGTAAACATGAAATCCACTTTACAGTTGAAGTCACTGAAAATAAATTTAATGCAAACAGTAGGAGTGAGGGACAGATAGTTTGTGGGAAGACGGTAAATTAGAAATCCTGTTTGGTAATGAAAGATGCCTACCCAGACTACCACAAAGATTCAAACCAGACTTTCCAGGTGTGTTTAACGATGGAACTGAGTCTAAAATCACCATTTATCAAATGATGACCACGTAAGAGATGCTTTGACACCTGCGATACCTAATGCTAGAGGAGGAGGAGTTGCTAACATCCCAAACTTTTTCGTACTCATTTATTCAGCCTCATTCCTCAAGCAATCCTGATAACCTGATCACCTATCACTCAGTCTCACATGCAGTTCTCTGGGCCTCTTGGATCCCTCAGGGTTATTCACACCAGTTCCCATCTCAGTTGACACCACACCTAACTTTCTCCCTCACCGTGGCCGATGTCTTCTAATAGGTCTCTGCAACTCCACTGACCAAGCAGCCCATATAGCCATCCTTCGCCTGAGAACGAAACACACTTGTTATCAACTCCCAGTTTCTAACCTCATCAGAACAGACGCTAACATCTTAGAGTGGTCACTGAGGCTGTCATGGCTGGCCCCTGGTGCCCTCTCCTGTTTAACCTTCCCTGGCTTTACTGTTTCATGGAGTATCTTGGCCTTCCATGAACATAACGGACATACTCCTACATCAAGATCTTGATGGGCAGAGCTCCTTTAAAAGGAAGGGTCTATGCTAGCTTCTTCGTAGAATTTAGGTCTTTGATGAAATATCCCCACAGAAAGGTCCCGACTGATGGAAACCATCGGTCCTTTCATTCCTTATCTTCCTATCTTAATTTACATTTTCTTTCTTTTTATTTTTGAGAGGATATACTGCCATGTTGCCCAGGTTGGATTAAACTTGCAATCCTCTTGCCTTAGGTTGTTGAATATCTGGGATTATAAGCATGAATCATGAGCCTAATTTATATTCTTTATGCTGCTGTTTACCACCTGATGTATTTCTATGTGCTTATGTGTACAGACAGATATAAAGTTGATTTCGTTCCACTAGAATGTAAAATTTATGAGAACATCTACTTATGTCTGGTGAGGCCCCCCCCAATTAAAACTTTAATGAGCATATTTTTAGACACTACTTCTACCATTCCATCATTCTTTAGCATCCCTCACCCTCTGACCTAGTTTGACTCAACCTGGCCCCCCCAAAATCCATCTTCTCTCCTCCACTTCCTTTCCTTTGAATACAACTGTGATAGTGTTCTTCTAATTTTAAGAATTTAAATCTTCTCTTTTCATTCATGATCTTCAGGCTACTTCACCAAAAATTACTACAAGTCAAATCTATTCACAACTGCACTGTAATATTTCTAAGGTCATAAGGTAACTGCATAGATGTTAAGTGAAAATGCTGTTATTTCTCCATTTATGGCATATCATACTATATATACTGTTCTGTTTCTATGCCTGTTCCATTCAACCCCCACAACCCAGAAGGTATTTCTCATCTCTTTCAAGGACCTCTCCTTCCACACCAATCCATCCAGATGTTAATGCTCCCTAAGGCTGCATGAGGGACTTTCTTTGCAGTAGGGGTGCTCTCTGAGTGACCCCTGTATCCACAGAGCCTGGACTCCGAAGTGCCTTTTACTGACACTTCCATACTTAGTTCCTTGAGAAAAGGACATAATACACTCATCACTAGCACTAAGCACAGACTTGGCACAGAATGGCAGACAGGTGAATATCTAGAGAGAAATGATTTTCAAGTCAACCTGTAACTCTAAATAAGCTCTCTCCCTGGTCTCCGGAGCTCTACCAATGAGCCATGCTCGGCTTGGAATATCTTTGAGTATGTTGAATATAGTATGTGTTGTATATTCTACATATGAACAAATAATATCTACACATGCCAAGCATTTGAAAATCATTTCTCCTCTTTAACTATGCATATGCAGTTTTTAACTTTTACAGTTTTTAACTCTTCTGTCTCTTCACTGAATCCTACCTTAGTTACCATTGACATAATTATGTCAACTCATATTCTTATTCTCACCAGACTTACTTCAATGGCTTCTTAATTTCCTCCATGCCTCCACATTTACCCTACTAGCCTTTTCCTCAGTTGCCCTAACATGTTGTTTTGTGGTTCCTTTTTAAAGTAAACCTAATTATATCATATTAGTTTCAGAAACTCTCTGGTGACCTTCCTGAAACTTTCCAGAACGCTTACAAATCTTACAAGTGCCAACTCTCCACAGTGAATATAACCATTATGTACTGCAAATATGCACTAATAAAATAATAAAACATAAAAACAATAGCTCAGAAAGTAAAAACAATAAAAAGAACTTTCTAGCATATCCTGCGATGGCCCACATGATAAGGGTCTTTCCTACCCCTTCTTTAGACATCTTCCCTGACCCAGCTACAGTAGCTTTCCCACTTCTTTTCCTCCAACAGTCGCAAACTCTGATTTAATGCACACACTTGTCTCTCTGGCTGAAATATACTCTCCTCTCTTGATGCTTGTGATGACTTCAGGAAGACTCAAACACCTTTCTTTTGGGAAGCCTTTCTTTCTTAGTGGAATCACCAAGCCGTTTGTGGATTTCTCTCATGGTACATTTCACAGCATGGGGCTGGTAAGGCCAGAATGTTCCTTCTCTGCTTTACAACTACATATAGAGAACTCAGTATGACTTATACTGAGAAAGCACATTTCCAGCGTTTCCTGAATAAACAAGTTTGCAATGACCTCTTTCCCCTTTACTCTTTCCTACTCAAGCAGCAACTCAATAACAAGAAGGGATATTTGTCTCCTTCATGGTGAGCAAAACATAGCAAGCATTCAATTTTTTTTTAATTCTTTAAAAGAACTACAAATGAGACACATGCCTAGGCATTGGCAGTGAAGTTAGATAAAGATTAATATACAGTCAGGGATTTGGATCTTCAGGAAGTCAGCAGAATAAAATGAAGACATCAGAATTGTGGCTGGCACTGCATTTGAAGAAGGCCAGGCCTCAAGATGAAAATACAGTGGCTAGACTGTCATGACTCCCTAAGGGATAAGCAGCTACTTGGAACTGGACTATAATTAGCACCACCTGCTCCAGGAAGTCCAGACATGCCTCGGCCATCCAGGTAAGGTGACCAGAGCACCTACACTCATCCCTTCCCCAAAATGCCTTTGTTCTTTCCACAGCTCCTTGCCATGTGCCCCGCTCCTCCACTGGGTCAGTATTAGCTAAGTAGTTATAATCCCACAAGCCGATTGTAGTCTGACCTATGTTGTTGTACCTGTATTGTGACTTTGCTATATAAATTCCCAGTGACAAAGGACCTCAGTGACAACCCACTGCTGGGACCTCTCCTGTCTCTCAGGAGCTATCTTCAATAAATCTTTCCTATTCTAACCTCCTTGTATTTTGGAATTCATTCTTCAATTGTAGGAAACAGGATGCACATCTGACATCTACCATGGTGGGAGATCCAGTCCCACCAAAATCACATATACTATGCAAGTTAATTATATCTAAACTCAAAATACTTGAAGTCAAGAAGTCCATAACTTTCTAATAAATGAAAAATAAGTAATAACTTACATTCAGTGCCCATTCCAAAGGAGGCTTTAGAGAAAGCTTTAGCTCCCACACATTATATGTCAGATACACCTGGATCAAAAAGTTGGCATTTTTTTCAACCTTCCATGTAGGCAACCACAGCTTCATGCCCTTCCAAATGCACCAGGGGTCCTCAATACTGCAACCCCCAGTATCTACTGTCTATTATAAACATTGCAAATTCCATACTGCAATGGAAAAAAGTTACATTTCTATTCTTTGGGACTGCTGCATAACATTTTAAACAATCTAGTATGACATATTTTGTTGTGCAGTTTAACTCTGGAGATAAGTTGAGTTTGAACCCCAGCTGTTACTAGTTATGGGACTTAATCCATCTTTGCTCTATTCTCGTAGACCAAGGAAGGATGACAGCAGTGTATGTACACATGTACATATATAAGTATTTATACAAAGTATGTAGGATACCACCAGATATCCTAAGCATTATATATGTTTGTCGTGATTACTGTTATTATCATAGATAAACTGTAATAATTATACTCCACTATGCTGATGATAAATCATAGTCAACTCTTAAGAATTAAATATATAATGGTTTCTGTGCATTTTCATTTCTTTTAAATTCTCGCCATACTGCGCAATTTTTAAAAAATGAAAACACTGTGAAGGACTATGTTATGGCATTTTAATAAAATATCTATCAAAGTTGAAAGGACATTTAATGAGCAGACTGTTTCAGCCTCCATGGTACCTCTGCCAAACATTTTTCAAATGACACAGAAATCACTAACATTCGCCAGTTTGGGACAAGCATTGAAACTCAATGATTTCTCCGAGTCCATCTGGTTCATAATAGGGAAAAAGAAAATGGCAACTGCTTCCCAATGGTTCCTCCATATTCATCTCCCAGGAGTAGTTTCATATGCAAGAGAATAATATTGCAGTTACTAAAATACATCTTTTTCTCACTGGTCATTCAAATGTACAAAGACAAGCAGCCGCCCACCAACTCTTAGCTACCTAGTGGAAGTTCTTAATCACTGTTTAAAAATTCTGCTGTGTACACAAACATATCAAGAAGACATAATTGGAATGGCATTTTCTTTATTGAATAATAATCTTCTTAAGTCACAATGATATACTTGGGGACATTCAATGCTGAAATAAAAGTACAATCATTTAGATTCTTCCTTTTCTAGTTAAATGGAAAAATAGTGAGAGTAATCAATTAAGTAAGTTTTTTTAATCCAGTAACAGCTAAAAGCTCATTACTGAAACTTTCCTTCTTAAATAAAACTTACAAAGTAAAAAGGCGGAAATGAGCTATTAAAGGTCATTCAGTGGATCAAAGTGAAAAGCAGGGGAGTTTTCTCACAGCTAATTTTATATTTCTTTATTGTAGTATCTGTATGTGTACAGAACGGTAAAGGTATGTTTTTGTAAGAAAACAAATACTTCACATACTAGAATCTTCTTGTGGTAGGCAGAATAAGTGATTCTCAAAAATTTCCACATCCTAATTCCAAAAAGTTATGAATATGTTACTTTATATGACAAAACAGATTTTCAAAGGTGTGATTAAATTAAAGACTTTGAGATGAGAATGATACCCTGGATGGGGGGCGGGTTGCAGACCTTAGGGAAGAGTTTCAAGTAGGAGAAAGATTATACTATTCTGGTTTTGAAGCCTAAATGATGGGGCCATGAACCAAAGAATGTGGGCAGTTTCTAGAAACTGGAAAAGGTCATAAAAATTTTTCCCTATAGCCTACAGAAGAAACACAGCCTTGCAGAGAAACTGGTTTTAGCCCTGTGGACACATTTTAGACTTCTTATCTCCTGGACTATAGGTTAAACATACAGTATTCTGCCTGATTTCTGCTACTTAATTTGTGACAATGTATTACAGCTACAATAAGAAACTAATGTACAACTTTTACAAAAATAACATAGCCACCATTTCCACATATAATTCTCATAATTCACAGTGAATATGTTTTATTATTTTACATTGTTTTCATAAATATGTACCAGCACTAATAGAAAGATTCATAAGTGATCCAAACAAGACCTAGCCAAATTACAACTATGTAGCACTCAATTATTTCAGAAAAAATTCAAAAGAACACCCAACAAAAAAAATGATAATTTTGTTCTATCACCTTGAACACAGAAGCTTTCATTAATGGAATTTTCTCAGTGTTCACTATTAAGTTACATACAATCTATCAATGATTATTTTTTCCAACTTGTTAAAGATGCTTAGACTAGCAAACTAGTAGCATTCTTAGAATATATTTGCATCTGAATCTCTACATTCAGTCTTTTTATTTACGCACAGATACATAAATCTTGAAAGATACCTTTCACAAATCTTTAAGATATCTGGAAAGATTTTTAATTATGGCACTGAGTTAAAGCAAATGATAATGCCTGTCCCAAAGTCATTTTGTTGGGACTTGGGTCATTAATCTGCTACTTACTAGTTGGGTGAACTTGCATATTACTTATCCTTCCCAAAGCAGGATCACACTTAGCACAGCAGGGGTAACAACAGTATTCCTATTTATGGGTTGCAAACGATAATGCAAATGATAATGCATACTAAGTACTTGCCAAACCATGTGTTAAATTTTTATTATTAAAATTTTCTATCATACATTGTTTTATGAGTCACACTCCTTGACACAAAGTCTGACACACACTCAGCAAATATGACAGCTTGATTTTAGAGATGCATTTGAACCACAAAGAGATTTTACGAAAATTGTGATTGTGAATTCAAAATCAGAATTTGAAGTTCAATAGCTCTGTAAGTCAGGTTCTTTAGTGGATGTCATTCAAGCTACATATAATGTTTAAATGTATCTACTGGATCAAGTTCAACATAACTCTGTAGAGACAGTCTCCCATAATATAATTTACATGAATAACTGAGAAGTGGGATAAAATGAAACACACTGCCTTCTGCTAGGGAATTTAGTTGTCTATAGCAAATACTGTTTAGTCTAATGTTTAGTTCTAGTCTCTTATGTGGTGCTTTGATATTTCATGAAACTTTTATTCATTACCAAAATACATGCCATTTATAAGTTTGAAAAAATTTTATTTTCTATTCTGTTCTTTTTTTCTCTTTTGACACTGGGGACTGACCAGGAATTGTACCCAGGGTCTCACATTATAAAAATTTATTTATTGTAAAATTTTAATTTTTCAACGGTCTTTTAAGTCTGTACATACCATTTTAAAGCCTCACCTTATGAAATGTGCTTCAAAGGTTTTCTTCTAGCTACTGTGTGCTAGATAATCATCAGTAACATATATGGCCTATTTAAAATGAATTACTCATTTTATTTCACAGTATGCATCTTTGCAATGCCATTTTGGGGATGACTTCCTCTATAATCATATTTATTAACATTAGATTCTAGCTACTAAGGTAAAAAATATTCATAATTCCTTTAAAATATAATTCTACCTCACCATTTTTGGCTCAAGAAATAGATGCCATAATATCTCTTACCTCAGATGATTAAAATGCAAATGGAGAAACAAACTTTAACCTTTTATAAATACTGCATATAAACTGATTTCCTTTTGTGGACTAAGTAGTCACAAAGTTATCACAAAATTTATCTATGCTATTCAGTACAGTAACATTGCAAGTAGGCTAGCTTTTCTCTTTTCCCTTACAACAAATTAACATAGAAATCAAATAAATTTATGTCCCAAATATATGTTTCACAGCTGTTTTAATAACTTTTGAACACCAAACATGAAATATTATGAAACAGAGCCAGCCACTATAAACACTGTGGTATCTTTGTTATCAGTTTGATTTCTCTTCAAGCCTGTAATTACTATGATTAACATAGGCACATTTCAATAGCCCCCAAAGCAACAGTGAAAACTCTGATCACTTCAAATTGTGACCTCAGATATTCATTGTAATGCACACATCCTCAAACTGTATTTCACATGAATCTTCTGATTATCTGCCTGTGTCATGTTGTGCTATATTATATTGTAAAGAGACATTAATACAGATTGTAGAGTTAGACACCTTGGCTGCTAATCTGGGCTTTCACACTTATTAGCCACTTAACCCTTCACAAATTATGCAATTTGCCTGAGACCCAGATGCTTCCTCTGAATTTTGAGATACTATGAAAGGAGTAATTTTTTTTGAATTTATGAAATAAAGCACCTGCTATATAGTACATTCTAGGTGAATGCTATTATTGTGGGCACAATTATGAAATCTCATCTCTTCAATGACAACATACATTACCTGAAGGCAAAAATTCTTACAGTTCTTTGACTGTTTTTCTAAATGTCTAGAAAGTATCATGCTATATACATAATGTCTAATTATGGTTTCAATGAAAAACTGTGACAAAAAATAGAAAGCAATTAAGTTCTAAATCATAATGCATTGAAATACAAGAAAAACTCAGCTTCAAACATGAGAACTGAATGGGCTGAAGTCTTCAGAGAAAGATCAATGGCAGACAAGGGAGCAGGACTGGAAATTAAAAGCATTTTTAGCTGGAAGAAGACTGAATAAATAAAATCACAAAGCATTCTGCTTGGAGAATATTTCCAAAGTCTAATTTCACCCGATTAAAAGGGTCATAAAATAAAGTTTATAAAAATCACTTTATTTTGAGATTTCTTCTTGTCTGTTTGACATTTTTTATAAAACCATAATCAGATGTTTTTAAAAATGCAAACAAAAATGGAGAAAAGATCATGTATTTTCATCAAAATTTACATTAATTATTCCATGTTAACATTTAAAATGATGGTTTAATGTCTGCATTTTGACCTCATGTAGTACACCTATGGCACTGTTTTAGCAATAGCAATACATTTAAGAAATATCTAGAACTAGTCATACAAAATATTTGAATAATTTCGTAATTATTTCCAAAATCAGAGTAAGGCTGAATAACTTTAGTTTCTTATTAATAGTTCCCAGAACAGATTAGAAGATGCAAACACAACTACAAAGACACTCAGCCACCTTATATTTGACAAAGGGGCTAAACATGTTCACTGGAAGAAGGATAGTCTCTTTAATAAATGGTGTTGGAAAAATTGGCTCTCCACATGCTAAAGACTGAAACTAGACCCATGTCTATCACCATGCACTAAACTAAAGTAAAAATAGATCTAAGTATTAAAACAGAAACACTAAATCTACTGGAAGACAAGGTAGGTAAAAGTCTTGGAGACATAGGGGTAGGCACAGAATTCCTGAACAAAACGCAAATCACATGGGAAGTACTTCAAAGAATCAACAAACGGGATCTCATCTTATTAAAAAGGTCTTGCACTTCAAAAGAAATCACCAACAAAGTGAAACGAAAACTCACACAATGGGAAAGAATTTTAACCAGCAACTCCTCAGACAAAGAACTTATATCCAGAACATTTAAAGAATTGAAAAACATCAAGCCCCCCAAATTCAAAGACCCTCTCCAAAAATGGGCATTGGAGATGAACACACAGTTCTCAGAGGAAGATATACAAATGGCAAATAGATACGTGAAGAAATATTCACCATTACTGGTCATTAAAGAAATGCAAATTAAAACAGCATTGAGATTTCATCTCACTCCAGAAAGAACGGTTGCCATCAAGAAATCAACTGATGACAAATGTTGGCGAGGCTGTGGAAAAAAAGGAGCACTTCACCACTGTTGGTGGGAGTGTAGACTGGTGCAGCCACTGTGGAAATCAGTATGGAGATTTCTCAAAAAACTAGGATAGGAAGTTCCATTCAATCCAACTATTCCCCTCCTGGGTATTTTCCTAGAAAAACTGAAAAAGTCATGTCTCAGACATATATGTGCACCCGTGTTTACAGTAGCATAATTTGTAATAGCTACATCTTGGAAACAACCAAAATGCCCATCAACCACAGAGTGGATAAAAAAGATGTATTTTTATATAATGGAATACTGCTAAGCTATAAACAAGGATGATCTTGAGGCTTTTATAGGTAAATGGAGGCAACTTGAGACTATCCTCATAAGTGAAATAAATCAAATGCATATTTGTAAATATCAGATTGTCTCTCTAGTATAATATATAACAATAAAAAACTGAAACAGTAAAAAGTTCCAAAATGTATCTTATGTATCTTATCCAAAATGTATAATAGATATTGAGATAATGAAAGGGAAAGAAAGTTCTCTAAAGGATATATAACTATGTATGTTTAAGTGTGCAAGATAGGTAACCATACTACTAAGTTTGTGTTAGTTCATCAAATAGAATGTTTTATACTGTCACTGTTTGATGTACACTTTTTATGCTTTGATTTTGTGACTTGAGCTATTACTTCTAAGATAACAATACGTAATTTATCAACTAGTGATTTCTTACTTTTTTTTTTAAATTCTGTATTATTTCTACCCTTTTTGGTTTTGCTTTTTTTTGTCTAAATAAAAAAAAATAGTTCCAAGAGGTAATTTTCTCTTCTTAATGGATGAGTCAGAACACTGGAACACCAGAAAACTGTTATACTCTCCTTGTATTCGAAGGCTTTCATGACTGCTTCAAAGTTTAGCAACAAAGAAGAGTCTGTTAAGTGCCTATCCAATCATTCTTCAGTTCACATAAGTAGACATATTACTCCAGGCAAGGTGCAAAGTGCCCTATGGATAGATGGTGGAAAGGATATACAACAAACAAATCATTTCACAGATGCGCAAAAAAAAATAAACTGCAGGACTGGGTGTTTAGCTCAGCAGCGTAAATGCATGCCTGGGAAACACAAGGTCATGAGTTCAATCCTCGGTATTAAAAATAAAATAAAATAAAAAGAAATAAACTGCAACAAATGCTTACTGATGTGGGATATGAAACTGAAAAGATTAATAGTGGGTTTAAATTAAAACAGGGTGCTGTACTGATCAGTGATGTCATCTACTGAGCCAAATAAACCTTTAAATTACAGGCACCAGGAATTTGTCCCAGTGAAGGAGATGATTAAAGCAGGCCTTATTCAATTAATCGAAGGCTTTAATAGAGCAAAAATATGAGTCTCTGGGCAATAAGAGCGAACTCCTCCCCCTTCTCTCTCTCTGAGCAAGGCCACTGTTTTTGCTTCCATCTTTGGACTCAGGCTTCAACATTATTAGCTCTTTCCAGGACTGTTGTATGCTGCCCTCTGAGTAGAACTACATCATCAGCTCTCCTTGGTCTCCCTCATCTTACCACCTCAAAATTGTGGGGCCAGTTGACTTCTACAACTGTATGAGCCAATTTTTAAATTTATAAACACACAGATTTTATTTATTGATCCTTTCCTCTTCAGAGGAACACAGTTATTACGGAACACAGTGTTAATACAAAACACAAAATCTTGGAGCAATGAACAGGGATGTCAAAGACTCAGAGACAAGAAAGTGACAGTAGACTTTGAAATTCATCTTCAGAATGAGAAGCCACTCCATAGGTTTAAAAACTAGAGGTGCAGCATAATCTGTTTTTTTAATTAATGTGGGTTTGATACATGGGTGTGCACATGGAGAGTTTTTCAAATATGTGGATAGACTCAGAGATTACTACATCTAAACAGTGAAAACATGAACCAGAGTAGAGGAAGCGGTATATCTGTGGCCTATTTTGCAGGCCTGATCTAAAAGTTGTGGATTGGTTTTAGGGGCATTAAAGATAGGGCAGTGTCCAGCATGATCGCTCTGGATAGATGATGGTCCACCCATATAGCCCTTCAGAATTTTTAATGAGAAAGAAAAAGATACAGAGAAAGAGTTAGGTGAAAAGACTGTGGCTTTTAATATAATGATTTTGATACCTTTGAGAACAGGAAGCAGAAATGTGAAAGAAACAGTTATACATATTGGTCAGTCACTCAGAACAAACACAGGATAATTTTGAAAGTCATTAGACAGATACCTCCAGCAAGAAGGTGCACTGAGATAAAAACAGGGACAAGGACAGAACTTGGGAATCCCTTGGTGACTAGGGGGAAGAGGAAGAACTTGTAAAGGATAAAGATAAACATTATCTAGAAAACAGATTTACCTTTAGAAAATAAGTAATGTTGTCTATTGCAATAAAGTACCACCAGAACGACTCAGATTCATCTGGAATAGGGAAGGTTATGTGCAGAAAAGTTAAATGTGGCCAATATTACTCTCATCTAGTATTCCTGAGAACAAAACTTTATAAAGACTTTATAAATTACTGACAGAGAAACTTGAACTTTCATAATCTATACATACCAAGAAATAAAAATATCAGGTAACATATGAATATTCTTAAATTTTCCATAAATCAGACAAACTCCAATGGTAGATAAAATCACAAATTAGTACTTTTAACACCTGAATACTAATGTATGTAAAATTCATATTTTTTTGTTCTTAAACAGAATTAAACTTGTATTCACATATAACAAAATTATAGGATGACACTGGAACTGTTTATGGATTATACAAATATTTCCTGAAATAAAATGAGAGCTTTAAAACATTAACAAACCAAGAAAACATGTTACATAAGCAATATTTCATTATCTTTAATGATTTTAAAATTGCAAAGATCTTTCCAATGCCACACACATACAAATGTACATAAATGTCTGATATACATATGTATAGAATTTATCCAGTTATTGATAACTGATTGCTAGTAGAAAGAATATATATCAAGTTTCTTCAAAAAACTAAAAAGTTAATAAGCATTATAACTCAGATTCAGAAACCAGGATTTTAAAATCTGTAAAACTGGTATGTGGAGCCAAGACACCATCACACTAACAAGAAGTTGCTAGACATGTGAGGCAGATTTAGGCTGAAGATAAACAGGTACTCCTTGACAAATGTTCTTTCTATCTTCATCATTCTAACTTCAAAAACCAATGCATGGTGCCACTGGTAGGTATGAATGCTGTCTTAGCAGAATATCAATATACAGTAAAAACTTTGATGGACAGAAAATAATTACCACCCTAAGACACTGAAACTGCCTCACTTTAAGTTCTCTGCAACATAAAAGTCTTCCTTTTTAATAGAACATATGGCAGACAAAAGACAAGCACAAGAGAGTGGTCATGCATTTTGCAGAAAAGACTTCATCAGAAACACTGTGAGAACAACAGTTCTGTGCGATGATTTTTGCTGCCATCTATGACTCACACGGTTCAGCTTCACATAATCCTGCCTTTCTTAGGTCTGCTGGGATGATACACTGGATCAGTGTGTACACATTGTCTCAGGTGCTTTAGAGGGTGGGGGAAGCAGTGATGACAAACCCCACACAGTTAGATGACTATTCCCAGAGGCTACATACATAGTGTTTGAGAAAGACAATGCAAATCCAAAATCGATTCATTACATCTCTACAAAAACAGATTGAAAAATCCAGAAGACCAAATATAGAACTTAACAAGAGCAAAAGTTCTGGATACAGTTGAATTCACCTGGAAAGTCTGCTACATCAAAGGAAGAACCCAAACTGGATGATGTAGAGACATGGAGATTTAGGAAAGCAATGTCTGGATTGATGCCATCAAAATTCTGGATCATCAGGTTCCCCTGAACTGTGGGTACCCACAGAAGTCTCCTGTTAGAGACCAGTGCTTCCTGCACTCCTTCCTTTTGCGTGAAGAGGCCAGTTACTCCTCCCTGCAGAAGGACATAGGCGCCCCCAAGAGGTCACCAACTCCACCCCTGTCAAACAAGCAAACAACTAGAGGAAATCACAAGCAGCTGGGAAAGTGCAGTTGGCTAAAAGAAGAAAGTGACTATGGCCTAAAGGTGTTTCAGAACTTAGCCAGGGGGTACAGCAGAATCATTGGAGTAACTTGGGTACTGATTCTGAGGATTCAGGATGAACAAGGAATAGAATATGCAACTTAATAACTGACAGTTCAGTGATGCACAGATCTCTGTCTAGCAAAACAACACATCTCACCCTTAGGTACTAGGCCCAAATTCTGGGCTGGTAGTCAAAGCTATGACCAGGGTTAAGTTACAATATAATTCTCAATATATCCATGAAACCTCTAAGGTGACTGGAAGAAAAGTAACTGTATTCTGAAAGAGGTGGAGTTTGCCAGTTAAAACCAGCAAGAGCAAGAAGAGTGTGCAGGTGAATGAACTGGGCTTCATAAAATTGTGAAAAGGAAGGTTTTTTTAATGTAGGACCCTTAATACTACCCTGTTGAGGACCACAGGAAATAGTACAATAATATTGCTAGGTAGACTGATACATGACACTCCTCAGTGAAACACAGATATGTAGTAGAACAGGGGATTGAAAAACCTCATGTTTTATTCCCAAGAAATGAAATGGACTTGTGCTCTTACAATTGCTTTCTATCACTGATCCCAGTATTAGTCTGCTTAAGGTTGTCATAACAAAATATCACAGAATGTCTCAACTGTAAAACACCAAACCTCCTTAAAGGCCCATTCTCCAAATACAGTCACATAGGGTTACAGCTTCTACCCAAGAAATTTTGGAATAATAGTTTAGCAATGAAACATGACCAGCAAGATGGAGAAACATCCTTTACAATAATGGAGCATTTTTTTTAAATTTTACTAAGGCTACTGGTTATGCCAATGGAGTGAGGAGTGGACTCTGATTATTGTTTCATTATCAACAGGGCTTTTGAGAAAATGAAATGAACCTCCCTAACAATACATTATGATCACAAGACCAAGAATATTTCTGAAAGACCAAAAAGAATGGAAAATCTTGAATACTTTTAGGTTTTAATGCCAAAAAAATACCAGCTGATCGTTTCTGTATTACTGACAAGGGTCACCACACAGCTGAGACCAGAATGACAATATGAGATGTCATTATGGAACTGGACTTCCTGATCAAAGGTGGTGATAACAGGATCCCTAAATAAGAGACCACATCCAGATCCTAAACTATCAGCAGCCGTGATGACACAATTATCGCAGGAAGCTTCAAAGTTGTTAGTGGCAGTCACAGCAAAGGGCATCTCTAAATTAACTATTGGCCCATCTTCAGACAAGACAGCAAATCAAAAAACAGTACTGTATTCAGAAGTAACAGAAGATATCAATACCATCCTCGAAGACCTACAGGAGGCAGATGCTGTAATCTTAATTACACTCTCCACTTTTCACCAGTCTTATGGATTCAACAAGCAATAGGATGCTGGAAGTGGACCTAGACCAACACAATTTTACCAAATGTAGCCCCAATCTCAAGTGTTTATCCACTTGCGCTATCTTTGCTAGAGCCAAGCAATATACCTGTAGCTCAGAGAACCTGCAAACAACCTAGCCAATGCTGTCTTGTTTATCTGTATTGTCAAAGAGAACCAGAAACAGTTCTCACTAATGTGGGACAAACAGCAGGATACACCTTCCATCCTAACCCAACACTTTAACAGCCTTTTCTGTTTTCTGCCACAATATAGTTCTGAATGAAGCTGAACTACCTTATTAGAAAGAATGTCAAATTCTATTCTATTAGAAACACCCAAAAAGTGAATGAGAAAAGCATAAAAGAAGCAGATCCACTGATGCTAAGACTCCAGTGCCCAGAGGATGGAAAACAAACACTGACCATGAAAGATTTAGGAGTCTGAGACCTAAGGTACAAATGATCAAATCTCATACTGCCTGTGAATAAGAAGAGAGTACAATTCCTAGGTGGCCACACTTGATTCAGCAAAGACCACTCCCACCCTGGCAAGGCCACTCTGGCCTTCTCGGCAGGTACCATGGAAGGACACTGAGTGGGGCAGTTAAAGATTCACAGATTCCACAGAGAAAATCTTGCAGCTACAGTCATGTAACCACACAAACCCCGTGACATGAGACATACCTTCAGTTGGACACAGTATGTTTTATGGTAAGTCCCAGAAGGAAAATCACAATGTAAACACCTCAAGGTTTTGAGCAAGTCCAGGCGATTCACAATAGAGAATTACAAATCTTTGGAAAGCAGGTTATGGTGTACTGCCTTTGTTTAGGTAGAGTGCCTGAAAATAGACTAGTAGGAGACCATGTTGCCAAAAATACTCACTATCAGCTAGGCTGTCTCAGCCAACTCATAAGGTCAAGAACCTATAATAGTCCACTATTAGATGAAAACAGTACATTTGAAATTCAGCAAAGAAAAGTCACAAGGGTGCTGCACGCAGGCACAGTCTAGGTCCCCTCATCTACTCTGCTGCACTGACTCATTTCCTGCAGCTCATACCCATGGCAGGAAACCCTGCATTAAGTACCAAGTTCCGGGCAGGCTCACAGATAGGTTGGTTCTATATGTGGCATAACTGAAAAAAAGTACTGATCTTGCCCTAGTCCCTAAAAGGTGACTTCAAAGACACCAGCCAAGGAAAGCACAAACACTGGCAAGAACTTCAGAGATCACATATTTTGTGTCAAAGGGAAATGGCTGAGATAAGAATATATAAAGCCTCTTTGGCAGCAGTGAACAGCTTGTCTGGTTGACGGCTGGAGGGCTGAAAAGAGAACAGAAGATAGAGAATAACTCAGGGAAAAAGGCGTGTATGTGCTGGAGAGGATGCAGAGTAGACAGAACGTGGATACCAGTCCTGACCCTGTGAGACTGACACCCACGGAAGAGGCATGTGGCAGGCAGACTGTATTTTCCAAGGAAGCCTGCAACAGATTCTTAGATCTCACAGATCCGCCTTAAAGGTGGCTTGATACTATTGCCATCCGTTGATGGGATCTATATTCCCTTTTTCTCTGCTTCCAATAAGAGTATCATGGTATTGACACATGTGACTGCCAAGATAAGATCCCAAGAAACTGTATCTACCCTTTCAGCACACTTGATCCTCCCACAGGATAGTCCACATGGAGCGGCCACATCGCAGTATTCTCTCTGTCAGCTCAGCAGAGATCTCAAGTATCTACCAGAATCAAACATCACATGTGTGGAGACGCCTCCAGATAATTCCAGCCACTGGTTGTAAAGCTTGCCTGCACCTGCAGGTCTTCCCAGGTGACAGCCCAAAAATTATGGAGCAAAGATAAGACATGTGACCGTGCCACACATGACTTCTTGGCCTACAGAATTTATGACTATACAAAAGATGTTGTTTATCCCACTAAGTTGTAGTGGCTTATTACAGAGTAGTAGTTCTTAAGAATAAAGTTGTAAACTAAGAATACAGCATGACTTGAGCAGTTGGCATCAGCCAGCTTGTCCTCCACCACCCTGGTATTGGTTTAGAGGGTAAAAGAAGGAAGAAACCATAGTGAAAGTATGGATATTTTGCATATGCTGACTATAAAGACTCATCTTTATCAAGGTTGACTTAGTTGCTGCTGTATATCCAACTTGCCAGACAGAGACACCCTGGACACACCATCCCTCAGGGAAACTAACCAACTATCTAGAAGCAACTGAGAACACTGGGCTCCACTTGCACATGAATGAATAGCAGAAATTCACCTTAACTAGGCTTGACATGTATTCTAGGTATGAGTTTGTTTCCTGTCTACAGGGCTTCTACAAACACTTCAGAAAATATGAACCACAGTTTCATGAGATTGTACTAAACAAAGAGATGCCACAATGGGAACACAGTCACATAATCTACTGACGTCATCACATCATGGTCTAACAGTCTGTTGGTCTGACAGACTGTTAGAACAGTCTTTTGAAGGTGCAGTTGATAGAGCAGCTTGGGTCTAATACCCTGAGCGGTCTAAATATAGTACATCCCAACTACTGTGATGGTTGTCACCTATCTACTTTGGGTTCAAAAGATATGCAAGAAAGGAAAGAAAGTGCCTTTCAGCAGAGATAATTAAATTTGTTTGTAGGAGACAAGACCCCCTCTTACACAATGTAAACAGGGGAGAAGACATTTGTCACCCACGTGACCAACTGGAATACCAACTGATACTGCCTTACCTAGTTCTGACCAAAATATTGGCAAATACATCAACTGTGGCCTCAGAAGGGCTTCGTGACAGGTTCTTACCCCAGTGAGTCAGTTCTTTAGTGTCTTCATCTAGTTCATCAGAATCACTAGCTGAAAGGGGGTTCTCTAAGGATAGCAAAAATGGGACATAATGCATAGCAGTCATTGTTCTAAGACCAGGGACAAACACAGGGGCTAAAGTTCATTATAGCAACTTTCCTCTTATAAGATTCCCTAAGAAGAGATGTTTACTCCTGCATGACCACTTTTCAGATGAGATGAACTCTCATAAGTAAGCAAATACCAGCAGCATTACAGGTGAAGTCTAGAAGATATGAAGCTTCATTCAGAAACCCTTCTGCCCAAAGGGATCCATTCTCCCAACTGCCAAAAATGTACCCATTAACTGCTGCGAGCTTAATTCTTCCCAGATTTTCACCTTCAACCAAAGGGATCTGCCTCACTCATAGATACTGCGCACTCTGCAAAGGAGAGTGGAATCCGGGGAGTGGTTAAAAAAAAAAAGGCTAGGACATCTCTGAAGGTCCAGCCTAGCTTCCCAGGCTAAGCCTTTCTCATCTAAGTTTAGAAATCTGTTACAAATGACCCCCAAGTCCACCTTTGTTAATCAACAGCTCTCTTTCCCTTAAAGGTATTTTTTCCAGGGGTACTCCCTAATCAATCACTTGTATATAAATCTTCCCTGAAAATGTCAACCTATGGCATGCAGGTAGCAAATACTGCTTTGATCTAATCCTACTAATTCTACGATTTGTGAGACTTGTATTTCCCTATGATAGCAGTCAGTCTTTTTGTTTGCTTGTTTTTGTGGTCTAAGGCGTTTCCCACACTAGGAAAACGCTCTACAAACTTCCTAGCTACCTAATCAACTCCTGCTGATTCTCTTTACGTATCCAGGCCAAGACCAGGAGCAGGTCCTTTCGCCTGCTCCTATCCATACGACTTTAAGTTCAATCCCAAGGACACAGCACAACAGCATTGGGAAGTCTGCATCATTATTTTTTATTACTTGTTTTACCAAAACTTCTCTTGTGTAGAAAGAATAAGTCTTCTGTTAATATTCTGTAAACATCTAAAATATCATAATAATTGTAGGGAAAAGATGACAGTGACGTAAAATGAATGCAAAGTGGTAAATAGTTAAGTCATCAGAAAATATTCTTAGATCAAATTCTGAATAATCTTCATGACAATCTAGCCTTTAATTTTTGTCACAGCTACACATTTAAATGGCATTTTCGTCTTCATAAAACATTTCATATTTTACTTTGTTTAAGAATGTCTATTCCAATTTTATAGACATTTACTAAATTATTAATCCTTTATATAGCATTCGGTTAAATAATAATTCATAACATATAGATGCACTTAAATCATAAGCACAGAATTTTATATCTCCATGATTAAGTCATTATCTACCTCACCCAAAATAGACCATACATCTATGGTATCATAAAATGCAAAAATTGCAAGTGGAGAGAGCCATAAAAAGCTGGTGTATTACATTCTGTAAGTACTCCCAAATATAGCATTAAATGAGTGAAGCAGTAAAAACACAAAATCTATTAAACCCTTCTGAATTTGGATTTGACTCATCTTTTACTCTGTTCCTTCACAAAAGCTCGCAGCTTAATTTGAAATATTTGGTTACAAAATGTATGGGGGTCCACAGGACATCACAATGCATCTCAGTGTGGAAAAAGTCATGTCCCACTAGCTTCAAGAATTTGGTCCGGATAATAAGAAATTAGTGTTTAGAGAAGTAATTCATAAAAGCAATCTTTCTCCATGTTTTAAAACTAGAGATCTGGCTTTAAAATACAGTATCAGCACAGTTATAGTAGAGAATTAATGAATTCCCATTTGTGAAATGTGCATGTAAAATGAATTTCAGGGCACTGCTCTTGCAGCCAGACTGAATGAAGAGTTAAAGTTCTAAAGACTCAATTGCCTATGAAAATTTGGCTATCAGTTAAAGGAAACATCAGCTGCTTAGAAATGCATGGCCCTACAGCTGAATATAATACCTTTCCTGTTCTCCCTTGAAACGGTTTCCTATCGAAGCAGTTTCTGTATCAATCACACAATTGCCAGAATGGTACAGGGTTAGACTATATGACACAATAACTGCATTCAAACAGCATAGGAAAAATGACTTTTATAATCCCAAATGGGGCAGCTAAAAGCCTAAAGCAAATCACTAAGCTGCACTAATTTGTAAGCTTTGAGGTTTGAGGAACTCACTGGTAACCTAGAGAAGGGCAGAGTATGCAATCGACTGTCCCAACTGAGCAAAGCAAGATCTTCTAGAAAAGTAACCCACTGACAGAGTCTCCTCAGTTAACTGTGCAAACCATTGTTCAAGGAATACCCAGAGGGAGCTTAAGGCAAAAATCCGGCTAAATACGACATCGAACTATCAATCTTCTTAAGGCAAGTGACTTTTAATCAGCCCAGAGGAAAATAAATTGGTACACCTGACAGTGGTTATTTTTTATTAGCACCATTTTACGTACAGGAATAAAACTACTGGACTTCCACAAAACGTATAGTAGAGCCATTTCTTCATTTTTACAGGTTACTAATTATGAGTAAGTTTAAACTATCAAGCCAGTCCAAAGATAAATTATGCTAAAGTCTTCAGTACAGGCCTTTCAATGATAAAAAGGAAAAAAATTTAAAAATCTATTTTAAATTTTTAAAAAACTATATAGTATAAAGTGCTGACATTAGCCATATAGATAGATAGATAGATAGATAGATAGATAGATAGATAGATGGATACAGATATATAGACATCTATATATAGATAGATTTCTGAGACAAAAACCTAAAATTAATCATCTAAGTTATATTTCACACATATACTGTTTGAGGTAAGTTTCATGCACAGCACAATCTGAGGTTTTAATCACAGGAAGGATAATCACTCACACATTTGAATATGATTTTAACAATACATACAAAAATATGCACTCATCCTATGTGACTCTGTGTTTAGCCACAGCAACTATATGGTAGCTATGAAACTCGATGACTCTCAGGTTGTAAATCAAAGTGTAGAGTGTGGTGTAAGATACATAAAACTTCCAATACAAGACGAAGCATATTGTGGACTCTTGATAAGTGCCAACTATTTTATAAAAATCAATATATTCTATGTTAAAATAACTTTCAACACTAGATGAAAAAAGGTAGAAAACGATTCATTACTTAGGTTTGATTTGTATACATAGTTTCATATCCACACGTCTACAGGTATCTTTAATACACTAAAAACTCAAGAAAAAGAAAGACCATTATGGATGCCTGATGAATTAATCAGCAGAGACTGTGTTCAGAGTGTAGAAGAGACACTGGCTCTCAAATGTGTACGTCGCCACAATGAAGGCAAAATAAACTACACCTGTACGGTTGTGTAGTTACAGGAGATTTCTTCTCTGTCAACTGTGAAAAAGGAAGGAAAGAAGTAATGCCAGGCTCTAATGGTAATATTTTAAACTCATGGACAATATAAACAAGAATGTATCACAAAAGATATTCCATACCAAAGTGAAGGGGAAATGAGAAATGTACCCTGCTGCCAACAAGACACCAGGGTCAATTTTGCAAGGAAAGAGGCCAATCTACCTGGTTCTTTGAGCTTAACCTAAATTAATTTCAGCTGCCATTCCATGAGCCCCACTCCGTGAATATACACACACTCACCACACATACTTTATTGTTCATATACTTATGTTCATGAATACATTGAGTATATATACATATCCTCTATACACAAATGCAGTGCATGTGTCTGTGTTTTGTGAATCTTTAGCTCTTCTCTGATACTAGACAAGTTTCTTCTCTGATACTAGACAAGTTTTCAAAGTGCATCTGTCCATTCATCAACCCAGAATGTTAACGCATAGTAAGTTTCAATGATGATGGAGGTTTCTGGAAATATTATCCAAAACTGTAATGATAATAAAGCTTAAAGAGGGCAACTTTCAATCCAGCCCCAGTAGTTGGAAAGATGTGATAGTGAGACACAGGAAATCAGAAAACATGAAACAGATTATTTTAGGCCACAATCCCCTAGGTGTTATTCTTAGGGAAAAACTGGGAGGTCTTCACAGTGATTATATTGTGTAGCTGCTAACCTTGAAAGGAATGGTCTTCAGAGAAGAGCGCTGCCCCTCCTTCAACAAGTTTATTTCAATGAATTCATGCAAAAAGAACTATATGAATCGAAGATTGAGCTGTTATTCATTGTGAACTAAGACTAAAAATATTCAAAAAGAATATAATAGTTCTGTTTCAAGAAAAGGAAAAGATAGTGTAGATTAATGTTGAATATGAATAAAAAATGTGATTCAGAAGATGAGGTAAAATCATAACAATGGAGCAAGTCACAAAAAGAACAAGTATAGTAAGAAGCCAAAAACATACCCACCTCTTGATCATAAAACTTCACTAAATCTAAGATCAGAATGACAATGAACTCCAAAACTACGTGCTATCTGTTCATTTTGCAGACTCTACCGTTTGTATATACTAAAGGTGACCTGTAATCCAAAATCAGTATTCTCAACTGCTAATTTTGCTGTCTGTTTACAGACCTCAGTAAAGACTACTTTTGATTTAAAGGTCTACAACCAGCATGACCAGCAATATACAAGAAATACAATAGAAAGTCTGACCCTCAGGAGACTACAGTCATTTCGTTAATTTTATCAAGCTGAAGATGGACAATGGAAGTGATGATTCACCCTCAAGGAAAAAAAAGATAACTGTGATACGGTATGTGTAAAAATGTCATTTTATGTATATTGTTACTATAGTTTAACAATGAGTAAGGTCTGAGCATTTTCTGTTGATTTTAACTTAACAATTTTTAAATGATTACATGATATGCATGGAAAACTACAATTCTGGACATTCTGAGACCCTAATTAGAAAATGTGACACTATAAATCTGCGATAGCCTTGGCTAATTATTTGCCCTCATTTTTTTTGTTTCTAAATTACCAATTATAAATATCCTTACAAACATGTCCCTAGTTTTTTCCATTTAAATGAATTATTTTATATACTATTTTTCAATTAGTCTGCAAATGAAGAATATCAAGAACATCCTTGATATAAAAGTAGATTATATATATATATATATATATATATATATATATATATATTTCAACAGACATGCATACCTATACATATTTACCCACGACCATCAGATTTAAGATCTATTAGTGTTCCTTGGGGCTCTTAAATGAGGAAATACCAGCTTCCTGTTGACTACCATACCAAGGGACTGAATGGTCAGGAACAGGGGCTCCTCTAAGGAGCAGTGTCCATGGGCACATAAACTACAATGCCACAGAGCACCTTCCCATACACACTAACATTACAGAGAGTGTTAAGAGAATACTACTTGAGTATTTTGCTGATGCCCTGGATTCTGCTACACTGAATATCTTTTCCAGAAAAGAAATATAACTTGCTCTTCAGCAGTTCCTAGGCCTTTACTCCATCCTAAAACCTGAAGGACAATCCCATCATGCGACTCAATTGTTGCAGCAATTAAACACATTTTTGCTTTTGTTTTTGTTTTTGTTTATGAAGAGGAAGGAAATTCTCCCCGCTTCCATCTAGCTCCGTTTTCAAAAGGCAACCATGCTTTTTTAAAACATCGCTGCTATTTACATAATTCCTGTATGTCCGCCCATTCCTATGACAGTGTGCTGGATACAGAGCCTGAGGGATAAAGATCATGTGTTTCGCCTAAGGTGTCACACAGTGAAAGCTGCAGCAGAACAAGAACAAAGCCCAACTCACCCAACAGCTTCTCACTGCATCGCGCTGCCTTGCACTGGGATGAATCCCAATAAGAAAGTACACACCTGTCTTTTCATGAAGGCAACGCATTCCTCTTAGTGGCTGCACATTTGCAAGGAAGAACATGATGTTTTAAGTCATTCTGGGACCAGAGTTGGCACCTCCTGAGCAGGATTTCTTTTTGACATTGTAAGAAGACTTTGAAAAAAGTCTTTTAACTCAAAAAGGCACTGCTGTGTAGGTTCCAAGCTTCCCAAGTATGTCTAGATTTTGGCAGGATTTCATTTCCTACAGGAACCTGTGAGACAATTGTCCTGTCTGCAGAAAAACAGGTCAGCTGGCTTCATAGGAACACATACCAACTCAGAATCGTGGGGGACATCAATAGTTGAGGAAGCTCCAGAGTATTGCACAATAAAATTTTTGGCATATCTACCCTCAGATATGAGATGATAACAGAGCTTTGGTAATGGACAGATACCTATATTTAGGTATCTAAAGCCTAAAGTTTGAAGAAGTTCCTTAGGCTTTATCACCTACATCAGGGTTGTTTCTCCCTCTGCATCAGTAACCCTCTAGTCAGGATTCATTTAAAGCTATGCATTTCCTCTGTCTTTACCTACATTATGCCAACCCACTTTCAAGGGCCAACTCATGATGTTCCAGTTCTTTCAAGTTCTCTCTCACCAGTAGAAACTGCAATTGCTCTCTCTTATCTAGGCACAAACATTTCTTTTTCATACAGGTTTATTTATGTTTTCACTTGGTTTTATATCCACATTTATCTTCGCATTAACAGCCCGATTGCATTGCTACATGAATTAAGCATACAATTTATACATCCATTTGTTAGCGGGAGTTAGCTGAATTTAACATAAATCTACATAGAATTCCTCTTGGTCACAATTTCTGAAAAGTAGCTTCTCCTCCCTGGAGCATTTTCTACCCTTGTTAGGATACTCAGAGGAGCCCCATCCTCGTCCTTCATAAGAAGTCTACTGAGGACAGGCCTAGACCCAATGCATGATTATGCTCAAAGGCACAGACAGAATCTTCTCTTACTTCAACTGAACCTACCCTCCCCTGTACATTCCCCAATTACACAATCAATCAGCAAGAAAAATAATCTATTCCACCACCACAGGCTCTATTTTAGAGCCTGTATTCCCTCATACTTCAAGAGACCAGAAAAATCTCCCTGAGGAGGTCCTTCAGCCAAAACTTTTTCTTTTTTGCTCTGGTGCACTGGAAGACGTTCTAGTTCCTTCACAAAACAAAGCATGACTGTGCCGTCCATCATTATTAGCAGAACAGATACATTTTTCTAATAGCCTTTACTTCTATTTCTTTCAGATGTCACCCGCCTCAGCAGTAACCCATTAGGACTTTGGACACCTTGCTGCGAATCGGCTCTTCCTCCTTCCGGCAGATGTGCTTCCCTTCCAACAATATCACTGTTATTATCCCCTTGTTCTCATTACAACAAACCAAGCAAAACCACTCTTTGTGCAGATGTGGCAACATGTCACATATCTGATCCCATCGTCACCTCACAACAGTACTTAACATAGATTTGACTATAAATAGCCAGAAACATGCCTCCAATTTTTATGTAAAGTTAGAGAAGTAGCAAACTAAAAGACAGAAAAAGTTACATGGTAATGTCTACCTTTCATCTTACCATTTAAGTGATAGACCCACTGTGTATGTATGATAATCCAAAGATTTGTTCCCAATAGTTGAACTCCTCTTCTGTGATTGTAAACTCCTAAGGAATACATGGTTTGGATTATGAAAGAGAAATTTAATTCTTAATTTAATCGGTGACATCAACAGGAAAGGAAATAGTGATTTAGAATACAATATTAGTAATAGTACTGTGTCTTGGAAAAATAGTAAGAAGCTAATATAAAAAGAGCTTACCTAAGATCACTGTGAGGTAGTATAGTCACAAATGGAAGTAAACTGGTGTGAAACAGAAAATAGTTATGCCTATGGTCCAATAATGAAGCATGAGAGTTTTAGTGATTTGAAAAAAAAAGACTGAAAGGAAAAATATGACCATTTAATTAATGTGCGTGGAAAAAAAAAGAAATTTCACAAATATAGGACCTCCCGTAGCCTGACATGATGGAAAAACCATTGTGTCTTAAATTGGCAAGCTGATTTAATGCTATCTTACAGTCTCTCCTCTCAACTTTATAATTTTATAAGGTCAAAAGTTTATTAATTGGATTTGGAAATAAAAATAGGATTACATTCAATGTTCTATGAATGTAATCGCTTATTCAGTCTGCTCTATGTAATATATTTACATTGACAGTCACTGGAGCAAAGAAATGAAATTTCATTTTGTGGGACTATTCAGTTAATACCAATTATAATGAAGCTAAAAATGTTCCTCCATTCATACTTGAAATGCATTCAATATAATACTTTGCATACCTTCCCAAAATACCCAACAAGGAGAGTAATGAAGACCTTCTCCAATTTAACCATGAGCTGATAGAATAACTTTAGTTTCCAAAGTACATAAACTCTAGAGCTTAATAGCAAGATGACTCTGAGATATGTGGCAGCTATCAGTTGGCTTTGTGGGCCACAACCCCTGAATGCAACTCCTGCAAGATTTCCCAAAATATCCAAGTCAGAGAACAGGAGTTATGAATCATTCCTATACTTGAAAAGCAGCCCAAGACCATGGTTCTTAACACTCTCTTAGTAAGAAATAAACAGAGCTCAAAGGTCATGAGGCCTCACTAGATACAATAAAATAAGTCTTAAGAGAATATATTCATACCCTTTCAGAAAAGTCTTTTCTGATTGATTCTCAAGTGTTTAAGGTGGTCCATCACTATATAACAAAAATCACAATGGCAAAATAGAAGCGTGAGGTATCAAAATCAAAGATAAAAAATTAAGCAAAGAAATTAAGATAACACTGCTTTTTCTTAGAATAACTTTAGTGGCATCTTTTCATCACAGCTGCCTGATCTCTAAAGCTTTCCTTGTGACTTCTAATTGTCTGAACCTTGGCACCATCACTGACTTTCACTCTAAAAAGATTCCTTGGCCTTGACTTATAACCTCCTCAATCTAAGATATTAAGAACTTCCCCAGGGCCAGTTCCTCAGCTCATGAACTAAATTCTGTCCACAATTCTGATCACAACCCAAACTGGACAAGAACTAAATTAAAGTTCTCTATAAAGACAACATTGAACCTTAACCACTAAATTTGATTCAGTTCTCATCCAACTCAGTTTATAATCAGAAAACAGAGTGAAAAGAATCAAGTGGAAAGAAGTTCGTGAATGGAGGTACCAAGGACTTTTTATATACAGGACATAAAAAAGTAACACTGCATAAATAATCTGCCTCTTTTGCATGTGAAATGTTGGTAACATAACAAGCAAAGACAAAAAGTAGCAACCAATAAATAGACAAAAAGGAATCCCAAAATCCAAAGGCATCCTATCCATTTTCTTTGGTGACTGTGTGCAAGGTGATAACAATGTAAGTGTGTGTGATTGTGCAGAGTGGGATGGGAAAAAGAGCTGACTGTGTAACAGAGTTCCATGCTGATTTTGTTAAGTAGCATTTATGAAGTCATCTCCAACTCTGCCATAAGTGGTCACTGTAAATATGGGGCAGTCGAAAGCATTATCTCATCTCAGAGTCGCCCCAAACCTAAACTGGATGGAGTTCCAACCAGTTGCTATGAAGAATATGCAGCATTCTGAAACAACAGCTGGCAGACAACAGCTGGCAGAGTTTCCATTGCAGCCGTCTCCTTTGGGATTCCCTTATCAGACACCCCACACTGACAATCTGAAATTTCCTACCGAGACCTCCTGTCTCACTCATCTCCTTTTTCTAAAGTCCAAGTCATTTCTATCCACCTATTGCCTAGGAGGTTACACTTAAATTGCATGAGATTTACTGATATCACTTGAATTGATCTAACATAGCTTGCTAAAATGTCAACACATGTTTGATAAACTTACTCTATTGCATCTTACACATCCTGGAAGTGATTTTAGACAGAAAATTAACTATTTTCTGTAATAGGTTGATCTGGCTCCCACTATAGATATACTGACAAGGAGATTTACTTTGCTTTTCATTTACAATGATCTGTCTATTTTAAAATAATCATAAGATTTTTTATTAACTTTTTTTAGAATTAGTGTCATGATGACCAGATGTAAAACTACAGAATAAGACAACAGAGTATTTGTCCTGTTTTGTAGGTATGATTCTAATATTAGATTACTATGAATCATTTCTCTACAAAACACAATTTAATCACCCAAACAATCAATACTTCAAAGAAAACTTTTAAAACCAGGAAAATGCTTCAGATTGCCATCTCTAGATATTTCAAAAAGTATAAAAACAACTGTAGTTCACATTCTAACCTCCAAGCTATATTTAATTAATTATTATAAACTTAATACAAGGTGAGGGCCCCAAATTAAAATGCCACAAATAGGCATTGGTTCATTGCTTATTTAATAACTTTTTGGTTTTAAGTGGTAAATGTTTAGGCAAAAACCAAGTTCAAACAAAACTTTAAAATTCTAATTGTATTTTAGTGGAAAAAAAATGTAATGCAAGTAACTTTTAAAGTTCAAGAAAAGTAAAATTTATTGCTTATGAACATGAATTTTGTAAAATAAGTATCTCCAAATGTGTATTATTCATTAAAGCAGTCACTGAAAGAAAGCCACATGACTGTCTTATGCTAGTCTATTGTAAAGACTTTCTGGCAATTTTCTTTTATAAGGATTTTCAATAATGTATATTTCTTTAATGTCACATCTGATATGAAATGACGTGACAGTAAAAAAAATCTCTAATGACATCTGAATTATTAGTAAAGGGTAGATTTGCAGTTAAAAGACAATCTCCTCTACCCAATTGCCAGGCCATATCTAAACGGTAGCCTCTGTACAGCTTTTTGTGTAAAATGGAAGATAAACAACAAGAAATTCCTAGGTCTGTAACAGAAACTATTACACCAGAATACTTCCCATAGGTGCCCGTCTAATTGAGCATAGTAGGACATAATACTCAACACAATATAACCCATACATTAAATATTTTGAGTTACTAAAAATTAAAATCTAAATGTTATTCTCAGAATTTTTCATCCAGAAATTAGAAGAGTAAATGTTGTCTATTTCCTCTTGGCCATAGTCACTGGAACATAATGTTAAGAAGTAATTTTTTATGTGTAGTGTGGTTATACATCCTTTGATACAGGCAAATAAAGAGGCACAGGGATACAGACCTTTTTGCTACGCAAGTTACCATCTAGGATTTTGAAGTTTCTGTTTAAAACCTCCAGCCTCTTTAATTTTTTAAAAAGACCTTCATGTAAATTATTCAAAACCTACATTATGAGCTTGCACTAAAACTTATATCTATGTCCTTTACACTGACCATTTTAACTCAAGAAAAATATCCTATAAAGCATTCAATAAATAAAAATAAAACTACTGTAGGTTAAGAAAAAGAGTCATGAGTCAAGACAATGAAAGTGTAAACCCACATCCCAGGCTCTGAGATGCTGGAGTGCACTCTGTCATCAACACCCAGGTGATGAAAGCGGATCCCTGGGTCCCACACCTTGGGTACACAAAGTCTGAGAGCAGCTCTGGAATTTGCACCTTCCCCAAGTTCCAGGTCAATGCTGATGCTGATGTTTAGGTGATGTTTAGGTGGCTAACCGTGAAAATCTAACTCCTGTGACATGTAAAACAGTTAGAGAGATAGATAATTTTCCTACCTAAACATCGGCATTTGCAATAGCCAGGGATGATGATTAATACTTTTCACACAAAGCCATTTCTATTTCTAGCTAAATGACTAATAATGACATAGATAGTAAAACAAATCAAAGACCACCATCCCCATCACAAAGCCCAGCTCAGCGGGGGACAGCCTTCTCTTTTACTAAGAAGTGACACAGCTCATTGATTCCTATTTATCTAAACTGTTAGACTTTGCACCTTTCCGCTTCCCAACAGGAGACTGAATGATCCAGTAACCTCAATGCCCAAAGTGACAGGAAAATGGAACCATTCTCTTTTAATCCTTACAGTTCCATCGTTCCATCCACCTCCCAAATGTTTCACACTTTTCTTTAGTTCTCTGCATACTCATGCTCGCACTTGGGCATAGACACGCACACAGACACTCCACAGTTTAAGACGCAAAACAGAAGTCCTTTTAACCAGGATGGTCTGAACCAACCAGAAAGAAATGTAAACTTGAACTTGGGGCAAGAGGAATTCAGACTGAACCAGCCTGATCAACACCCATTTAAGAATACTCTCAGCTGTCCTCATCCCTAGAATGAATGAATTGGCCAGCTGCTCAGGGGACATTGGAGTCCAGCAGTGTCACTACAGCACTGAGTGAATTCCTGCTCACCTCAGGCTCCACCTCCTGCCTTCTTTCTGTCAAGCTCTGAAGACGCTGCTTCTCTCCTGCATTCCAGCACAGCACACAACACACACACACACACACACACACACACACTCCAGCACCGCTGTTCCAGTCCCTGCCACAGTCAGACAAGTTGCCTTTCGTTTGGGAAAGGGTGGGGAGCAGAAGGGAAACAAGGATGCTTAGAGGTTTCTTGGTCCAAGCAAAGGAGGAAAGTAGGACAAGAAAGAAGAGTGGCAGATTTTGGCATGACTGAAGGACCAGCGCTCTCAGCTGGTAACCACCGGCTTCTGATCCCAGCCCTACTCAGCTCCGGGCAGAACACAGTAAGGGTAAAGGCTGAATCCAATCATCTTGGCAAACATCCGCCCAAAGCGTGCTGCACACTGCCCAAAGCGTGCTGCACACTGCCAGAGAGTTTGAGGACCAGAGGTCCCCTGGTACCCGTGACCACCCCGCAGTCACTTAGGATCTGCAGGGGAGGCTAGGACACTTCCACAAATACAAAAGGCCCTGGGGCAGCCATCGACCTAGTCCTACAGTGATGGGGCCCAAATCCCAGAGGGAGAGAAAAGGCAAAGTGGGCCGAACTTCCAGCACACATTCCATGGATATAGGAAGACACGTGTGGGTGAGTCTTGACCTGCCTCTCCACATCAACATCAGCACAATACTGTGAGAACTCAGTTCGTTTGCTTTGGGGGTACCACCTGCGTGTCCCAGAACTTACATTTCAGCTCACTAGTGTGTGTGTGTGTGTGTGTGTGTGTGTGTGTGTGTGTGTGTTTCAATGGTGAAGCCAAGAGTGCCAAGTGCTGACAGGCAAAGGAAGCTGGAATTGCTTTTGAGGACTTCAAACCTTCCAATTAACAAGCTCACCCTTTTCATTCTAACCCTCCTAGATCTCAGTTTTCTAGAGAAGAGCTGGGATCCGTTCCCTTTGCAAAGAGTCGGTGTCCTGCACTGGAGCCCAAATCGCGGACTTCGCTGTCCGTTCATTCATGCATTTGTTCATCCATTCACACAAACACGTCCCTTAATTGTGTCTGGCACCCAGAATCTTGCCTGCTCTTTTCCATCCCCAAGTCAGTGCTCATGGCAACGGCTGGTGCAGAACGCAACTCAACTGTCACCCCACTTCGTGAGCCAGAAAATCAAGTCATGTCGGCATCCACAGAAAAGGAGGGTGAAGAAGTGAAGGGGGCGGGTGTGTGTGAATGTGTGTGGAGAGGGCTGGGGAGACTTACGGGGTCACATTCGAGGATTCCTTTCGCGGGAGAAAAAGCGGTTACGAGACCGCAGCAGGAGCCGAACCATTACTAAATCAAAGACTGCCAGAGCCCGCGTCCCCGCGGGGATAAATCAAGTGCAAAGCCACTCGTTCGCGCAAGTGCGATGCTGCCAGCTCGACCCAACTCCGAGCCGCGTCCAGGCGCCCGGGGAGCCGCTCGCAGCCCCTTGCGCAGCGTGCTCGCTGCCTCCTCGGCGCTCCCGGTAACGTGATGAAGTGTGTACCAAATGCCACGCCGGGAGGGGCCCCGGGACGGCGCGGGTCCTGCATTTTAGCTCAGCAGCCTATCCTGCCCAAGAACCACAAGGTCACCATAGCGTCGCGATGCCACTCACCGTACACTCCTTGGCCGGAGATCCCCTCGAGGAGGACTGTCAGCAGCCACACGAGACCGTACACTAAATCCATCTTCACGTGAACACGAACATATCCAGCCCAGGGGGGACGCAGCGGGACCTTCCGGAGGCCGGCGGCCAGCCAGGCGCGCTCCCCTCGCGCCCGCGCCGCGCCGAGGTGCCCGGGAGCCGCTCGCACTAGGAGGAAGCGCCGTCCGTCCGTCCTTCCCCGGCGGCGGCCGCGAGCGGAGCGCAGGAGCCCCGCGCGCCCCACACTCATGCACACGCACACACACTCACTCCCGCAGCACAATACCCTGACACACTCTCACACGCGCACGCCGCACTCGCACCGGGCGCCCGGGAGCTCGCGGGGGGCGGTGGTGGAAGGGGGGCGCGAGGCCGGCGAAGCGCTCTTCGGAGACGGAGGCTCCAGTCTCTGCGGGGCCGGCCGCGCTCGCTCCGCGCTGAGCAAGGGGCCGGGGCGCCGCGCCGCGCCAGCCGGGCTCGGACGGCCGGGAGCAGGAAGTGGCCTCTGACCCCCGCACGAGCAGGGCTCTCTCGCTGGGGTTCTCCTTTACAAAGTAACTCGCGAAGGTCCCCGGAGGAGCGTCAAGCTGCGGCAGCGGCCCGCCCGCCCGCAGTCCGGAGCCCCCAGCCCTGCTGTCTGGCCTTCCCCCATTCCATCAGTTGCCATTGCAACGCCAATCCTG